>OY821518.1:212330467-212930467 GCA_963682025.1 Cordilura impudica | reverse complement strand
ATGTTCGAAGTCCGTGAACATATTCTTGATCGATTCTTTTGAAATTTTAGACACTATATATACACAAAAATCATCAGGTAACCACGAAGTTTTTTTTTAATTCCATTTTCTTCCCCATTTTTTAACAACAAATTCCCGAAAATGTATAGCCAAAATCGTTTTTCAATTCAAAATGCTGCAAAAAAAAATAATTGAAAAACTCTTCGTCACTACTTCAGGAAACATGTCACCTTTTAAACGCATTTCGATTTTTTTATTTCACATGGTCCGGTAACGAGTTATGATGTTCACCGCAAAACAACAACGCCTTCGGAGATTCGCTGTCACGGACTTATTTATTAAAATTTTTAGTTGAAATTTTTTTCAAAAATTCTTTAAATGTAATGCTATAACGTGTATTCATGTCTTCAAAAAAGAATTATGCAAAATACGACTTTTATTAACTTTTAAAACCTTACCCCCCCTTAAGAAACTTTTAGGAACCTTGCTCTAAAACGTTTTTTTTTTTCTATGCTATTCTATTTTTTCTACAATAAAATGGAGTTCTTTTATAACGAACTCGGCGGGACCGGCCATATTAGTTCGTTATAGACTAAGTTCGTTATAACCGTAGTATTTTTTTGTTTTGTCCGAAAGGTTTAAAAACTTTTTTTAGTTGAATAAGTTTATTAATTTTGATGCATTTTAAAAAGTTATAAAACATAAATTAAATTATTAAGACTAAAATTACCGAGTTTCTATCAAAATAAAATATTTTTTTAAAATAATATAACATTAAAAACTCTTTATGTATAGAAGCAGAAAATATAAAGCAAAGGTTGGCTACTGGCAAACTTATGCGAAAATATACATAAAAGGACCTTTTACATAACTTCATTTGAAAATCGAAGTTTTTGGTTTTTATTTTTTACAACTGTTTTCCGATGTTTTTTTTTTTAAATTTTAAAAACATTAAAATTAATTTTTTTTAAATATATAAAATATAGGAAAATTTTGAAATGGGAAAAAATTTTGTTTGTTAAAGTCAAAATAAACGGGCACAGAATCCACTAGTAACAAAATATTTAGTAATTGATAAATTATAACTTTTTATACTGTGTGCCCATTCCAATCTGCTAAATCATAATTGTGGAAAATGAATTTGTTTTTGCTGTTCAAACAATACATTTAACAAATGCTGATTTTTTTTTCGCAAAATTTCTATTTCAGTTTGTGCTTTTTTCATTTTTGATGCATAATATAATTATAAAATCTGTTCCTTTTTAGATTTTTCCATATTTCTATTTTCGTATTGTTTTGTTTATTTTTGGTATTTCCAGTTTATATGTTTTATTTTAATCAGCTGTTTATTGTTGTGGAAACAAAATTTTTTCTTATTGTTATTAGAAATAAATCTATCCCTGCCGAGGTTCGAATATGCTAGAGATTACTCATCCCTGGTACGAACCACAGGATAAGCTCTGTTGCAGCATAAGCTGTATGAACTATGGTTTTGGAATAATTTATTATCGTTAGTAGTATTTAAATACTTTTAAATGACATTTCATACTAATTAACAAATATTATCATATATTCTGATTAAAAGTTACAATTTTTAATAAAATTTACAGTTTTCTTTCTAAAAAGATTTATATTAATTTCGTTCTTGACATCATTCGGCATCATGTTGTAAAGATTTAATCCTTTGTAAAATAAAGATTTTTGTATTGCTGTTTATCTGCTCTCTGTGGTCTAAAGTCCAAGGCATTCCTAAGGTTATAGGGTTGAACATGTCCAACATATCTAATTTGTTCGATCAAGTAATCTTCCCATCTTCATTTTTCGGATAAAGAATATTGTATTAAGTTCCAGCCTTTGTTGGATGTTTAGCCATTTCAGTGCGTCTAACATATATCTTATTGACGTAAACCGATTGCATTTTAAAATTGAGCGCATAGCCTTATTTTGTAGTTTTTGCAGCCTCGTTATTTGTTGGTCTGAACAGCATGTAAATAATATGGTTGACACATTAGGGTGGCCCTTCGTTATATGGAGGGAAAAAAAGTGTTCAAACTGTCGGTCTCACCCCCTAGAAATATGCGTATAGCAAAAAAACTGAGAAATACAAAGTTTTGGGCCAACCTTTAGTCGTGGCGCAAAGCGATTTAAAATTTCAGATTTTACAAAAATTTCGTTCTATAGTTTAATTTTTCCGACAAGCTGTTACATAATTCGGGATCAGTATTAAATTATCCTTTCAAAAGGCTATAAGACTTCAAAAACGTATGAAACCTCGCCAAGAAATAGCAAATGCCCCAGACCACTTTTGTGCCAAAAAAAAAAAAAAACTAGATGGCATTTTTTTCAACTTTGAGAAATTGATTAAAGCCATCATTCTTTTTTGGTCTCTATACTTATAAGTACTCAGATATGAACTATTGTTTTATTAGCACGTTGTTAACCTATTGCGCATTGAGACCGAAAATTGGAATTTTTTTGATAAAATTTTTAAAACTCCTTTTTCAAGTTTGAAAAAATTTTCTTTAACAAAATTTCAAAAAATGAATCTATCACTTTTAGGTTTCATTAAATACATGTCGCAGATTTACTGTGTGCATTTTTAAATAAATCCCTCTGCCAGAATTTTTTTGACAAGTATTTTTTCGCGGATTTCGAGAAAAATTGGATTTTTGTGAAATATTCTGTAAATGTACTCTTTCTAAATACTTTGTATCAAAAATTCATCACTTTTCTACTTTTAAATATTATATTTTATCTTAATAGCCTAGGGTTTCGGAAAAAATAATATGACTCCATTAACCCTTTTGGAATTGGGGTCACATATGACCCAAAACTAATAAAAGACAATTTATTAAAAAAATTCAAATATTTTGTAAGTCCAATTTTTAGATGAAGATAATAATAAGCGACCGATTATAAAAATTCAAAAAATGTCAACCATTATAAGTAATGGCATCTTGACCGATTGACCTGAATTTTTTTTTTGCGTTTTTTATCAATATCCACCAAATTGGTGGGTGAGACAGCAAGAAATTCAACTATTACTTTATTACATAAAGTAATTTTATAACAAAATTGGTTAAAAGTTGTTTTAATTTATATTCGCGAGCAATAAGCAGATAATTGCACCAGAGATATATCACAATGGATAATTTTGATCTCAGGAGCACTGAAGGGTTAAATAAATAAGAATTAACCGAATTATTTTTCTTAAATTCTAAATAGTGGCATCAACGAGTTTAATATAAAAACTCGTTTTAGGTCATTTTTATTTTAAAATATCTTAAAATCCAAAGCTGGCCTGGGCAAATAATGGGTTAACGTTCTCGGATTTATCTCAAAATTTTAGAGGGAAACTTCTACACATTTGGTTATTACATTTAAAGCGTCGCATCTAAAAATTGTACACCACTTACAAAATATTTGAAGTTTTTGCATAAATTGTCTTTTATTAGTTTGGGTCATATGTGACACCAATTCCAAAATGGTTAATGGAGCCATATTATTTTTTTCCGAAACACTAGGCTATTAAGATAAAATATAACATTTAAAAGTAGAAAAATTATGAATTTTTGATACAAAGTATTTAGAAAGAGTACATTTACAGAATATTTCACAAAAATCTAATTTTTCTTGAAATCCGAAAAAACAAAATCCTTGTCAAAAAAATTCTGGCAGAGGGATTCACTTAAAAATTCACACAGTTAATCTGCAACATGTATTTCAAAAAACTTTAAAGTGATAGATTCATTATTTATTCAAACTTGAAAAAGGAATTTTAAAAATTTTATCAACAAAATTTCTAATTTTCGGCCTCAATGCGCAATAGATTAACAACGTGGTAATAAAACAATACTTCATATCTGAGTACTTATAAGTATAGAGACCAAAAAAGAATGATGGCTTTAATCAATGTCTCAAAGTTGAAAAAAATGGCATCAAATTTCATGACCTACTTTTTTTTGGCACAAAAGTGGTCTTGGGCATTTGCTATTTCTTGGCGAGGTTTTATTCGATTTTGAAGTTTTAAAACCTTTTGAAGGGACAAGTTAATACTGATCCTGAATTACATAACAGCTTGTCGGAAAAGTTAAACTATAGAACTAAATTTTCGTAAAATCTGAAAAAAAGTCATATTTTCCCCATATAAACACAATTGCAATTTTCAATCGCTTTGCGCCTCGACTAAACGTTTTCTGATTGGCCCAAAACTTTGTATTTCTCAGTTTTTTTGCGATTCGCATATTTTTAGGTGGTGAGACCGACAGTTTGAACACTTTTTTTATTAAGGGCCACCCTATTGACCCATACTCAAAATGAGGTTTTATCGTAGTGTTATAGATATTAATTGCGGTTAATCACACAAAATGTCAAAAAAGTTAGATGTAAACGGTATAGATTTTGAAATTGATTTCAACTAAAATCTACTAGATTTTCTTCAAATGTGAACGCAATATAAAGAGGGATCACATATATTTTTATATAAAAAATTAATTTTTAAATTAAAAATTATAAATTAAAAAATCAATTTAATGTTTTTGAGAGTCAAGCAGCACTTCTGGTGTTGTCCTCATATACACATCTAAACTTTCACCAGAATGTAACTTTATTACGGATTTCAGGACATTACGTACTGGAGAAATATGAGATCGCACATAAACTGGCCAGTTTGGCTTTCTAATCAGGGAGACAGATTATTGCAGATGGAGACATAAAACTTTATTCGCCATCTTCTGGACTTATATGTGCAAGGAAGGCAATACAGAACCTGGTCCGTTTTTCTTTTAAGAGGACTTCAATGGTTCCAATGATTACTTATTTCGAAAACTATATTTAAATGCTTTTTTGAAACTTAATGCATTTTTATCCTCCAAAAGAAAGTAAATATCTAATGTCGAGTCCATACATAACTAATGCCATAACGAATATATTGTTTTTTGTGGCAACGTAATACCTTATGTTATCTAAAAAAAAAAAATATTAACTAGGCTAGGGCGTAAGAACGTTCGACGGGATCCACTAATATTACAATATTAATTTAATAAAATTTTAAATAAATATTTTAAATATACTTTATTATATTAAATTTTATACTTGTCTTGGAAATTTTATACATAACTCAGGAGGCAGCTCGTTAATTAATAGCTTTTGTATCTGGCTTGTTTTTCCTATTCAAAATCCGAATCACTTTGTAAAAAAATTGAGTTTGTTCAGCTTGTTCGTATAAATTTAAAAAAAATCATTAACCTTTGTATATAATTCCAATTGGACTTAATGAGATTTGTGTACATTTTAGCATGAGTTTGTTAATACATAGACAAAAAAAATAAAAAACAAGTAATGAAATTATAGTCGGTTTTTGTTATTTAATATTTTATTTAGCGATAAAAATTAAAGCTATAATGACGATATAGCTATTTTTTATTACTGTATTTATTATTATTAAAAAATTTTAAAATAACATCACATAATTTTTAAAACACTATGCCGCAGTGACCATAGTCGTTGGCTGGAAAGAAGAGTTTAAATCGATAAAATTCACAAGTTCATAATTTTCGTTTAGTAACCGTATTCTAGTGCTAACATATTGTCTACAAATTTTTCTCTAGTGGCGAGAACCCTTTAATTCTATTAGATCACAAAACGCCTTGTGATCTAATAGATTCATTTGAGTGCTATTTTGAAAATTAAAACGTCCAGTAAGAAGAACTATTCCTTAATATTTTTTTTATTTATTGAGTAATACAAAAGGAAGAGTAACGCTTGCTGAAAATGGCGGAATCGGATCAGAAGGTGTGGCACCTCCGATAAAAAATAAGTTTTCAATATTCTATATCTTGAGCAATATAAAGGGTAGAATAACGATATGTTGTGATTTCACAGATTAAAAGTATGAGTAGACTTGCTGAAAATCAGTGGTAAATATACATGGTAAATATTCAATTTCACAAATATCGTGCACCATAACAGGGATAGCTTTAGAAAATTGTATTACATCAGCTGTTAGTAATATTATTAGCCATGCTGTAACTGGACGACAAAGAAATTATTGAATATCACATATCTCAAATACCATGACAGGGAGAGCTTTGCAAATTATGTGACCATATTTGGTATTACAGGAGAATATGATGAAGTGAATTTGCTAACTGAATTTGCTAGTTCTTCCACCATATAATTAACTCTTAAAAGTTGGATAACATATTATACTGCTTTGAAATCGAAATGCACCAATATTATGTTATGGAGCGCTATTCGTTATCAAGAATTACAATTACACAGTACAACAACCAAAAGTAGACATTATCCATAACAAAACCCTCAAGGGCTTTGTTTAGTTCAGTGCGAGATTTTTTGCACGCATTTGAAGTTGGTGATTTTGGAACGCTATCTAACAAGAAAAAATCATTAAAACTATGATAAAATAATGCTTATTTATTTTTATTATCCTGGAAAGTTGTGGTATCTTAATGTTTTTGGGGTCGAGGAATCTATTCTTGATATTTATTTTTATCTAAAACTAACACTAGATGGTGCTGCCATATGAGAAAAATTGATCTTTTTTTATGGGAAAAAACGATTTTTTTTATTACAGAAACAACTTTTTTATTTAAAAGTATTATAACTTATTATATCTTATATCTATCATATTTAATTTGGGTCCGCATGTTTGAAATAGCAAAAGCTCCAGAAGCAGTAGGTTGTGGATCTGTATATGTTTCTGCTTCTTGCTCTTCGTCTGTATATTCTTCATCGGTGGTTCTCTTTAACCACCAGCATAAATCACCTAACATAGAATCTAGTTTCTTTCCTCTGTATCTAGTTTTCCATGGTTAACGCTACTTGGCGAAAACGTTCACATTGCTCATTCGATTCGTTGGAAAGTTGGTTTTCAAACCAATCCATATGAAAATGAAGAAAAACAATCTACTGCTTCTAGAGCTTTTGCTACTTCAAACATGGAAATTGACAGTGATAGTGATGATGATTAAGCGGATTCAAGATGATAAGTTATAACAACTTATAATACTTTTAAATAAAAAAGTTGTTTTTGTTATAAAAAAATCGTTTTTTCCATAAAAATAGCATTCTTGTAATAGTAACATTCTGAGAATAATCAAATGTACTTCGTAGTATCATTAGAAATGTATTTTACAATGAAGCCAACATCAAAAATTGATTTTTCAGCCTCAAAAAAAGTAATTACACCGTTATTTAAAGGGACGCTCAGTAGAAACTCCGCTTCGTGAAGTAGTTCACCACACCGAAAGATCTTTTGATCTAAAAATCTTCACTCTACTCATTGGTATAGAAGCAGCTTTTAACAATGTATCAAGAAATACGCTACTCCAATCCCTAGAACGATACGACATCGACCGGGATATAAAAGCCTGGATCAGTCACATGCTACGGAATGGATGAATAAGTTGCGAGGTTGGTGGCATTAAAATAAGAGACAAAGTTTGTTGTGGGACACCTCAAGGCGGAATTGTATCCCCCCTTCTCTGGGTGACCACTATAAACAGTCTTCTGCTACGCAGACTATGTAGCGATACTGTTAAGGGGGAAATATCCTAGAAATTTATGTAGGAGGGCATCGGATGCACTCGAAATAGCATACGATTGGGCACAACCGAGGGGATTGAATGTGAACCCGGAAAAGACCAAAATATGCCTCTTTACTAGGAAGGCGAGAATAGTCGAATTCGATGAACCCGCTTCGAGTGCAAAACGATTAGAATCACACAGACGGTGAAATACCTTGGGGTGATTCTCGACAAAAAGCTCACTTGGAAGGACCATATTGAGAGCAAAGTCGCGAAAGCTCACCGGATATGGGCCATTTGCAGAAGAGCTATAAGTTCACAATGGGGTTTAAACCCGAGGATGACGAATTGGCTTTACACAAGCGGCGTTAGACCAATTCTAACTTTCGCATCCGTAGTCACATGGACATCAATGAACAGGAAATGCTATATTAAACCATTCCAAAAGATACACCGCCTCTGCTGCATAGGAATCAGCGGCGCTCTACGGACTACATCTACGAGGGCTTTAGAGGCGATTCTATCAATTCACCCGATCGAGATTAGAATTAAACATGACGCAGCTCTGGCCATATTACGACTAAGAGTAACAGGGGAATACATCACCGACCATATGACCAGACACCAAACAATATTGGACCAGATACCGGAATTCAACACAGTGGATTTTAGCTGTGATAGAATCGCGGAAGTGTCGACAAACATACCCTGCAGTATAAGCATACCTGACAGGGAAAGCTGGTTGAACGGAAATATTCTACAAAACCTTCCAGGGTCACACTACTACACAGATGGATCTAGTCTGCATGGTAGGACTGGTATAGGTTTCTATGATGAGGACCGTTCCAATGGCATATACCAACGCATTCCGGACCACAACTCTGTCATTCTGGCCGAAGTGGTCCCGATAACGGAATGCATAAGATCTATTGACGCTCGGGCAATCCCAATCCCCGGAGACGTGAAAATATTTTCGGACAGTCTAGCGGCTAGCAGGGCGATATTCTCGGACAAAACTAGATCAAAGACTGTCCTCAGATGTATGGAAGAAATTGCAAACTTCACTACAAGAGGTAGACATGAAATCATTGCGATCCCAGGACACAGTGGTATAATGGGAAACGAGATTGCAGACGAACTGGCCAGGAAGAGTGCTTTCCTGGAGGGTGTTAATTTGGAAAACCCAATACCTTTCCAGGCTCTCAAATTGAAACTATCGGAGTGGGCAACCAATTCACATGCTTCAATTTGGGAGAAAACGAAGAAACTATGGGGCTCTCCAAACACTTCGATGATTAAGGAAATCCCTAGTCTAAATAGAAGGGAACTGAGTAGGATTATTGGCATCCTCACTGGACACTCTGAACTGAGAGCTCTTCTATACCGTATAGGATGGGCAGAATCGGCCATATGCAGAGCTTATGGAGAGGATGACGAAACCCTAGAACACTACCTTTGTTACTGTCCTGCATTTGCCGGAACAAGGGTCAGATATTTATCCAACGACATCATACTAGGCCTAGCGGCTCTTAGGGGATACGCTGGATAGCAATCAGGAGATTTACTGTCGAGACCGAACTCCTAAGTTAAATAAGGAGTAGATTAACGGATGAGCACCAGGATGTAGAGGGCACAACAAGCCGACTTTCTGGCTTAAGTGTATATCTGGGTAAAATGGATATGAGCTATGTGTATACATGGCTCCTCTTTTCAAACCTAACCTAACCTAACCGTTTTTTCTGTAAAAATCTACAAGAAATAGCACAATTTGTGTGACAGTGGCATCTAGCGTGAGTTTAAGGTAAAAATAGATACCAAAAATGGATTCCTCGAGCCCAAAACATTAAGATACCACAATATTTCAGGATAATAAAAATATATAAGTATTATCTTATCAAATTTTAGTGATTTTTTTCATGTTAGACAGACGCTACAGCGTTCCAAAATCACCAACTTCAAATGCGTGAAAAAAATTTCGCTTTGAACTAAAAAGAGCCTTGAGGGTTTTGTTATGGATAATGTTAACTTTTATTTGCATTTGGTTTCATCCCCTTCGGATTCGGCAAGTTAGATTTTGTATTACTGTGTTTTCAATGGAAAATTCAAAGGAAGCATATTATATTGCCAAGAATCACACTGATTTCAATTGTGTTTAAGGTCTTATAATTCCAACTGCTTCTAGTTAACAAATGGAAGTCTGTGGCTTGAATTTGGAAAAACCACGATCTATTTTTGTACGCCGAAAATGGGGAAACCAACAATTATTTCCACACGTTGACTTTATAATAAGTATATTGTGTAAAAAAGTTTATTATATAAAATTTTAAAATAAAAGCAATGTCTCTTTGAATTTTTGAGAATTAGTAAATATGCCAAATTCATCAACAAGTCGTTTTTCTAACAAAAGAGTTCTTTAGAAAATACAACACTTGAAAGTATTTTATTTACAAGGTATTAGTTAAAATATGATTCAACCGAATGTCACAATATTTAATTATACTACACACAAATAATTACTAAATTCAAAACAAATAAACCTGATGTGGATAGTACTTCTTTGCAATAAATATGTTGTATATATTTTTCGGCCTTAGATCTTGTGATTTTTGTTATCCAAGGTTTTCAATAATGCAACAACATTTTTAAAGTCTCTGGCTTAGTGCGGATTGACAACTTAGTGACTTTGTAAACAAAGTATATTTCTTTCGCTAAATAATCGTTTTATTTCTTAACACAATCCATAATTCCAGCATTTCAAAGGCATCAATTCATATTACGGCAATAAAATAATTATTTTATCTCCAGATTTATTTTCATCTACGTTATTTTGAATGCAGATTTTATTCTCGATTCAACAAATTTTTATTTTGTTTTAGATAATATTTTATTCGTCTTTTCTTATCAAATAATAATTTGTTTTAAAGCCAACATGTGGTTAATATTTTTTGCTTCGCCATATTCGGCTTATATAAACAGATCGTTTGGCTTTCCAATACTGGAGCAGGCTACATATAACACCAGTCAACAATTTTATGCCTTTGAGATCTGGAATCTCTTTTCCCATGGATTTTGAACTCCTTAACACGAATATGAATTCTAAAAATTTTTCTATGGACCAGTTTTTGAGATAAAAATTTTTTAAATTTTATTTTCACATTTTTGGAGGTGCACCTACAAAATTGGGTATATCTTGGGTGTCCCTTGACCGATCTTCATAAATATTCACACAAATTGAAGATAATTAGACCCTCTACAAACCTTTCCTTAAAAGTTTTCAAATTGGCTAAACAGTTTTGATGGGAGCGATATATATATTTTAAAAACGTCGTTTTTTCTGTAAAAATTGGCGTGAAAAATTTATATATTGTCGTAGGAAAAATAGAAAAAAAAAATGTCCACCACAACTTGATATTTTTTGCAAATAGTTGACCCTTTTGCAAAGAAAACAAGCCCCCAATCCTAAAAATCCATTGACATTTTAAGACGTTATGATTTTTTTAGTAAAAGTCTAAAAGTCTAAAATTTCGCTTTTTAACGATTTTCAGTTTTTTTTAGACTTTTGTTGCTCAAGGCGAAATAGGGAAGCATTTTTTGGTTAGTTTTCAAATCTAAACAAATTCTTACCATAAATATGAACACAAGGAGAAAATTTTCAAATTCGCAATTTAAAAGCGAAAATTTTGTTTTATTTTTAGTATGTCTACTTAATGACTTTTCAAATACAAAGCTGATTTAATGAATATGTAGATACTTAAAAGGAGTTTTGCATTTTACGGCTACCGAAAGAATTGCTGGCTTTTCCTTTGTTTTTTAAATACATCACTTTCAGTCTGCCGTATAAGGGACCACACGTAGTCACCCATCATTGCCGTGTCATAAAAGCCGTGATACCGTCATTCCATTTCCTTTAATTGCTGATGGAAACGCTCGCCGTCCTCATCGCTAACGTCTGCTAAGTTTTCAGGAAAAAAATCCAAATGCTATTGGAGAAAATGGATTTTCAATGACATATGTATTCCCGTCCAAAATATAAAATAAAAAAATTCAAGAAATCTAATATATAGCCCTTTGTATAAGAAATAAAACATATCCATAGCCTCATAATTCTTAATTAGATCCTCAACTATTTGCTTGAAATTCGAGCTTTTTCGGTTACCCAAACATTTTCTACGACAAGCTTAAATGAGTTCAAAGTTGCTGCTTCGATGGACGATTAAAATGTTGGATATATTTCGTCCTTTAAAAGCGTCTTTATCTCGGGACCAGCAAAGACTCCCTCTTTGATCTTAGCCAGCGAAAATTGAGGGAAAATCAGCCGTAAGTGCGCAAAAGCCTCTCCATCTTTATCCAATTTTTTGCAATGTTTTTGATTAAGCCCAATTTGATATGCAACGGTGGAGGTATAATATTTCCTTTTCTTACAAGAGCATTGCGTAGAATATTGTCTTCGCGAACTACTAAATTTGTACGAAGCGGCCATTCTTTTTGAAGATAGTGCAGCTTGTCGGCGCGGCAATTCCAAAGGCAAAGAAAACAACAAAATCGCGTATACCTTCCTTGGAGTCCGGTCAAAATAGCCATAACTTTGAGGTCGGCGCACATCTTCCACTTAAACTTTTCATACTTAATGCAGTGGAGTATGACTTCCAGTCTTTCATAATTTTCTTTTGAATTGACGGCATGAGCGACAGGAATAGATGGCTTTTCATTCCCATATGTAAGAGAACGGCCTTTAAGCTTTCTTTATTGCTGTCAATGAACAACCTCCACTCTTTTGTATTGTTGGTTTCATTTAGCTCTTCAAACAAACCTACAATGTCGCTGCAATAACATATTTTTTGGTTTTCGTGTAGAACTTTGCAAACTAGTCATGTCCCTTTCTACATATTGATGTTTTAACACCAGGGGCTAAAAATCCTAGGTGTTTCATGCGAGACGCAAAAAGTTCAGCCTTTTCCTTGGTCCGACCAAAGTCGCGCACCCAGTCGTTTAATTCGGCCTGCGTTAATACCTGTTGCTCAATAGCAGGCTCAAATTCACTTGATCCAAACGAGTCATCTGACGTTTCCGCAATTTCAAGACTTGGACACGCTGGATAAGGAACGTCATTCGAATGTGGCAATGGAAAAGTAACAGACGTCATATTGGGGTAAGTCCATTTCAAATGTTTTCCAAAACCAATCTTTTTACTCAGGCAAAAGAAACAATCAGTCGCGTGGCACAACGGCATCCTCCAAATCATCGGCGTGTCGAAATTCATATGACGGCTATGGTTAAAATACTTAACTTTTTTTACTATGTTCGATGCCTAGTAACAGAATATAAACATTTTTACCTTGCTCCAGCAGGCCATTTCGTCAAATTAGCACAGCACAGAGCACATATCATCTTTGGTGTCCATGGCTCAGTGAGGTTAAGTAGAACACCGAAGTAGTTATAATAGTGTTGTTGTAGCGTTTTCACGAATGTGCGCGCTTCAGTTTTATTCATTACCTCCCCGCAAACATTGCAGAAATCGCCAGTAATTAAAATTAAGAAACAAACTTTTTAAAAGAATGCTGCTTTTATTTTAATGACAATCAGCATTGCAATATATTGCACGCGATATTTGTCAAAGTTTGCAGGATGAGTCGATAAATATATTTATATACCGAGTGACAGTTATTTGTTATCAATAAAGGCACAACTATCGAGTGGAAGTTATTTTTAATCGAAAAAGGACAACTTTCTGTTTTGTTAATGCTTCTTATTTGATGGTTTCGCTCTTCAATTGCGAATTTGAAAACTCTGAAAATTTTCTCCTTGTGTTCATATTTATGGTAAGAATTTGTTTAGATTTGAAAACTAACCAAAAAATGCTTCCCTATTTCGCCTTGAGCAACAAAAGTCTAAAAAAACTGAAAATCGTGAAAAAGCGAAATTTTAGTATTTTACTAAAAAAATCATAACGTCTTAAAGTGTCCATGGATTTTTATGATTGGGGGCTTGTTTTCTTTGGAAAAGGGTCATCTATTTGTAAAAAATATCAAATTGGGGTGGACATTTTTTTTTTCTATTTTTCCTACAACAATGTATAAATTTTTCACGCCAATTTTTACAGAAAAAACGACGTTTTTAAAATATATATATCGCTGGCATCAAAACTGTTTAGCCAATTGGAAAACTTTGAAGGAAAGGTTTGTAGAAGGTTCAATTTGTGTGAATATTTATGAAGATCAGTCAAGGGACACCCAAGATATACCCAATTTTGTAGGTGCACCTCCAAAATGTGAAAATAAAATTTCAAAAATTTTTATCTCAAAAACTGCTCCATAGAAAAATTTTTAAAAGTCATATTCGTGTTAAGCAGGTCAAAATCCATGGGAAAAGTGATCCCAGATCTCAAAGGCAAAATATTATTGAAAATTTGTTGGCTAGTGTAATTAACCATGAACGAATCAGGATTTTTTCCAAATCCAAGACACAGACTTTAACTGGCTGGCATTGAGTTTGTTGATTGGCATTGCATATGCCGGACGAATTGGGAATTGCAATTGGAGAATTATTAATTGTCGTTTGAATAATATTACCCAATATTTCCCTTATAACGTTTCTTTATATAATTTTGGAGCCTTTATGTTTTGTAGCAGTATAATTGATGATCCAGCTTTCAGTAGTAAATTATGTGGGGGAAGATCTGGCAAATGAATTAAGTTTAAAATGTCAATTAAACTGCAATCCTTTATTTTCTTCTGTAATAACAGATGACGCCAGACAAATTTACAAAGCTTTCTCTATCAAAGTATTCGAGATGTGTGATATTCATTAATTTCTTTATAAGGTAAGTCTACGTCCATTTGTGCAGTCTTGTCTAATTACAGCATGTCTGCTAATATTAATAACAAATGACGTCACCTAAATTTGCAAGGCTACTCAACTGTGAACTCACAAAGAGTCGTAACTCCTTACTCTACCTTTTATAATGCTCAAGATATAAAATATTGTAAATTCATATTGTATCGGGAGTGAAACGTCCACTAATTTTTTTTTCAAACATTCTAATAGTTATTCTGCTATTCGGGCCCGAGACGAGTCCAACAAATCAAAAATCATTAAAATCGGTCCAGCCGTTCTTGAGTCACAGAACTCTAACATTTCATAGCATATTTAGTAAATAAACAATTTTTCTGAGGTACGTTCAAAAATTAAAAACATATTTATTGTAATATTGATATGTTCAAATAAGTGAACATTAAATACGAAGCTGTTTAAGCACCATTAACATAAACCCACCGTAATAGAAATCGGTGCAGTAATTGCTATCAACATCAGGCGGCTCATAAAAACAAGTGAAGCCTATAAACATTCAAATTAAAATGAGTATTTAAAATTATGAAAAAACGTACTTGAATGCTGAAATCTATACATTTAGAAAATTGGAGATAAAAATATAATAATTGAAGCAAAACATAAAAATCAACTCCATCTATAAACAGCCATGAAGGAAATCATCCGCAAATCATTTGTAGTCTATGTAGGGGCATTAAATGAAAAAAAAAAAACATAAATAAATTTGTGAGTGTGCAATATAAAAATCATCATCGTTTTACCAGCACCCCTCAACAATAGACTATGAAAAAAAAACTGGCGTTATTAGGTCTAATAGCAACCAACAAATATTTATATTTATATACCCAACAGCATAACACATAGTCTTCCTTTTCTATTAACCAACAATCTATTGTTTTGTCTTATATTTCCATTCATAAAATTTCCCAGCTAGACTTCTCTACCGTATGGTTTCTCTTCATTTGCAATATTCTAAACATTTTTGTGCAAACATAAAAATTGTAGATAAAAATCAACGCAGACGTATGCATAAAATATTAATTATCAGAAGCTGTGAAAGCTGAAATAACATTCGCTATATTATTTCCAACGGCTTTACTCTGCAAAACCGGAATACCAAAAATTCATAAAAATAGACACAGACAGACAAAAACTCAGTGCAGCCAGTGATTTTTAGTCAACCATAAGAATTGTGCGATATTCTAATAAAAATGGTTTGTGTTTTTTTTATACCCTACAGCATTTTTCATAACAGGGCATAATAAGTAAAAGCTGTAGTCTGTAAAATTACCACTGTACTTACAATAATTTTATGATCCGATCTCGTCTATCCTTCAGGCCTTGCAAGTACCAATTTCAAATCATTTGCTATATAATCCCCGTTTAATTAAGGACATTTGCTCCAAGTTTACCATAGCTAGTTGTTTAGTATATTTTCTCTAATATCAACACGCAATTTATGAAAGTATGTTTTGGATCTTTCCCACGTAAATCTGATTCATTGTGACACCGAATTGCGAATTTTTGTGTTGCTTTAAAAGTAAATAATTTATATAAATGAAAACTGATTAATTGCATAAAGTTTTCGTTCCAGAACTCATTATATAGGGTATCAAATAGTCTTTGTAGACAGTTTTGTTCTTTGTAACTTGTTTTTTTCTGCCGTTTACTTATGCTATTACGTTTTTTTTTTATTATTTTATGGTCCTTTAGTTTTTATTGTACAGAGTGATGATAAAGATAAGTCACAGAACAAAAATTTGGTTATTAAGAAAAGACAAATAAATATATTTAGATTTTTGGATAATCATTTTGATACGCGATATTAAAGATTGCTACATAGATTGCTAGTTTCTGATATCCTGCAACGTAATGACGTTGGGACTAACAACTCTTATTTATGCAATGGGTGCATAGCAGGTTGATGGACAAACCCATTATTATCAGAAAGATTTTTCTTCGTGACCACACATCTGAAATTTTAAATCCTCGGCTAAAATATCAAATTCCAAAATTTTTCTCCAATCAAGGTTTTTCCAAAAATGATTTAATGCAAAAAAAGAAAAAAAGCAATGAAATACAATAATTGTAAAAATTAAGAAAGCAAAACAAATACAATTTTAATATTTTATAAAAGCATTAAAAATAACTAGCAGATTCCAGAGCTCGAAATTCGAGTGCAATTTCTAGACAGCTTTATATTTCAATTAAGCCAATTCACAAACCAACATTTTTATCATTTTTTATTATTGTGCATGAAGATAACAAACTCATTAAGAAACAAATTAACTAATTTAATAAAACACACATGGCATATAAATAATTTTATGCATGTGTTAGTAGCAACTTCAAATGCAATTTACTCAAAATAAAGGAAAAAATTTAAAAATCTTTAAATCTGCGAAACTGCTAAAAAGAAATACCTTTAAAATAATATACGTTTAATCAAAATCGGGATAAAACGTTAGAATAAAACATCGGTAACAAGAAATCGCCTAGCCTATTAATATTATACTAGCAGATTCCAGCCCTCGAAATTCGAGCGCAAATTCTAGGAAATTTTATTTTTTCATTAAATGACCCTAAAAGTATGCTAATCGATTACAGCCAATTCACAAATCAACACAAAAAACAAACTCATTTTTATTACAAAAAAAATCTGTAAATCTGCAAAACAGCTAAAAAGAAATACCTTTCAAATTATACACGTTTGGTCAAAATCGGGATAAAACGGTAGAACAAAACGGTAGAGCAGAACAAGAAATCGCCTAGCCTATTAATATTATAGATTAAAAATAATACATAAAATTATATAAAACCAATTCACCAAGGATGACAAAACTGAAATATTGTAGATAACTCTAATACTGCGCACTAAAATATAAATATTAAAGAACGTTGAAGTGTATCTAATTTCCAATTTAAATTTTATTTTTAAAGTATAGTTTTAAGGCTATTGAAGTTAAACTAGTAAGAGTGTCAAGTCTAGTTATGCAGAATCTTTGATACCCTCCACCTCTTAGTACTGTTGCAGGTACTTAACTTTCAATTTATGATATTATTTATATTCAAAGTTAATTAATTTAATTTTTTTTATTTTATTTATTTTATTGATTTTTTTTTATAAAAATAATGAATGAATAAAATACTATATTAGAAATTTAATTATTTTTATCATATCTAAGGGACACAATTTTTTAATGGAGCTGGCATTAGTTCCAGGACTGTGGATTCGTCAAAAAAAATTCCAACTCCGACTCCGACTCCATCCGTTGAAATTTTTAAGGTGCGACTCCGACTCCTACTCCAAATCTGAGATCGGAAAGTTAGAATAATAAAACTGCAAAACTTTAATTAATAACTCTGCATTTGCCTTTGGAAATAGGATAGTCTCATCAGTATCTCGCTTTATTCATTCTCCCAAACAGGATCTGATGATTCTGAGTGCAGAAGGAAATACATCTGCCGACACTTGTTTCGTTGGCAACGCCGCGGTGATCACCCTGTCTCAATGTACTTGGCAATTGCATCTTTTCTGCTGATTCTTAAGAACGAACAAATTTCTGTAGCACCTTTAGTGCCTGGTAAAAGTCTATTTTAAATGTAGCTGTTGGAGTTTCTATGTCTCCACTACTTTCTAATAAATTAAAGCAACCACAATTGGACAACTCCTGCTAGTCTAAATTTTTTTTCAAAATCATCATGTGTGTATAATATTTTTTTTTTATTTTTATTCAAAAGGTATAAAATTATATTAAATATTTGGGGATCAAATTAGTAATTTGTATGCTAATAGCTACTCACATGAAACTAAAAGTCCACTTTTCAATGTTATTTTTTTCTTTTAATAAAAAATTAACCAATGAAAAAATTAAAGAACAGAAATTGTGTTACGAATTTCTATTAATCACTGAAAGTGGAACAAAATCTGTGTAAAATTCCCAAAATTTGTAAAATCGGAAAATCCCGCTCCATGAACATGCGTCTTCAAGGTGAAGTTTTTGGGTAAAATCCCTTCTCTGGCCGAATTGGACAAACAAATAATGTCCGTCCATTAATCCGTATGCCCGTCTGTGTGTGCTCGTAGATCTTGAAGTCAAACTACCGTCACAAATATGAATTTATTATTAGGAAATTTAGTATATGGGCAACTTCAAAAATTTACGGCACCTAGACAATTTTTTTAAAATTTTTATTTTTTGTCTGACATCAATGTCGATTTGCATGTGTATAAACCGATGATTGAGCATATGAAAGCCGTTCACGTTAATCATTTTTATTAAAGGGCGCAAATTTTACGGCGGTTTAAAGTTAAAAATTTTGAAAAAATATTAAAATTACAGTTTTTGTTAAAATTGAAAAAAGATAACGCGTGTGGATAACACCCCTTAAGGGCTTTCTTAGCACACTAAAATATTTGTAAAAGCTTCAATACTTTTTAAAATACACTGAAAAAAAAATAAAAAAATTTTTTTTTGATCGTGTATGCATATAAAAATTTATTTAAATTTGTTAAACATTTTACAAAATTACGGGTAGTATAAGACATAATCTTATATCTTATCTTATCTTATATATATATGTTTACGCTGATCCCTGACTCACTGACTGACTGACTGATTCTGTAACGCTGAAATAATACACACACATAGCACTCCCTACAAAGCTATGGGAAATACACAAACAAAATTTAATCTTTCTCATTTTATACAAACCCACACACAATTTTCTCTCTTCTTTGTTACCGACCAGTGCTGCTAATAAAATCTTCTGAAAATTTACAATTTTGGAAACTAAATCGCCAAAATTGTCATTTTTAAAACAAGAAATTGTCAAGAAAATTGTAAAGCTTATAAAACTCGAAAAAATATTACAAAAAGAAGCAATAAAATTTATTTATATTATTCATATTACGAATATTATTACAGCATTGGTTATTTCTATATATAAAAAAAAATGTATTAGTGATGAAATTTCAACGAAAAAAATTTAACACAGCAATCAACTAAATAATTTTATTGACATGTATCTATAGCTGAAACATATAATATAGGTTTAAAGTATCGCCGTAATTAAAACTTAAATGGAGATGTTATTCAAGGTATTTCCGTTTTGAAACGACTTGACCCAGAATTAAATCTATCTATATTTTGTAATTTACATTTACACTGAACAAAAACTATCAATTTTCGATAAACAACCCATTAATTGTTAACCCTTGAAATCCTAATTTTTACACTACTGAAAATTTAAAATCTTCAATCATCATTTTATCAAATTTAACAAATCATTTTAACAAATTGAAAAATCGTTGTAATTAAAATAAGTTGTCAAAATTAGCAGCACTGCTAACGACAATAGCACTAACGCAAAAAATGCAACAAAAAACTAATATCTCATCAAATTCTTCTTAAAATTCCCTTTGCTGGTCAATGAAAAAATTCTTTAAAAAAAAGTAATGAAGGAAATTTTAAACATTTTTATTTTTCTCATTTAACGTCGTCCGACGTTAAACTAAACTTTTCCGTTTGTCTGTTTTGTTTTTCATCTCAAAATTGTTTTGAATTGTTAGGAGTGCTTTCGGTCAGGTTCTCTGATTGCGAGCACTTACCAAAGAGTATGATTTTTTGATAAATATTTGAGAAAAAAGAGATCTTCAATGTGGATTTTGTTGTTGTCAAACCTATGATTTCGTCTAAACTTTAAAGCTCTGTATTGAAAAGCACTTGAAAAAATTGTGCAATATAAATCATAGTATATAAATTCGAAGTCCGTCAACATCATAACTCAAAATCTACTTGACCGATTCTTTTGCAATTTTAGACACTATATCTACACATAAATCATCACGTAACCACGAAGGGTTTTTTTTAATTCCATTTTCTTTCCCATTTTTTAACAACAAATTCCCGAAATTGTATAGCAAAAATCGTTTTTCACTTCAAAATGCTGCAAAAAAAAAAAAAAAATTAAAAAACTCTTCGTCACTACCACAGGAAACATGTCACCTTTGAAACGCGTTCCGATTTTTTATTTCACATGATCCGGTAACGAGTTATGATGTTCACCGCAAAACAACAACGCCTCCGGAGATTCGCTGGCACGGACTTATTTATTAAAATTTTTAGTAGAAATTTTTTTCAAAGATTCTTCAAATATAATGCTATAACGTAATATGAAATAAATAATCCAACATTATTCATATCTTCAAAAAAGAATTATGAAAATACGACTTTTTTTTTAACTTTTAAAACCTTACCCCCTTAAGAAACTTTTAGGAACCTTGCTCTAAAACGTTTTTTTTTTTTTCTATGCTATTCTATTTTTCTACAAAAAAATGGAGTTAGTTTATAGCGAACTCGGCGGGACCGGCCAAATTAGTTCCATATAGACTAAGTTCGTTATAACCGTAGTATTTTTTGATTTGTCCGATAGCTTTAAAAAGTTTTTTTTAGTTGAATAAGTTTATTTATTTTGGTGCATTTTAAAAAGTTATAAAACTTAAATTAAATTACTAAAAAGATACATATTAATTGTTTGTCTTAATAAGACTAAAATTACCGAGTTTCAATTAAAATAAAATATATTTTTAAAATCATATAATATCAAAAACTCCTTATGTATAGAAGCAGAAAGTACAAAGCAAAGGTTGGGTACTGGCAAACTTTTACGAAAATATACATAAAAGGACCTTTTACAAAACTTCATTTGAAAATCGAAGTTTTTGTTTTGTATTAAAATTAAATGAAAATAAAATTAAATTACATTGAAATTAATTTTTTTTATATAAATAAAATATACGAAAATTCTGATATGGAAAAAAAATTTGTTTCTTAAAGTCAAAAGTTTGATATAACCACTGTTCGCTATAAGAGAAGCAATTTGTATGAAAAATGTGATTAAAACTCTTGGGACCGAAGAAATTCTTCGCTATAAAAAAAAAATAATTACAACCAGGGTTCGTTATAAGCGAACTCCATTGTATTAAATTTAAATATTTTGGGAATCTCCAATCTCCTCACTTTACCCGGCCTTCCCATGTTCAAGTCAAATTGATCACACATCAAATTGTCAAAAAATTGTTCAGCAACTGTCCCATTGAAAAATTGAAAGAGAGAATTGAAACGTATGATTGTTTAGTAAAAAAGAGTAAAAAAATGTGAGTGCATTACAACCTGAAAGCCAAAAATATAACGTGTGAAAGCCGGGTAATATCTTAAATATATTTACGCTGATCCCTGACTCACTGACTGACTGACTGACTGAGAGACTGACTGATTCTGTAACGCTGACCAAAATGATACGGTTCTAATTCCTAGGATTGATCTCGCCCCAACCGACACCACATTACTTTTCATATTAAAACGCCGCCAGCTTCCAGTAATTCCTGCATACGCAATTACCATAAACAAGGCTCAAGGCCAGTCAATTGATTACGTTGGCATTAATTTGGAGACCGCGGTATTTTCACACGGCCAAATGTATGTGGCTTTGTCACGATCAAAAGTTGGAAGGCAAGTTAAGATACGTGTTCAATCGAACCCACAGCAAGGAAAACTATTAAATGACCAACGATATTTCACACGAAATATAGTTTTTCAAGGGATTCTAAATTGAAAAACTTTTTTGCCAAATATTTCTTATCTGTTTTGATACTTATGTATATAATTTCTACAGACACAATCTTTTTTCAAATGTACATATGTAACAATATAACTTTCAATTTAATACTATATTAAAAGAAATATAATTTATTAAAAATTTTTCGTGTATTTAAATTTAAACTGTTTTATTCATAATTTTTAAACGGGCGCCTAGGCGCCACACAATCAACTAGTTTGCAATATTTTGGGAAAAAACTATTTGCCTATCGCTAATGGTTTAAGAGATATAACCATTTACACTTTACCACTCATGATTTTTTTACCAAATTATATATTAAGATCAGTGATACCTTTAAAATGGTTAGTTTTCTCTGAGTTTAGTATAGTATTAACATGCTTTAAATAAAAAGGTGTTTGGGTATTTAATAGAACAACTGACTCGTTTACGTGGTATGTTAAGCTTTTAGCACCCTTTCGGTCAATTGTTTTCTGACACCACTTTTCTAAACCATTTTCAGCCTCCGGAATTTCTTTTTTATTGCAAACTTTGCATTCTCTATACATAGAAGATTTCGAATCTAAGTTACATGCTACCATTGAAATAAAGTTATGTGAGCGAGATGAAGATAAACCTTTAATCGGTACAACTTTTGCAGCATTAAATCAAAGTTAATGTGTGTTTTACATAAACACGTATTTCGAGCAGACATTTTGCTTTTAATTATCCAAAATTTCTTGTATTTAGCAAAAGTATTAAAGGATATTTTGAGTTTAGTTTCTTTGCAAAACTTTTGGTGCAGATCAGTAAGAGTATCTTGAAAAAATCGTTTTCGAAATACTTTACCATTTTTCCTTATAATATCCCTTTTTCCTGGACATATACTAGAGATTTGATGTTTTTGTAAAAGCTGTTCAATTAAATGTTTTATTGTGTTCTCCTTACAACCTCTATTTTCTCGGGGAGATTCAAAATTTTTATTTTTATTTTGTTGATAACGATTAACTATGTGATATACAATTTTACGGCTTTTATATTTCTTTAACACTTTTCCAGAAATGATTTTGGAGTACATAGATTTTTCTTTATGAGTTGCTATATTTTGTTTATTTTTAACCAATTGTTTTTCTAAAACCTCACAAAATATTAGTCGTTTTTTCACCGCACTGTGTTCTTGTTTCATAAGGCAAAGGCTACTGTGATCATAGAGTTTTTATACCCTATACCACTATGTGGTTTGGGTATAATGACTTTGTGCTGCTGTTTGTAACAACCAAAAATATTTGACCTAGACCCATCTTTAATTATACCGATCGAATCAGAATCACTATCTGATTCGATTTAACGATGTCCGTCCGTCCGTCCGTCCGTCCGTCCGTCCGTCCGTCCGTCTGTGTGTCCATGTAAAGCTTGTAATCAAACTACAGGTCGCAAATATGAATATATTTTGATGAAATTTGGTATATAAGCTTTTATCGGCCATGGGATGAACGGTATTGAAATTGGTGAGAATCGGTCCATGTTCAGACCTAGCCCCCATACAAATTACCCCTATGAAATCGACATAAATTGCCATAAGATCCAAATTGTCATATAGATCTTACTCAAATTGGGTTTGTATGCGTTCATTACATCCATTAATGAGTAGTCCAAAAATGATCCCTTTGGCCCCATATAGACTGCTTCCCGATCTTCACTTAAATCTATTAAAAACAAAAATATTGCACTGATTCTTCTCAAATTTTGTTTGTATATATTTTTGCAAAATACAAGAGACTTTACCAAACATGATCAGGATTGGTCCATTTTTGGACCTAGTCCCCATATAGATATAGATCCGATATGAACTTTTTCATATCTGCAGCCAAAAAAATTAATAAAAATACCACTCAAATTTGGTTTTTGCTTATTTTCTATGTCCAGTTAGTTGGGCCTAAGAGATAGGGTTTCTAAACGCATGGTATAGGGTATCGTATAGTCGGTCTAGACCGACTATAATTTTCTTACTTGTTATAATAAAGGAAGTTCTTTAATATGTCATTGCATCGGCGGTAATTTGGCGGTTTTCGCGGTATTATATTTCAATTGTTTTGTTGAAATTTGTTAAGGTGGCCCTCGTGAATATTGTTTAGAAATATAGTCTCACTTTCTAGGGGTTAAAAAAAACGGGTTTTTTTTTTGCAAATATTAATATTGGACCGATTATAAAATACTTGTTGGGATTCTGCGTTACTTATTAACCCGAAACCAAAAATAATTCTTTTAAATGTTCAAAATCAAATATTTCATACAAGGATGCTTTTTGAGATTGGAAACATTTCGTTTCCTCCATAAAATTTTAAATCCTTAAAACTTAAGTCCTTAAAATTTTTTGTTGCGTTTTCGATTTTAGCATCAAGCTCAGTAAAGTCTTCTATTCGATGTACGTTTGAGCGGAATTGATACAGCGCTTTAGTTGTCACAAAGCGAAATGTGTTTGGAAAAAACTGCCGCTGCACGCGCCAGGCTTGAAAAAAATTATTTTTTTTGGCACTTTATCAGTTTAGTTCGTCGCGAAGAATCTATTTAGATACTAAACATGTTCGCATGCCATGTTTTGATATAAAAAAAGCTTACAAAAAAAATTGTTTTTTTGCAAATATTTTCAAAACTTCATAAAATTTTTGCGTTTAAAAATTTTAAAATGCATTTCCGGCTCGGAGGTGCAATTTACTGAGTTACTCACATCACGCAATACATAGCCAACTTAAAAGACAATTCAGATTGTCAGACACAAAAAAGATACATTTTCAAAAAATTTACGCTAATTTCTTTTAAGTTTGTGATGTCCGTGATACGTTACTGGTGAGCTGACACCAACTTGATATACCTCAAACTTTATAAAATTACGCCGTTTTTTTAATTCTGCACTCAAAACTTATTTCTATGAAACGGCGCAAAAACCCTATGTAAAATCTTCAAAAAGTTCAAAATTCGGAAAATTTTGTTTTCACTTGTAAACCACCATGCAACTTTTCGCCCAGCAGCGATATTAAAAAGTTTTTTTAGTGGATATATCCTCCAAGTCTAGTGACTATATTTTGCATTGGTTTGGATCTGAAAGCTAAAAACTGTTACAAAGAAAACGGAATGAATGAAAAAACTCTTGCAAATTTCAAGTCGTTTTTTTAATTTTTCGAATTTTAGATGACCACCAATTCTTAAGGTGAAGACCTTTCAACGTAAAACTTTGCACGTCAGATCCACCAAGTATAGTCATCCAACCCCTGTACAACGTTTTTTTCAGTTCATAAAACTTAACGAAATAAGAGCCATAGTATGTCGGTTTCACCAGGCGCTCAAAAAATTTGAAATAGCCCATATAAGATTTTTTTGGCCATATGACGAACTCTGTTGAAATTGGTGATAATCGGTGCCATTTCAAGCATAGTTCCCATATATTACCATCAGATCCAAACTGTCATATAGCTCCCGCTTGTGTTTTTACACCCATTAATCCCTTTAGGACAGTTCATAGTCATAGCCCCTATATAAAGCTACTTCCTGATCTTCACCTAAATCAATCGAAAAAAAAAAACTATTGTGCAGATTTTTCTCAAATTCGGTTTGTGTATGTTTTTGCAACAAAAAATTGACTTTACCAAATCTGGTCAGGATCGGTTGATTTTTCGACTTAGTCCACGTATAAAAATAAGTCTCGATTTCGAGTTTTTCTTATCTGCAGGCAAAAAATAAAAATAAAAAAAATAGATAAAAATGATACTCAAATTTGGTTAATTCATATTCTCTAATTGATTTGAGAACAACGTATGCGAAATTTGAGTTACATACCTACGGGTATTTATTATATATATATTTTCTAAATATTCTTATCTTTAGTCTCCAGATTAGTTGTTGCTTACTCCAGATATCGTCCAAATAGTGAGATAACTTCCGAAAAATAAAAAATAAAAATATTCTAAAAAAAATTTGTCAATAAATTATTTATTTTTTAATTTTTAGTACATTTTTTGTTACGTAGTGCAATTGCATTGATATAAGTTTTTCATTTGACACCAATAGCGGTATCGTAGGGCAAGTAGTCCTTTGTTATTTTTAAGTATTTGTAGATTGAAACGAGGTCACAGTAAATGTAGTTCTCTAGTTCCACGCGTCTATTATCTGGCTTGTGAGCAAGGATTTTTTTAAGACAGTTTTATAAAATTCCTAACAGTTTTAACAAATATCGCAATTTGAAGCGTAACTACAGCTTTATGTTAACTTATATATTGTCATTTAATTGTAGTTTTCGATGTACAAATATTTATATGAGATTTTTCAGTATGATACAAAAATTTCATGATTGCATGTCTAAACGTATTTCAAGCGCAAAAAATATCCTTCATTTATAAACATCCTTCAACAAGCACAAAACAAATGAAATGAAAAAAAAAATCGATACATGAAAAATCACTAGAACACGCATTGTTAAAAACAAATTTTATTTCAATATAGAAATAAATAACTAAAAAAAAAACAATTTAAAAAAGTGAACACACGCGACTTAATTTTTACAAATGAGATTTATAAAACGCCAGAGGCGAATTTGAAATTCCCTACACTTTTTTTAGGATCTAACGAAAAATTGTTTTTTGAATTGAGGAAAATCTTAAGCACAATAACTATTGGCAAACTAGTTTTATTCGACACTATTATACTAGTATTTTTTTAATCAAAATCTATTTTCTCAATACCTTTAATTGATTCCCGAATAAATCTATGTGTTGCTAAAAACTTAAGTTCTAGAAAATTTATTCGATTTTTAGTCTTTGTTCTTAAAACTTAACTCTGCGACTTAAGTCCCTTGTAAGTCTAATATTGTAAATAGTCATTGAAATAATGAAATGAATTAAACTCTCTAAGTTATTAAAGCATTCGTATGTGGAAGAGTGTGCAATGTAAAATATTTTGGTTCTTAGTACATAGTAAATGGTAAAAAGGAATGCATGTAAGTGTATTTTTATAACATCACGTGACTTGTTAGATTTTGAACATAATGATTTGACTGTTACAATGTAGTATTTATGTAGTGGTTTCTGTATGAAAAGTCAAACTTATTTGTATACTCGTGTTTCGAATAACAGGAGGTGGAACTTGACAAATATGAAAAACATGATTTTGTAGAACTAAAATTACTAAACAAACGGTACAAAGTGGAACCTGAAAATTTACTATCAGGTGAGCTGGTAATTTCAGTATGAAAACAAACATGAATTTTAAATAAAAGTTCAAAAACAAAAAAAAAACAACAAGATAAAAAGTTTTAATTCAAAAAATGTTTGTTATTCTCCCGTTCCGGTGTATTTAAATTTGTTATACTTTATTTTTTATGTTTTATACAAAAAACTATCATTCATTGTGACAAGTCGACAGGAAAACCTATAAATGTCAAATTTATTACATATTGTAAATAGTCTATGAAACACATCAAGTTGCTGCTGCCAAAACCGCCACATTTATAACCACTTCAAGTAGTTGCGGTTTTAGCCATCGTCAGCCATCGACACGCTCACTCTATTTATGTTTAGACAACACCTGCATCATTTCAAAAATGCATAAAAATTTCAAGCCTTTGGGGAGTCTGTTGTCTAGAATAGGCTGGAGTACTATAGATCAAATGAAATGCACAATGTTTTTTTTATGTCATATGTATTCTCTTGTCAATTTAAATATGATAAAGAGGAAGGAAACAGAGCTATAATATTTCACAACAATATGAATAAGTCAATGTGTTTTAAACTTTGAATTTTCTAATAAATATAGTTAAAAAAAATAAAAAAATATTTAAAAATAACTTGAAATATTTAAGAATTTTAAAAATGGTCGAGAACAGACGTATTTTGAGTCAGTGAAAAAAAAAATAAACTTATAAATCAAAAAAAAAAAAAAAATTAATTTTTGTTCAGATTTGTCAATTTGTTTTATCCTTTTAATAATAAAATGGATACTCGTAATCCTTTATTGGAACATAATTTACCTCCTGCTAAATTGGGAATGATTCAAGAAACGCAATCTTCCTTGGGGAAAAAATGTTTTTGTCAAGCTAAAGGAAAATGTTATTGTATGGCTCCTTTGGAATGCAATAGTCCTGCGGTGAACCCTAGCACATCTGGTCTTACAATTGGAAAGGCTTTTATTTTTGTTATTTGACCAGATACAGTAGTTTTTTTATGTATTTATTGTTGTTTCCAGTTTACTGGTCGATTTTGAATATGCAAATAAATAAATAAATAAAGAAAGAGGAAACAATTCGCAGATAATAAGCAATGTCAAAATAAATGCTCAATATGAAGTTCCGCAAAAGAATTTAAATAATTTTTTCAATGAAAATAAAGATGCATTGTTTTATAATTCAAGTCTACTTCAAGATGATAATAGTAAGTTAATGTAATTCGAAAATTCAAATATCTCAAATTCATCTGTAGATGATGAATTTATTGTGATACAAAATAAAAGAAAACAAGTAAGAGTGATAAATTCGGCTGTGCCGAATCTTTGATACCCTCCACCTCGGTTTGAGTATTGATAATAAATGTAAACAAAATATTGGAAAAATATGCATGCGTTTCCTATATGCATGCGTTTACGGTTATATGACATAACTTCTCGTTTAATTTAGTTTTTGCTAATTAAATAGCTCGCCCTAATCTCCATTGCAAAGGTAATGGTTGTATAGGGTGGCTATATGCATTAAATCGTGCTAATTGGAGATGGCTGTATAGTTTCTTTTAACTGGCGAAATATTTTTTCATTGCGGCCATATAGGTCGGATGGAGTAACAAAATAATAACCAAAAAAAAATCTCTCTACTTTTTTATTAAAATATTGCCATATTTGGAAAACATAGAGAATAAATTTACAATAATAAATAAATAATAATCCCTAATTAGGGATGCCAAACGCAAAAAACCAAATGTCCCAAACATTTTAAATAAAATAATTTGTTATTTTTATTGTCTGAAAAACTTCAAATATTCATCCAAAAAAAAATTGTGAAGAATAATATATGTATAAATAACATTCTCATCAAATTGCGTCTATTTATGCAACAATTTTGATGTTCGCAATTCTTAAATATCATTTGAGGTTTTCTAAAATTCATTGAATTTAAATTAATGTTTTTTGTAGTGCGAATTCAACGATCCGACAATCGCAAAATATATCGACAGCTATTGTTGCTTGCACTGAGGATTAAGTGATTCGCTAAGTACACACATCTTAACGAAAGTCGACAAATCTATTTTTCTATTTATTTAAATTGTAAACGAGTGGCATCTCTGTTAAAATAAGCGAAAAACACAAAGAAGAATAGAAGAAAACAAATTACTTCGTGTTTGACAGGATGATTTTATGTTTATGTTTAACATCTTTATTTTTTTTTACTAATATTTCTGTTTATTTATTTGAAAATGAAATAATGAATTGAATATGCTATTTAATTTTTTTATTTATATAAAAAAGTTTTTTAATAGAAACGAAATATTTTCACTATTTTATGATTTTTATTTATGTATGACGACATTTCAACCTAAAAATTTAAGTTTTTATCGATTGAATAAACAACACAAAAATGGTTGTCGTTTAGATAATAACAACAGCTGACTTTACAATAGCGAATATCGTTTAAAAATTTTACTGATAATTTTGCTCTTCTTTTTTAACGATTCGACAATCGTTAAAAGAAGTTACTGAAAAGGTATTAATTTCTCCTGAATGCCAACATTTTTTTTTAATGTAAACATTTTTTAAATGTAAACATATTTGGTGTTTTTTTTTGGAATTTCAATTTGTGTTTTACGAATAAAATTTATATTTACATATATTAAAGATGCAATTGATGTCTTCCAAATTTAAAATTATTATTTCCGACGTTTTGATATGATTTTCTGAAATTAAGTTAATATTTTCTAATTTATAATTGGAAATTTTAATTCCAGTTTTTAGAATTGATATTTTCTTAAATTTGAATGGAAAATTTAAAAAGTGCAATTTTGTATTTATGTGAATAATAATGCTTTAGTAATTATAAACAATTTTTAAAAATTAGATGTAATCGCAATCAGATGTTTTGTAGGTAAAGCAGAATAATAATTCTATATAACTATGTAGAACTTTTTTGAAAGCAAAAAACTCATTGATAACTCGGTAACTCTATTTTGTAAAGACAACAAAAAGTTAATATGCCAAACTTATGTTCATATTTGTAAAAGAATAATGAAAAACGTAAGAAATAAAAGACCAGCCCGTGTATACTCTTAACATTGTTATGTATAATATCTATTTGAAAATATTGAAATTGTGGCGCCATCTACTGTGGCATAGTCACGCTGAGCAAAATGAAGTGACACTCTGTTAATGCAAAAGAAATGTATTTTCCCCACAACAAAATATTGCAAAATTTTATGTAAATAAAATAATATACCGATTTATTTCTAACATGCAGTTATTATGGATATACTTATATAGAATATATGTATATTATTTGTATTATTTAATATGTGTATGTACGGTCAGTCATAGTCAAAGTGAGCCACCCTAGATCAGAAAACTTATGTTAATAAATTATTTATAATAATGTTGGGACATAATTAATTTTGTTTCTGTTTCATAAAGCCAATATTAATGTTCTAATTCAAATCATATTGCCATTCCTGTTCTTAAATTGAAGAAAAACAATAAACAACGAAAAAATGAGCATCACAGTTAAAGTGAGCCACTAATTGTTTTATTTGTTAATATAACGGTAAATTTGTTAGGAATGTTAAAAATTGAAAAAATATCATTGATCATGCTTTAGTTGTCCTTTGTTAAGCAATTAGTGAAGATGGCTCGGCAAACAAGTGTTGAAATTAGACAACTTATTGTAAAACTGTACCAGGAGGGTAAATCTCAAAGGGGCATCGCTACAACTTTAAACATAAGTCGAGGAACAGTTCAGCGCTTTATTCATCGCTTCGATAGAGAAGGAAGAATAGAAAATAAGCCGAAGGAAAGCAAAAGAAAGGCGTTTTCAGAGAGAGACGAGGCATACGTTGTAAGGGAGATTAAGAATGACCCTTATCTTAGTGCTCCGAAGCTGTCCCAAATGGTTTATGCACATCTGGGTATCGATCTGAATCCAGAAACCGTTAGACGAGTTCTAAGAAAACATGGATTTAATGGCCGTGTGTCTCGGTATAAGCCATTTATAAGCCCCAAAAATCAAAAGAATCGTTTGGAATTTGCACGAAAATATGTGGTGAATGATATGAACTTCTGGCAAAAGGTATATGCCGTTTTAACATGTTAATAACATTCAAAACACGCTTTTCTTAGGTTTTATTTACAGATGAAAGTAAATTTAATTTATTTGGGTCAGACGGTAAGCAGATCGTATGGCGGCAAAAGAACACAGAGCTTCAACTTAAAAATCTAACTCCTAGAGTAAAGCATGGTGGTGGCTCGGTTATGGTCTGGGGCTGCATGGCAGGAAGTGGTACAGGAAATATACATAATATTGAAGGGGTTATGAACAAATATGATTACATCGACATTTTAAAGAAAAATGCCCAGTGTGCAGAAATTAGGAATCGAAGGCGACTTTTCTTTCTATCAAGACAATGACCCCAAGCATAAGTCATATGTTGCGCAACAATGGCTCCTCTATAACTGCCCCCACATATTGGAAGTGTCACCACAGTCCCCAGATTAAAATATAATTGAAAATTTGTGCGCCCGGCTTGACCAAAATGTACGAAATCACAATATATCATAAAAAAAAAGGCATCTACATGCGGAATGGGTTGCAATTCCCTCTACATACACATGCAAGTTGTTGGAATCAATGCCAAAACGACTGCAATCTGTTATATCTGCCAAAGGGGGTCCTACAAAATATTAAGAATATTTACTTTTAAATTATGTATGAAGTGGCTTACTTTTACTGTGAAGCATATTTGTGAATTTTTTTGTTTTTATATATTTTTTTCGGTTATTAATAACAACAACAACAACAAAATAAGCCGAAAATATACTTTTGTGTTCAATTAATAAACTTATATAAGGAATTTAAAATAAGTGCAGTTTTCCATTTTTTTTTTTTATCCATACTTTTTGCATCAAGAGGTGGCTCATTGTGAATGTGACTGACTGTATGTATATGTAAATATTACAACAAAAACAAGTAAGAAAATTATAGTCGGTCTAGACCGACTATATGATACCCTATACCATGCGTTTAGAAACCCTATCTCTTAGGCCCAACTAACTGGAAATAGAAAATAAGCAAAAACCAAATTTGAGTGGGATTTTTATTAATTTTTTTGGCTGCAGATATGAAAAAGTTCATATCGGATGCTATATCCATATGGGGACTAGGTCCAAAAATGGACCGACCCTGATCATATTTGGTAAAGTCTCTTGTATTTTGCAAAAATATATACAAACAAAATTTGAGAAGAATCAGTGCAATATTTTTGTTTTTTAATAGATTTAAATGAAGATCGGGAAGCAGCTCTATATGGGGCCAAAGGGATCATTTTTGGACTACTCATGGAGGGATGTAATGAACGCATACAAACCCAATTTGAGTAAAATCTATATGACAATTTGGATCTTATGGCAATTTATGTCGATTTCATAGGGGTAATTTGTATGGGGGCTAGGTCTGAACATGGACCGATTCTCACCAATTTCAATAGCGTTCATCCCATGGCCGATAAAAGCTTATATACCAAATTTCGTCAAAATATATTCATATTTGCGACCTGCAGTTTGATTACAAGCTTTACATGGACACACAGACGGACGGACGGACGGACGGACGGACGGACGGACATTGTTAAATCAACTCAGAAAGTGATTCTGATTCGATCGGTATAATTAAAGATGGGTCTAGGTCCAATATTTTTGGTTGTTACAAACAGCAGCACAAAGTCATTATACCCAAACCACATAGTGGTATAGGGTATAAATACTACATCAAACGTTATTTTTGTGTTTTTCTCTTTAAATAAATTAATACATAAATTTTTTTTTGCTATATTTACATTGTTTTTTTGTTATTAACAGCTAGGTATTTTAGCATTATTGTCGTTAGATGTTGGTGAATTTTTACTCCCTTTATATTAACACGTAGTGTCTGCTTGTCGGACAAATGTTGGATCGATTTTAACCCCTTTCCCGTGACCCAATCTACCTTTACAGGCAGGCTCGTGGCAATGACAGAAATGATCTAGTAAATTTTTTTAGTGATGCCAAAACAATGGAAACTTTTAAATTTTTTTACCAGAGTTGATAAAAAAAAATGTATAAAGGGTTAGTTTTTATTATATTATTACCACTACAACCATAAAACCAACAAGTCCAGCTATGAAAACAATATAACATTTAGAATAACAACAAGAACACTATAGAAACATCATATTTTTCATTTTTATTTTTACTTTTTCAGAGATTTCCCTGGACCTGTTCCACCGATTTTAATGATTTTTGAAATAGAAATCTTCCCATGAATTTGGAGAATCATTCTCACTAAAAATGATCACCTTAGCTATCCTATTGAGGGCGTGATCGTGACAAGAACAACATAGAAAATTATATTTTTTCAAGACTTTTTTTAGTTCTTCATTCAAATCTCGGGCCCTGATCGACCGATTTGGACGATTTTAAATAGCAGAACTTTTCAGGATGTTAGTGAATCATTTTTTATGTCAGCGAGTACCCTAGCTACCCGATTGATGCCGCCATCGTGATTTCCACAGACGGACACACGGACATCGCTATATCAACTCCGGTTGTTATAAGGATCACAAACATATATATTTTATGGGGTCCAAAAGTTTTTTTCTAATTATTACAAACGGAATGACAAACTTATATGTACCCTCTGCACATTGGAGTGGAGGGTATAAAGACCAAATGACGTCGAAATAGATTGGTCTAATCTAAGGTACGAAAACAAAACCCTACATCAGCAATACAATACAAATACACAGAATAGATTTGCTATCCTAGGTGAATTGAACATTGAGGAAGATCCCAATATTCCTAGAAAAGTTAATATTGATAAAGATAGTCGTAAGATCGATTCAGTCAAAAATTCATTCTGTCCTCCAATTTTTTTGTTTAATGTTAATATTAAACACTTAATTGATCAATTGAACGAAAAAAAAATATTTTTAAAATCATTAACAAAAACAAACACAAAAGTAAAATATATCCCAAAGATCCAGTTGCTCATTCTGAGATGATGCAACTTTTAAGGGAAAAGAAAATCGAATCCTACTCTTATACTCCTAAGGAATTTAAACGCGTAGGAGTAATTTTACGTGGTTTATACTACAAGACAAATTTGAATGATATAAAAACAGAGTTAGATTCATTAGTTCCTAATACAGTTGATTCGGTAACTAAATTTTCAACAAATTTTTGCAAAAAAAAATAATTTTGATACAGGCCTTTTTTTAGTTACTCTTATTTCCGGTAAAAGCGTTAATGAAATTACAGGTATACGTTTTATTTTTAATCAAAAAATTTCATGGGAATCACCGAAGGTTAATAAAAAAGAAATTCAATGTTGGCGTTGCCAACAATGGGGCCATATTTCTCCAAATTGTAACAGATCCTACTCTTGTATTAAATGTGATCAAAGTCATGCACCAGGAGAATATCAATTTATTTCAGATAAGGATAATTTGCCCTTTTGTGTTAATTGTAATCAGAAAGGTCATCCATCTAATTTTAAGGGTTGTCCTGCTTTTAAGAAATTTCTTGATATGAAGGAGAGAACTAAAAAAGTTGTTAAGGAAAGAAAAGAAAAAGCTTCTATTAATGTTTCCAATGCTCTATTAGTCTCTAATTTTGTTCAACCTAATCGTACATATGCCAGCCAACTTAATAACACTATTCAAAGTACTTCTAGGAATGCAAATTATAATACTTCTATTCCAAATTCTTCTAAAAAATCCATTAAGATGTCTACTTTTGGTAAAGACTTTTTGAAGATGGCAAAATGTTTATGGGAACCAGAACCACTTTCTTTAGAACAAAAGATATCACAATTTATGAGTCAGTATAATTCACTTTCAAAAGAAGAGGACAAAAATCAATGTCAAAGTATTTTAGAAGAAATATATGAAATTTATGAGCCATAATGGATTTAATTTGTTAACTTTCCATGTAAGATCACTTATTGAAGTGAGTCGTACGTAGATTAGATTTGTTAAATATTTTAAATTGCAATATTGATACTGCATTTATTCAAGAGACTCATGTAAAGAAAAATCAAACGGTTAATTTAAATGGTTATTCATTTTATAAGGATAATAGTCCCCAAGGTGTTGGTATAGCGATTAGAAATACATTTAATTGTTCAAGACTAATTATACCAAATGTGGGTTTTCCAAACATTTTTCTTACGATAAAAGTGTTGGTAAATGGTTTAGAAACTTTTTTTTTGTTAGGTTGTGTTTATCTTCCATGCATTCACTCTCAATCTAAAATAATTGATGGGCTTTTAATAATAGCAAACTTTTCTCAAAATTACGATGGAGCTTTTATTGGTGGTGATTTTAACGCTAAGAATATTTCTTGGGGTGACACACAGTGGTTCAAAACCAAAAAAAAGTGGTAATAAGTCTGGAACTTCTAAACTATTGGTTGGAATGGAATAGTATATTCTAGGCGATTGTAGTCAAGGATATAGGCTTTCGAGGTGGAAAATGCTTTCAAAGCTTGTAACTTTTATAAATATCAAGTGATTTTTACGTTTTTTAAATTTTTCCAATAACAATTAAATTATTAACAAAAAACATGCTTATACTACCTAGTTATCGCTTATGGTTTAAAAAATATTTGATTTTAAAAATCAACATTTGAACTTTTCACCAAATTCTTTCTTGGTTTTTCGCAAATAACATTTTTATTAAAATAGATAAAAAAAATCTAAAAATATGTGGCGATAGCCAGTACTTTTTGAAAAAATACGTTGAAGTATCTTTTGAATTATTTCAAACCGTTGAGTGAGCACAAAATCTTAAAGTTGACTTTTTGAATCAGGTTCTAAAAATTGCAAATTTTTGCCAAAAAATACCCTTCATTCTTTCACTTTTTTCTCACAACCTTGGTAAAACATGTATATATTTTTCTACATATTTTAAAAGAATATGCTTCAAGAATGGTTGCAAGTGAAATTTTTAATATTTTTGGACATGCACCCTACGTCCAGCATTGGACGAAATTGGGCAATTTAAAAAAAAAAAACTAAGTTTTAAAAGTTAATACAAAAATATCCGCCCGATTTCTTCAAATATTTCACCGCAGTATTAAAGCTCCAAATATTTTTATTTATTTGCCGCAATAAAATTCACCGCCGTTAGATAAACGTGGTCAGGAGGGCTTAAATGATGAAAAAAGTCACATTTTCATACGAATTTTTTTTGTTAACATTAAAAACATATTAAGATTAGATATTTTTATATTTTGTTTACTGATTCAGAACGGCATTTAAATTATCTAAAACTCTTCAAAAAATCATTTTGATAAGGTTAACAGTTTTTGAGATATTTATATTCAAATTTCAGAAAAAAATATAGAAAAACTATGGTTTTTCGTTTTTTTTTTGGTTTTTTTGGTAAAGTGTTCCCAAAATTTTTGAATTTTACTTATTATTATATATATTGTTAAAGAAGACATATTTATCTATTTAATGATATATAACTATATATTTAATGATATATAACATTTTTTTAAAAAGTACTGGCTATCGCCACATATTTTTAGATTTTTTTTTATCTATTTTAATAAAAATGTTATTTGCGAAAAACCAAGAAAGAATTTGGTGAAAAGTTCCAATGTTGATTTTTAAAATCAAATATATTTTAAACCATAAGCGATAACTAGGTAGTATAAGCATGTTTTTTGTTAATAATTTAATTATTATTGGAAAAGTTTAAAAAACGTAAAAATCACTTCATATTTATAAAAGTTACAAGCTTTGAAAGCATTTTCCACCTCGAGGTGGTCGACTTTGGCACCCTGTAGCTCACCCTGTGTTACAACAGGGTATCTCAAAAATAAATATTTTGAAAGCCTGTATCCTTGACTATAATCGCCTAGAATATACTATTCTAATCCAACCAATAGTTTAGAAGTTCCACACTTATTACCACTTTTTTTTGGTTTTGAACCACTGTGTGACACTATTAATTCAAATTGTAATAGTTTTTATACCCTATACCACTATGTGGTTTGGGTATAATGACTTTGTGCTGCTGTTTGTAACAACCAAAAATATTTGACCTAGACCCATCTTTAATTATACCGATCGAATCAGAATCACTTTCTGAGTTGATTTAACAATGTCCGTCCGTCCGTCCGTCCGTCCGTCTGTGTGTCCATGTAAAGCTTGTAATCAAACTGCAGGTCGCAAATATGAATATATTTTGACGAAATTTGGTATATAAGCTTTTATCGGCCATGGGATGAACGCTATTGAAATTGGTGAGAATCGGTCCATGTTCAGACCTAGCCCCCATACAAATTACCCCTATGAAATCGACATAAATTGCCATAAGATCCAAATTGTCATATAGATCTTACTCAAATTGGGTTTGTATGCGTTCATTACATCCATCCATGAGTAGTCCAAAAATGATTCCTTTGGCCCCATATAGATCTGCTTCCCGATTTTCATTTAAATCTATTAAAAAACAAAAATATTGCACTGATTCTTCTCAAATTTTGTTTATATATATTTTTGCAAAATACAGGAGACTTTACCAAATATGATCAGGATTGGTCCATTTTTGGACCTAGTCCCCATATGGATATAGCATCCGATATGAACTTTTTCATATCTGCAGCCAAAAAAATTAATAAAAATCCCACTCAAATTTGGTTTTTGCTTATTTTCTATGTCCAGTTAGTTGGGCCTAAGAGATAGGGTTTCTAAACGCATGGTATAGGGTATCATATAGTCGGTCTAGACCGACTATAATTTTCTTACTTGTTATAATTGGCTTTTAAATTTTTCTAATGATTTTATTGGAATTTCTAATTCTATTCCTTCTTTTCCAAATGGATCTTCGTTTCTTGACCATTTTCTTGTTTCCTCAAATTTAGTTAATTCTTACAATACAAATTTTAGAATTTTTAGTATTGCTACATTTTCTGCTCATTTTCCTCTTAAATTACAAATATTCCTTCCCGACATTGATTTTCTATTGAAGCCTATTCCAACTTTTACCTCATTTAAGAATACTAACTGGATTTTAATAATGGTGTGATTCAGGAGCTTTCAAAAAATTTTCCGGATTCGTCAAGAAACTTAGAAAATATTGAAATTGATATCTATGTTGAAAAGTTTACAATAGCGATTAATGATTTAAGCAATATACACTCGGAGAAGATTAAATTAGAAACGGGAAGACTTTTTATTACGTTTTACTTTCCAAGCAAATTCAGTTAATTAATATTATTATTAAAAGGCAAGTTGAACTAGAACAATCTCATTTGTTTAGTGAGAAAATAAAAAATATTAAGCCAGGGCCAAATGCGCACAAAAAGATATACAACATTATAGGTTACAAAAGAAATAAGTGTTTAAGAAAACTGTCCGTTGACGGTGTTGTTATAGAGGATGAAACTCAGAGATTAGTTAAATTAAGTGAACATTTTTCTAAAATTTATAGTGGTTCTGCTCCTATCAGAGATGTTTCTAATGTAGTTGATGTTGTTAACAGAACAATCTCTAGTGCTCAGGAAAACATTTTTTGTTTTAATTTCACTTTTTCTGCTCACAACACCCAAAAGAATTCGAGACTTGTAACCTTAGATGAAGTACTACTTCTAGTTAAAGATATTAATAACAAAAAATCTCACGGTTTAGATAATATTTCATTATTAAACAAGTAAGAGTGTTAAATTCGGCTGTGCCGAATCTTTGATAGCCTCCACCTCGGTTTGAGTCTTGATAATAAATGTAAATGAAAAAGTAAACAATTTGTTAAACTTAATACCAAATTATTTCAGCAAATTCTTTGGGTTGGTTTTCGCCTTTTCTATTATTTCGGATTTATTTCGGTGTTTGCTTTTTTGGTCATCGTGGTTGCTGATCGGCATGCATTTTGGTTATATACCTATATGCATGCTTTTCCGGTTATATGACATAACTTCTCTTTTAATTTAGTTTTTGCTAATTAAATAGCTCGCCCTAACCTCCATTGCAAAGGTAATGGTTGTGTAGGATGGCTATATGCATTAAATCGTGCTAATTGGAGATGGCTGTATAGTTTCTTTTAACTGACGAAATATTTTTTCATTGCGGTCATGTAGGTCGGATGGAGTAACAAATAATAACCAAAAAAAAAAAATCTCACTCAACTTTTTTATTAAAACATTGCCATATTTGGAAAACATAGAGAATAAATTTATAATAATAAATTTCAAATTAGGGATGCCAAACGAAATGTCCCAAACATTTTTAATAAAATAATTTGTTATCTTTATTTTCTGAAAACTTCAAATTTTTATCCAAAAAAATTGTGAAAATTTCTATATAAATAACATTCTCATCAAATTGCGTTTATTTATGTAACAGTTTTTATATTCGAAATTCTTAAATATTATTTGACGTTTTCTAAAATTCATTGAATTTAAATTAATGTTTTCTGTAGTGTGATTCTGTAAATTTCAACGATCCGAAAATCGCAAAATATATCGACAGCTATTGTTGTTTGCACTAAGGATTAAGTGATTCACTAAGTACATACATCTTAACGACAGTCGACAAATCTATTTTTCTATTTATTTAAATTGTAAAAGAGTGGCATCTCTGTCAAAATAAGCGAAAAACACAAAGAAGAATAGAAAAAAATAAATTACTTCGTGTTTGACAGGATGATTTTATGTTGATGTTTAATATCTTTATTTTGTTTACTAATATTTCTGTGTATTTATTTGAAAATGAAATAATGAATTGAACATGCTATTTAATTTTTTTATTTGTATAAAAAAGTTTTTTTAATTAAGCAAAATATTTTCACTATTTTATGATTTTTATTTATGTATGACGACATTTCAGCCTAAAAATTTAAGTTTTTATCGATTGAATAAACAACACAAAAATGGATGTCGTTTAGATAACAACAACAGCTGACTTTAACAATAGCGAATATCGTTTAAAAATTTTACTGATAATTTTGCAATTTTCTTTTTTTAAGGATTCGACTATCGTTAAAAGAAGTTACTGAATCGCGGTACTGAAAAGCTATTAATTTCTCCTGAATGTCAATATTTTTTTTAAATGTAAAAATTTTTTAAATGTAAACACAGGTATTTGGTGTTTATTTTTTGGAATTTCAATTTCTGTTTAACGAATAAAATTTATATAATAAAGATGCAATTGATGTCTTCTAAATTTAAAATTATAATTTCCGACGTTTTGATATGATTTTCTGAAATTCAAATAATTGAAATTTATGATTGGAAATTTTTAATTCTATTTTTAGAATTGATATTTTCTTAAATTTGAATGGAAAATTTAAAAAGTGCAATTTTGTATTTATGTGAATAATAATGCTTTAGTAATTATAAACAATTTTTAAAGATTAGATATAATCGCAATCAGATATTTTGTACGTAAAGCAGGATAATAATTCTATATAACTATGTAGAACTGTTTTGAACGCAAAAAACTCATTGATGAACTCGGTAGCTCTACTTTGTAAACACAACAAAAAGTTAATATGCCAAACTTATGTTCATATTTATAAAAGAATAATGAAAAAACGTATGAAATAAAAGACCAGCCGGTGTATACTCTTAACATTGTTCTGTATGATATCTAGATGAAAATATTAACATTCATGTTAAAATAGAAATAACTATTGCAAAGCCAATTAGAACAAAAATTGTGGCGCCATCTACTGTGGCATAGTCACGCTGAGCAAAATGAAGTCACACTCTGTTAATGCAAAAGAAATGTATTTTCCCCACAACAAAATATTGCAGAATTTTATGTAAATAAAATAATATACCGATTTATTTCTAACATGCAGTTGTTATGGATATACATGTATATAATATATGTATATTATTTGTGTTATTTAATATGTTCATGTATGTACATATATATAAATATTACACACAAAAAATACAACATCAAACGTTATTTTTGTGTTTTTCTCTTTAAATAAATTTATACATAAAATTTTTTTGCTAAATTTACATTGTTTTTTTTTTCTATTAACAACTAGGTATTTTAGCATTATTTGCTTTAGAGGCTGGTGAATATTTACTCCATTTACATATATTAACTCGTAGTGTCTGCTTGTCGAAAAACTTTTGGATCGTTTTTAACCGCTTTCCCGTCACCCATTCGATCTGATATTTTGCAGGCAGGCTCGTGGTAATAACAGAAATAATCTAACAATTTTTTTAATGATGCCAAAACAATGGAAACTTTTAAAATTTTCTACCAGAGTTAATAAAAAAATGTACAAAGGGTTAGTTTTTATTATATTATTACCACAATGACCACAAAAACAACAAGTCCAGCTATGACAACAGCACAACATTTAGAATAACAACAAGAACAATATAGAAACATCATATTTTTATTTTTTTTTATTTTTTCAGAGATTTCCCTGGACCTGTTCCACCTATTTTAATGGTTTTTGAAACAGAAATCTTCCCATGTATTTGGTGAATTATTCTTACTAGAAATGATCACTGTAGTTGCACTATTGAGGGCGTGATCGTGACAAGAAAAACATAGAAAATTATATTTTTTCAAGACTTTTTTTAGTTCTTCATTCAAATCTCGGGCCCTGATCAACCGATTTGGACGATTTTAAATAGCAAACTTTTCAGGATGTTAGCGAATCATTTTTTTATGTCAACGAGCACCCTCGCTGCCCGATTGATGCCGTCATCGTGATTTCCACAGACGGACAGACGGACATCACTATATCAACTCCGGTTGTTATAAGGGTGTAATATATATTATGGGGTCCAAAATTTTTTTTTTAATATTACAAACGGAATAACAAACTTATATATACCCTCTGCACACTGGAGTGGAGGGTATAAAAACTACCAATAAAAGCATTTGAATTTCTGTTGGTAATATTTAATCATTGCATTAACAACTCATATTTTCCGGATTCATGGAGAATTTCGAAAATAATTCCTATTCAGAAGAAACCAAACAATTTTGAAACTAATAATTTAAGACCCATTTCATTACTTTCAAATTTGGGCAAGTTGTTTGAAAATGTGTTACGTCAAAAAATGGATTTTGGAATATTAGAGCCATATATTCCAGAATTGCAATTTGGTTTTAAAAAAGGACATTCTACTGTTGATGCTATGCTGAAATTTGAAGATGATGTTATTAATCATCTTCGCATTAAGCATTGCATTGTAGCGGTTTCTTTGGAAAAAGCATTCGACCATGCACATCACTTTGGAATTCTATTTAAAATGATCCAGATTGGTTTTGACTCCTCAATTGTTAAAATTTTTCATAGTTTTTTTTCTAATAGAATGTTTTGTGTCCAATTTAATGGAAATTTATCTGGTTTTTGGGAATATTAGTTGTGGTGTTCCACAAGGCTCGATTTTAGCTCCTCACCTATATAATATATTTATGCATGATTTTCCTCATTTTAATATAAATTCTGTAGCTATTTCATACGCCGATGACTCTTTGCTTTACTCCCACAATGAGTCACTCATTACCGCTTTAAGCCAGGTTTCAAATCACCTCTCAATAGTGAAACAGTTTCATAATGTTTGGGGAATTAAAATTAATGCATCAAAATGTGAAGCAATTTGTATTCGCAATGCTTCAGGTAAATGCAGGAACTTTGTTGTTCCTGAAACTAAGATTTTAAGTCTCTTCCTCGAAGGGACTTAAATTCCATTTAGAGAAAATCTAAAATATCTTGGTATATCATTTAATAAGCTTTTAAAGTTTAATAAGCATGCAAGGCAAGTGATAAAAAAAACATATAAAATTATTGGCACGTCTTATAAAATTTTACATAAAGATTTACCAATAAAAAACAAAATTGTTATTATACAAAACCAGCATAAGACCTGTTTTTTTATATGGATTCCCAATTTGGTTTAATATATCACCTATAATTGTTAAGGAATTGGAAATTTTAGAGCGTAAAGTTTTAAGGTGCTGTATTGGGAAATATTTTGAATCTTTCTCCAAACATTTTTCAAATTTTGTTATTTATAACGAATCAAATATTACACCCATTGGCCATTATGTCGGTGATATTTTAAAGAGTTTTATACTAAGAATATCAAATCATGAAAACAAATATGTTAAAGATATTTTTAATTCTCAACGAGACTTTAACTTGGCAAATATTAATTATTTGTCTCCTATTGGTTACATGAATGAAGAGTGTACTCGCTCTGAGTTATCTGTTTCTTTATGCCCCAATTTTTATAGGAAAAGTACTCCTGGTACTCATAGGGGTTGAATTCGCCCTTTCTAAATTTATTTTCAGTTTTGCGTTTGTTTTTGTTTTTTTTTTTTTATTAGTATGTAATATTAGGTTTAAGTTTTAAGTTTATTTTAAGAGATACACTCTCCTGCTATGTAAGCCCCAGGAGCAAGGGCGTTGAAGTTAAAATAGTTTGTTATACAATATTCACTATATATTGAAAGCATGGCTGCAATTCCACAAATATTGTATTTAAGATATTACACTATAGTCTTAAGTTATATTTTGTTATTGTTGGTGTATCATTATATTGTAGAAAAAAAGACTCAATAAATTTAAACTTTAAACTTTAAACTTTGAAATATTAAAATTCTTACAGTGAAAATTCAGAAATCTTAATATATAGTTACGCTCTTCGCTGAAGCACTAAGTGACTCCGTAATGACGTATGAATAATATTTAAAAAATTTTAAGCAAAAATTTTAAAAAATCTTAAGCACAGTGGGACCAATAGCAGCTGTTACGTTCAGATTACTCTGCACCTCACATAGTTCAACTGTTTGAGCTGGGGTTTTGTATGAAATGTTCGCTTTGAAATTCCTTTCGATCCCTCTTTTGTAATTTTCTGTAGTTTTCTGTAATTGTCTGTAGGTTGAGTTACTGCAGACATTTTTTTAAAGCTGTTCAGCTGTCAGATGTATAGTTTGCGAAATTGAAAAGTGTTGTTATCAATATTAAAGGCAAACTAAAAAGAAATAAAATGAGTTGCGAAAATATGAGCCGCGAGAATTAGAAATGCAAAATTTTTATCTATTGGCAAAACTGCTTTTGATTGAAGAAAAAAAAGTTTGCTGTACGTGAAATATTGCGCGAACGTCAAATAAAAGCTTATTATGCTACATTGATACCAAGAATGCATTTAACAGATTTTGAAACATTTAAAAACTTTCAACGCATGAATCCGCAGAGTTGCGTATCTGTGATATAAGCTTCTTAATGATGGCATGACAGAGATGCCAAAGCACCACATAAAAAGTAAACATTTCTTAAAAATCTTTAGGGAAAAATAAAAAACAAGAGATGGCCATATTTCGTCAGCAGACTACAGACTGCTTTTGCAAAATCAAATTAGGCTGCAGTTATAACGAGTTAAAATTTCTCGTTACTTTCCTCTCCTTTTCTATCGAGTAAACTTCATATAAAAAAACAGTTTGCAGACTGGGGTTCGTGACGATGAATCCACCTTAAAAAACTGTCTGCGTGAAACTGAAAACCGTTGCATAAATATTTTGTATTTTTTTATAAGCTGCTTGGTCGTCATTTATTAAAACACAGTTTTTTATTTTACGCCACCGTTTCGTCAGATAATTTCTGACATCTTCAGGGCTATTTTTTTTTTTTAGTTGAACTATGTGAGGTGTAGAGTAATCTGAACGGAACAGTTGCTATTCGTCCCACTGTGGAACGTCTAAGGCTGAGCATTTCAGATGGTAAACTAAGTTTAATTAAATTTGCGATTTTTAACTCTTTTTGTGCAAATATTTGAAGACATCTTTCTACACTTTACGTTTCACTATTTAATTTGTTCCATTTTTATTTGAATATATATATGTAAATATATTCTTATTCTTATTTGTTAAATGTTTCTATTTATTTTATTGCACTCCTTAATTTTTTGTTTTTAATGAAAGGATGTCAATTGTCTGGTATTATATATGCGTATTTATTTTCAATTAACATCGATGTGTCCTTTCTCATTAACAGAAGTTATATAATTAAAAAGTGAATATAATAGAAAACTGAAAGTCAAAATGTCTTAGCTGACAAAAATCACTAGGCTATGTTTTCAATATCAAAATTCTTAACATATAAAATATGCGTAGGGTACCAGTAATATAAAATCACTACATGTTTTTACTTTGTTTTAGTTCAGATAAACTAGCGATAATTTTTTATCAAAATTGGAGATGATACTAATTTTTTCTACTTTCACAACTAGGTTCAAAATGAACCAAGAAGGTTCGCTCTCATAATTTTTTATGGTGAATCATGTAGATTCAATCATGAGTCTGGCGCGAACCGTAAATGAGAGAGCGAACCGCGAATCTTGCTGTCCGTGTGAACATAGCATAAGGAAAACCTTTCGCGAAATCGCGGTTTGATATTTTTTTTCGAGAAAATTCTTGTGCATAAAATTCAATACATAAAATTCTACATTGACATTTGTTCCATGAAATTGATCGGTGAATATTTTTTTACAACATTTTAACCAGCGAGAAATCGCTCTCGGTAGGAGAATACACCATGACAGTCTTTTTGTATATAGAAGGGGCTTTTAACAATGTCACACCGGACTCGATATTAGTGGCACTATCTAGTCTAGGAGTGAAGTCCGTGCCATCTCACTGATTGGAAATCTGCTTGCCAACAGGCTGATAACGTCTAAATTGGAAACGACTCTAATGTCCCGATTCGTGAACAGGGGAACGCCACAAGGAGGCGTTCTGTCATCACCTCTATGGAACTTAGCGCTGAACTCAATGCTACTTTCGTTGGAGAGACAAGGCTGCAACGTGGTCGCCTATGCTGGTAACGTGGCCATACCCGTAAATGGGAAGTTTCTATCCACACTTAGAGACATTCTACAGAGGGCACTCACATGCTATCTAGCTGGGCAAGTAGTTGCGGTCTGGGGGTAAATCCGACCAAAACGGAACTTGTTATTTTCACGAGGTAGTATAAGATACCTACCTTCGACCCTATTTCTTGCCTTCTCTGAATATCTTGGTGTATTCCTGGACAGGAAGCTGAACTTCAGACGGAACTTGGAGGAAAGGGCGAAGAAGGCGACTATAGCTTTAAACTCCTGAAAAAAGGCCATTGGCGGTGGGGCTTCAGCCCGAAAATTGCTTACTGGATCTACACAGCGGTGGTTCGCCCAATACTGCTGTACGAGGTCATCGTCTGGTGGCCTGCTATAGAGAAGGCCTCTAATACCAACCTTCTTGCAAGGGTACAGAGAATGGATTCCACGTGTATCACTGGTGCCCTTCGTACCACACCTACGGATGCCTTGAACATCATCTTACACCTAATACCATTGGACATATTAGGAAAGCAGTCGGCGGCCGCATCGACCATTCGACTAAGAAGCACAATACAATGGCGTGGTCATAATTATGACCGTGGAGTGATCCTGAATAACAGGAACTTACCATTGAACGTGGATTACACTACTCTGAGGAGTGTATTCGAACGACACTACAAAACTCTGATACCGACCAGGGAATCCTGGTAAGGGGGGGTTCCAGGTAGCAGGCGCTCGATAAATTTCTATACTGACGGATCGAAATTGTGTGGTCAAGTTGGTTTCGGAATCTATTCAAAGGAGCTTGGACTAAATCTGGCTCGCAGGTTACCAGACCACTGCAGTGTTTATCAGGCAGAGGTACTGGCAATAAAGGAAGTTGCTGACTGGTTGGGTCGGAATATTCTGACTACAACCGCAGTCAATATCTACTCTGATAGTCAGGCCGCGGTAAAATCCTTGGAATCAATGTTCCTGAAAACAAGAACCACCCTTTATTGCCGCACGTCTTCAAATGAGGTGGCCAAGCAGTTCGACATCAGACTCATTTGGGTCCCAGGGCACAGGAATATACCGGTAAACTATAAAGCTAACGAGTTGGCAAGACAGAGCACTACCTTACGGGCTCCAGCGGACTTGGAATGTGTTGGTATACCCCTGGAATCTTGCAAGCTGGAACTTCGGCTTCACACCGCCGGCATAACCGACAACAGATGGTCTAATGGATCAACGCGCAGGATCGCGAGACAGATCTGGACGGCTCTAAATCATAAGCGCACTAGCGCGCTACTATCACTCCCCCGTGGGGAGATTTCAACAGTAGTTGCTGTTATCACTGGGCACTGCCCCATAGGGAGACACGCTGAACGCCTCAGGGTCTCGTCAAATGAATTCTGTCATAGCTGCATGGATGTGGAGGACGTGGAGAGCATAAAGCACTTCCTTTGCTATTGCCCGGCGCTCTCCAGAACGAGACTTCGAACATTGGGATCGCCGTTTTTTCACGATCTCTCTGATCTCTCAAATGTGGACATTTCACATATCAGGGGCTTCATCAGGAGCTCAAACTTGTTCTACGGTGGGGACTGAGGGGAACACCTATTCGCCCCGTAGTATCACAATGGACCCCAGGGTCTAAGTGTGCTTTTCCTTTGGTTTAGCAGCCACTTTCAACCTAACCTAACCCTCGAGCTCCCACGGAAGTGGATCAAAAATGTATAAAATTATACCACAACTACATACATTTCTAGTATCGTATATTCAAGAAAAATATAAAGAGATCAATTTCAAATATATGATTCAGACCCAAAGACAGAATATTCTCCAAAATAGAAACCATTGTTCCAAAGTTCTGTTCTACTAAAATGACTATTGATCCTTCAACAACATATCGTTTAAATAAAAATAAAAAACTTGCAATCATTAAACAAATAAACAATTTGATTTTGATCTAAAACAATATTCTAAATCAAATCTTGATTTTGTTTTGTATTCATAAAAAATTTATTCAATTGTTAATCGCGTGTGATATTAACTGCTTGACCGATGAAGTGTGACTTGTATAAGTCCTGCTATGTTTGTGGACAATATGTTTAAAACAAAAAAATAAGCAAAGAAAACGTAATTCAGACTGTTCAAATGCCTATAAAAGCTATTTTCATATGAGTTTAATAAAAGATGAAAAGTAGGTGCTCCAAAAACAGTGTTCAAAAACTGGAACAATCGTGTATTCTAAGGGAAAAACCATAAACACCGTAGTATGCTGTTTACTACTCCAATGATATAGAGTAATCCTGGAATTCATAATAAAGCTAATTACTATGTATGTATGTGCTAAGGCAGGTAGGTGGTAGGTACATCTACTTTGAGTATTTGAAAGTCGCATTAAATTTTTGCGGATTTTCATGAAAATTAACTGTCATTTAAAAAATCAATAACTTTAAAGCTAAATTATAAATTATATTAAATTGTACAGGACCAATGAGTAATAAAAAAAAGCAGATAAATGTAAATATATTTCTGTGGTATCCGCGCAAACTCCAATATTCCATTCTCAAATTGAAAGCTCAAAAACGGAAAACTATATGAATAGTGATCCTCGAAATGGAAACTGATTTTGTTGAAGACTTCGATTTGGAAAATAATTTTGATGGAGAGCCCAGTAACAAACCGATTCTAGTAAGAAAAATTAAGCTAGATTTCATTGTTTCTAAATTACAGCTTACACAAAGAAAGTAGAAAGAGCGTGCTTCTTTTCTAAATGCGAATAACCTCCTAGAACCAGTCGTCAACGTAACTATATATCGAAAACGCCAAGCGAGTATCCAAAAATACTTTGTAGAGTTCGGGAAAAGCAAGTGAATATTGCACTGATGTCAATAAGTTAATGGAAGTGAAGGCGGTCCTATTACACAAAACAAATCCGGTTGCCTACGGTAAATTTATAATGTTATGAAAACTGTACTAGACCAGATCCAATACTCGCAACATCAATGGAAGTTATGCTGCGATTTGAAAGTTGTAATAATGCTGTGTGGACTACAAGATGGCTACATTGAGCGCACATGGTTTTTATGCGACTGGGACTCTAGATTTTCTGGCGACCATAACAAATGCCATGCCAGATGAAAATATGATAAAAGAGTCATTAGTACCAAAATATAAAATCATTTTACCACCGCTTCACATAAAGGTTGGTATTGTAAAAAAAATTTATAAAACCATTGCAAAAATAACGAAATTTTTACTTATCTCCAGAGCATTTTTCCGAAGCTTAGTCCCTGAAAAATAAAAAATGAATTTATATGTGCAATCTAACTATAATTAAAATTAAAATAAAACAATTTTTTTTATTAACAGGTGATATTCGAAAACTGATTAAAAGCGACAGTTTCATCGCTATTTTGTCAACTGCGGAGCTGAATCCTTGGAATGCTACACAGCATACCATAAAAGGTTTACTGAGTAAAGGATCTCTGAGTCCGATGAATAAGGTGGATGTGTTCATCAGGCCTCAATGCCGTTTTTTTTAAAGATATAGGATTGATTAAATTTAGATGTAAACCTAATTGCAGGTAGAAAGGAAAAGTTACGCCATCACCAATACTGGCAGATATTTGTTGGTGGAGCAAAAAAATTCAATGACAATTACAATGATAATAATGAATTTTATTCAACATCGTCGGACAATGATGATAGATTAGAGAGCAGTTATGAATCCCAAATGTACGTACAATCATATTTATCTGTTTTTTTTTTTTTTTTTTTTACTGAAATTTAAGGATTTCTGCTAGAGTTAGAGGGTAGACTACTGTTGCATAATTTCATTGAGATTTTTATTATATTGAAAATTTTGTATGGATTTTTTCTTTGCGTCTGATGGAGAAACCACACGTAGAATTGTTGTCATGGCTTTGAAGCCCCTACTGAAATTAATCGCTCTAAAAGTTTGTGGAAATGTACGCATTTATGGTATAATTTTGGAATTTTCTGGAGTAAGGCCCTAAAGCACCCACTTCCGTGGGAGCTCGAGGGTTAAGGTATTCTAAAAAATATTTACCGATTAATTTCATGGAACAAATGCCAATGCAGAATTTTAATCAGAGAACTCGTTAGTCATATATTACAAATTTAATGAACCTGTCTTTTCTCAAAAAAAAAAAAAAATTCAATCCGCGGTTTCGGGAAAGCTCTGCCTTAGAGCACCAAATGTTACATAACATAATTACATACTTACTAAATTCTTTCAATCGGTGATAGAGATTTGCGTGCCCAAGACATCGTGTTACACAGTGTAATATATAATTTGTTGACTTCTTCGGCGTTTTTAAGTTTTGAGTGATTTTGTGCTGAAATATAATAGATGTGGAGGTTTTTTAGAATACCTGTGATAATAATTTTTAGGAAACAGAGTATAAAAGTTATACTTTATTTTAATGTATTCCTGAGCAATAACATTCTAAAAATCCTGTTGCGTATAAGTTAGAAAATTTTTATTTTAAATTTCGAAAATGAATGAGTGAAGGCACCATCTTGGCAATTTGTTTTCGTTTGACGGACGGACTTTTGTTTTTGTCAGTTTTTAAAAAGTAATGAGAAAGAAAACTGACAGAAAATGGCAAGATTTCCGTTGAGACAATTTGTTATAAATAAATATCATTTTAAATAAAACTTGACTAGCTAGTGCTGAGAGTATTGGGAGTACAAACTTAACAGAAAAAACATAAGTATACTTTGATTTAAGTTTAAAGCATTTATTTCGGCAAGCATAAAAAACATTTTGTATTCTTAAATTATTCATCTAATACTTATATTTATCTGAAGTACAGCATTATAAGGATTCATTATCATCCTTGTATTTTAATTGCTTTCTATCTTCATTTACAGATTAACTACATTAACTTCTCTGTTATTTTGATACAAATTTATGACTCTTTATTTGTATGAAATTGTAAGTATAAATTACAATTAAGTATGCTATTAAATAGTGATCATACATATAAATAAACATACCGAAATTAACAAATACAAAAAAATCTTACCACAACAATTTCAAAATTATAAACATCATTAACATGCTCTAAAAAAAGTCTCGGGAGATAGAAACAACACAACCGAAAGCATTTAATTTAATTAGACCACAAACATTTAAACAACAACAAAGTACAATATTTTGTACTAGGGGAATAAAAGGTAAATAAAATGTTAGAGGAATTAAAAAAAAAAACGAAATTTTTAAATCGAACTAAAAGAAAGAAACGACAACCACAACAACAAGTGACTAAAAAATCATGATATGAAAGTAAAACAAAAAGAGATACAATCAAACCATCAACTAAAAAAATAAACAAAATAGTCATAAAATTTTATAGATATTTAGTGCCTGTTAATAATGCCGATAGGAATGGTTTTTGTTTTTTGAATGTAATGAATGTATTGCTGCGTTTAGACTGCAGCTTTAAAGCGGTCGTTTCATTAAAAAAAAAACAAGTTGGACCATGGACAGAAGAGGGCTTAAATCTTGTATATTTTTAAGTATCATCCGAAATATCGTCTTCGATATTAATGTTTTAACGTACATATATGTATAGTTTTTGAAATCTTTTGCCGGTGGGTAGTATACATTGTTAGCATCTTGATAGTCAAACAGCAATTCAGAAAATTTCGTAATTAAATTTAATTTCGACCATCATCCTACAGTTGTTTAACACCATGCCATAAGTGGTTGCTACCAGCTCACTGTGGCCAATAGGAAACGTAATATTAGTTAAGATTTTAAAAATAAACACCTCAATATTGTTAGTATCACCTTAATACTCTTTAAGGAAAACGGTACTGTGTTGTTAGAAATCATTTTTTCTAAATAAAAATAACGAATATATATATAAGGTATTCAGAGGTTCTCATAACTCTGTTTAACATCGGCCGAGAAGATTATTGCTGTAGGCCAATGTTTTGAGGAACAAATTTTTGATAGGAGGGATTTGATGTTGTAATATTAATAAAAATGCAACTTAAAGTTTATTGGTTATTCAAAAAACATATATTAAATTTTCGTCGACGAATTTTAACCTGCTATTTTAAGACAAATTACGTTAAGAGAGTTCCTTCCATAACACAATCTTAGCCTATGGCTTTCGAAAATATTTTATAATCATCTTTTTCGTTCTGCAAAGAACAACGGGATAATATTGAAAATCCTAATTTGCCTTATAAGTACAGTTTGTTATAGAAAAAAAATTTATTTTTTCGTACTTTTGAGAAAAGGGATTTTTTCATAATAATTTTTGGTATTTTAAAATTATTTTTCTGTAAGAGAAATATTTAAATAATAATAAGTAAAAAACGAAGAATTTTATTGCTATAGGGCAATAAGAACTGGAAAGGGTTATTTAGAAATTGAAGGCATGCTTTTATGGGTCATTTAGAAATCGAAGGCATGCTTTGAAGTAAACCCCGAGTAATAATGATCAAATCATGTAAAAATAAGTAAGAAAATTTTTGACCGACTACACATTACAATGAACAATGCGTTGCGAGAGTGGGCCTTTAATCAAACTTTGCTGAAACAATAACTGCTATTGTTATTGATTTATGCCATGGTCTACCAATTCCACCGCTTCCAAGTCCTGACAGAGAAACTTATTTTTCTATTGCAACAACGGATCAATCGGATTCCACCTATGAACCAATAACAGAAGCCGGCCCATCGAACAAAATAATTCCGATATCACAAACAAGAATGGACAAGATTGTTGCAGAATTAAACTTGTCTCAACGTTAAGTAGAAAAACTTGCCCTGCTTTTGAAAAAAGGCAACAATTTAGAGCCTAATATCAAAGTCACAGGATATCGAAGAAGACAAATGCCATTCCAACGACAATGAAGATGAAGAAGTAGAATATACAATGGAAGTTTCCTCCGAAGGTAAATCACAAAACTGAAGTTATCTGAGTGATTAAAAACAATTGATTTTTTTCTAGATGAAGACAGATCCTCATCCGATACAGACTCTGTACAAGTAGGCGAACCACCACGCAAGAAAATAAAGGGAGCAAACAAACGATAATAAATTTATGCGTTCATCGATTTTTATGATCTATGTATCTATGTAATAACCTGATATTTTTAATTTTACGTGTTAATAATAAATAATATATAATTAAATAATAAATAATGTTTAATTTTTTAGGCAAAAAATATTTTTTTTCTTCATACATTTATTTATATCTGCAAAACTGTTGCTTGCGTAGCGAAAGTGATATAAACAGATTAAGGAAATTTTTCTAAATTTATTTCAGCAAAATCGGACTAGTGGTTGTCGAGTTATGTTAAACAAAAGAGCCCAAAACGTGACAAATTCCCCTATACGATACTTACTAAGTTCAAATCGATATATCTCGATTCCTAGATGTGATCCAGCGAAACGCCGGGACACGTATATATTTTTTTTGAACGATATAACTTTTCCCGGTGGTTTCATCCCATACCGATCACTGACCCCTACCATTTGTCGCACAGTGTAATAAGTAAAAAACGAATAATTTTATTGCTATAGGGCAATAAGAACAGGAAAGAGTTATTTAGAAGTTGAGAAAACAGTTTGAAGTAAACCCCGAGTAATAATGGTCAAATCATATAAAAATAAGTAAGAAACTTATTGACCGGCACAATATAATGGACCATGCGTTGCGAGAGTGGGCATTTAATCACACTTTGCTGAAACAATAACTGGAGATAGAAAATAATCACAAACAAAATGTTATTGCAATTGTAATTGAATTATGGAGTGGATATACGAAAAAGTTTATATCTGGTGTTAGTTTTATACCCTATACCTCTATATGGTTAGGGTATAATGAATTATAGCCTGTTTCCAGAAGACAATTCTTGTTTTGAATTTGTCAAAACTCCTAACAGTAGACATTTAGCCGTTCTGTAAAGCATTTGTGTAAAAAACGTAAAGTTGCTGTCAAAAAATGTTTTTTTTTTGGTTTCTACATTGCAATAAAAACGCCACAAACAATTTGAAATGTTAAAAACAGACAATCGCAAAAAATTTATCGTCTGCGACAAACACAATTACAAAACACTAAATGTTTACATTTTTAACAACATTTACAACAATAATAAAAAAATCGTAGGTATTCATTAAATAATAACATATTTTCAAAAAATGTTCTACAATTTCACCGTAAAGAAAGCCGCACACGCACAGTTCCAAAAATTGACCAGTTTTATGGAAGAGCATACTCATTTGGCTACTGGAAGTCCAGTATTTAGTAGCAGTAGAGCTGATAAAACGATGACATGGGATACTGTTGCGGAAAAACTCAACGCTGTCGGTCCTCCAGATAGAACTAGTTTTGAAAAAGTGTATTGTATTTTATTGCCACGATTATATTTCATTGGCTAAGCAAAACGTTTAATTACAGATATGGGCAAATCAAAAGTGCAGAATGAAAACATAAATTTCTGAAAACAAGAAAAGTTTGCATGAAAACGGTGGTGGGCCGAGCCGAGTAAACAACCGTACGGAACTCGAACAAGATATTGATAGGATATGTAACCTTTCATCAGCAGCTGCGCCTGTAGGTAATGTCTTTGGTTACTCCCAGTTAACCAATACTATGGAAACTGCAAGTAAAAATGTTATACAAATAACGCCACCCAGAGGTAATAACAAAGTACCACAATCCAATTCCAAACTGCAACCATCAGCGCATTGTGTAAATGCAACATCACAGCGGAAACTACGAATGTCAACAATAATTATAAACAATATGATACCGATTCAATCACCAAATATATTGAGGATATCAGAAATCCAACCGTTAATGACATTAACACGAAAAACTAAACAACAATCAGCAAGATCTTCACAGCAACGAAAACGAAAATGTAATGAAACTAATGAAAATGAAGAATAAATCAAACTCTTACCGCAAAAGATAAAACAGCAAGACGAATTGATCGAAATAATGATAGAATCAAGCGAATTCCTCCAAGGATGTTGTTCAGGCCGTTGTAGATATCGCTGACTCAACTAAAATTATCGCTGATGCTTTTGTAGATATTGTTAATTGTTTTAAAGATAAATAAGTGATTTTTCTTAAAAAAAGTTTTCGAAATCTAGCTCGTCAGAAATAGAAAAACTCATAGTCAAGATTTTTTCTACATAAAACAATCAACTTCTGATTCTGGAAACTTTTCCGTGCAGAAAAATCTTTAGTTAATCAGAACCCTTACAAAAACTTGGTTTTTTTTCGTTATGTATTATGTTATTTTATTTCAATGTTATGCCTTTCGATTAATTAGAAATTGTGTTTCTTTAGTTGAAATGTTTTTTATTTTGTTCAAGAAAATTTCTTGTAATTTCACTTCTTGAAATGAATGAACTTAATTCAGCTTTTACTAATTTACCCACTGTTCAATTTCAACCTCCTGCACACAATACAATCAATAACCTAGTGATTTCTGATAATGATAGTCCATTTGATTTTCAATGTGTTAGTAATGATGAGGCACTTACCTGTCTTTTAGCCATAAAATCAAATGCAATTGGATATGACAACATGCACCCTAAATTTATCAAAATTATCCTTCCTATCCTCTTACCATAAATTACTTACATATATAATACGATCCTTACTACCAGCGTGTTTCCAACACAATGGAGGCATGCAAAGGTTATTCCTGTGCCTAAGACAAACTCTGAGTTTAGGCCTATATCAATACTACCATTCTTTTCTAAGGCTCTTGAGAAGATAATGCATAAACAGATAAACGAATACCTAAAACGGTTTGGGCTATTATCGCAAAAGCAATCAGGCTTTAGGCAAAAACATAGTTGTACAACTACCTTAATAGATGTTGCAGATGATATTCGTCATGCCATTGATGGTGGAAATATTTGCTTTTTAGTCCTTCTTGATCATTCTAAAGCCTTCGACATAGTTGATCACTCAATACTTTCAACAAAACTTAGTCGGCTTTTTAATTTCTCCGAGTGTTCAAAGAAACTTATTGAATCCTACCTGGTAAACCGTGTTCAGTCAGTCTTCCTTAATAACCAATTTTCGAGACCACTACATGTGCCTAAAGGTGTTCCGCAAGGCTCAATTCTAGGCCCTCTTTTATTTTCAATGTACGCCGATGACGTCCAAGTATATCTTTGCAGTCCACTAATATCTTCCAGAGAAAACGTAGCAAAACTTAATGATGATTTAAATAATATTTATAACTGGGAAACTGCTAATGGACTTTGTATGAATCCCCTCAAGTCCAAATGTCTCATCATGCACAAGAAAACTCTACGTCATAATCTAGATTTTGATATTGTTCTCAACAATCAGAGAATTGAAATTGTGTCCTCATCAAAAAATCTGGGTATTGTTTTTAATGACACACTTAGTTGGAACAATCATGTAAACGTTGTGGTAGGGAGAACGTATGGTATGCTACGGACGTTTTGGGCAACTCAATCTTGCACTCCATTAAATATAAGAATAATACTTGCAAAATCTTACCTAATGCCGGTTTTATTATACGGGTGTGAAATTTTTGCTTTATGTGACTCAGTTAGTAAGAGAAAACTAAATGTGGCCTTCAATAGTATTATAAGGTATGTTTATGGATTAAACAGACTTGATCGTATTACCTCGTTTTCAACAAGACTATATGGTATGTCGTTTGATAATAATTTAAATTTAAAGGTGCTAGTCCTATTACACAAAATTATATATCAGAAGGAACCATCATACCTTTTCAACCGCTTAACCTTTGCAAGATCCAATAGAGCGAGAAAGCTTGTACCGATAAGATATCGTAGTAAAATTTCTGAATGGCAGTTCTACTTTAATGCCGTTTATCTCTGGAACTTACTACCAAATCAAACACAGAAAATCAACATCGCAATACAGTTCAAAAACAAAATAACTTCTAGTTTTTCAATGCAAATTTAAATTATTTGTCACTTATTGTTTTTAATACACCAATGTTATTTCAACCATTTTTCTCTTTTTTATACCCTATACCACTATGTGGTTTGGGTATAATGACTTTGTGCTGCTGTTTGTAACAACCAAAAATATTTGACCCAGACCCATCTTTAATTATACCGATCGCATCAGAATCACTTTTTGAGTTGATTTAACAATTTCTTTCCGTCCGTCCGTCCGTCCGTCCGTCTGTGTGTCCATGTAAACCTTGTAATCAAACTGCAGGTCGCAAATATGAACATATTTCGATGAAAATTGGTACATAAGCTTCTATCAGCCATGGGATGAACGCTGTTGAAAGCGGTGAGAATCGGTCCATGTTCAGACCTAGCCCCCATACAAATTACCCTTATGAAATCGACATAAATTGTCTAAGATCCAAATTGTCATATAGATCTTACTCAAATTGGGTTTGTATGCGTTCATTACACCCACTAATGAGTAGTCAGAAAATGCTCCCTTTGGCCCCATATAGAGCTGCTACCCGATATTCACTTAAATCTATTAAAAAACAAAAATATTGCACTGATTCTTCTCAAATTTTGTTTGTATATGTTTTTGCAAAATACAAGAGACGTTACCAACCATGGTCAGGATCGGTCCATTTTTGGACCTAGTCCCCATATAGATATAGCATCCGATATGAACTTTTTCAAAATTTTTTCAAATTTGGTTTTTGCTTATTTTCTATATCCAGTTAGTTGGGCCTAAGAGATAGGGTTTCTAAACGCATGGTATATGGTATCGTATAGTCGGTCTAGACCGACTATAATTTTCTTACTTGTTTTTTTATTTACTTTATATAATTATACAATTTATTTAAATATTTTTGTATACTGTAATTTGTTTTTCTTTAAAAATTCCCATACTATAATATAAAAGATGTAAATCTTGTTGTATGGGAAGAACAAATAAAAAAAAAAATAAACTAAAAATAAACTAAAAATAAACTAAACTAATGACAGCCACTGCTGATTATCGATGAGATTTATCGACTGCACTAGCTTCTTCGTTTTTGTTTGCAGGATCTGATGACAGCAAATTATTTTTATAAAAAATGCTGATTTTATAAAGAGTACAGCAACTATGCCCATAAATCGATTTTTTAGTACTCCAAAGCAGCGTTCAATAACATTACTTATTTTGCAATGTTCTTCATTATACTTTTTCTCACTAGTAACCATTGAATTTTTGTACGTTGTCATTACGTTTGGCTGAAGTTTGTATCCGGAATCATCTATAACAAATAAGTTTATAAAAATTTTTAGCTAGCCTTTAAATAAAATTCTAGTACATACCAGGGAGCCAGCTGTTTCTTTTTCTATTCATAAAATTGGTTCTGAAGCAATATTCTGCTAATCTCTGCTCCCAAACAGAGGCATCATGGTAGTTTCTGGGTGTCTGCCGTCCACGTAAGTAATGACCATATTGTAATTGCATATCTGGAAAGTTTTTACATTTTTATTAAAAAATTACTTTTTATTTTGAGTGAACTACCTTCAGGCTACTACTATTTACTTTGAAGAACTTGGAAACAGCCTAGCGATTTCATCAATATATTCTCCCCCAAGGTTTTCTATATCAGAAAATCAATATACAAGTTTTTTTTGAATCACTAGGCCCTCATTTCATAGTTGCTGGCGATTTAATGCCAAGCGTACATTCTGGGGGCCACGGCTTATTTCCACGAAGGGTCGTGTTTTGTTCAACACAATTTCTAGAATGTGTATGGATGTGGTCTCAAGCGGAGAACCAACGTGCTGGCCAACAGATGGGCAAAAAATACCCGGTTTTATCGATTTCGGATTAAAGAAGAATATCGCAAAGGAGCTTGTGCGTGTAGAATCTTCATTGGAACTCTCGTCTGACCACACACCCGCTATTGTTATTATTTCGAACCCCCCAAAAAAATGTTGTCCTCATCTGGTGATTTAACGCTTTTAAGTAATATTGATTGATATTGATTGGTTAAAATACAAAAACTTTCTTAGTACCGATTGCACAGAAAGCTTTCCGCTAGAACAACAGATGATATTAACCTCTAGATTGTTAACTTCGAACAAAATTACAAACTAGCTGCTTAACTTGCTACTAAACCTCCTCGTCACACCAGGCCATATATAACTACTTCTGTAGATGTTGAAAGGCTATTAGGGGAAAAAAGAAGAATTCGAAGAGAGTGGCAACTGCACAGATCTCCTCAACTTAAGCAACAATTGAGAGAATACACAAAAAAAAAATACGGAAACTGCTTGAAACACAAAGAAGTGCTAAATTGAACAGTTATCTTCAAAAACTAGATCCAACAGAAAAAACTGATTACTCTTTGAGGCATGCTACAGAAAATCTAAAAGGGCCTATTATATGTAAGCCCCCTCTAAGAAAGGAAAGTGGAGAAGAGGCTAGGAATGAAAAAGAGAAGGGAGATTTTTTTTTTGGAACATCTAAAAAAACTTTTTACTCCAAATATAACCCCTAGTTCTCTTGATGAGTTGCCACCTGTTACTTCACAGCTTAAAGCAGTGTCCCTTCGTTTTGAAATTCGAGAGGTCGAAAAGGCTATTGTTGATTTAAACCCCAAAAAAGAATCGGGGATCAATGGTATCAGTAATAAAATGATTTTGGAGTTACCCCGAATAGCATTAAGAATAATATTAATAATAATAATAATTGCAGTGCTATAATGCGCCTTGAACATTTTTCCCCAGAATGGAAAGTTTCACTCGTTACAGTGATACCTAAACCAGGTAAAGATAACTCAAAGGCCGATTCGTATAGACCAAAAAGTTTACTGTCCAACTTGTCAAAATTATTCGAGAGAATTTTGGCAAACAAACTTACAATATCCGTAAATCAAAGTCATTCCAGCACATCTATTTAATTTCAGACGAAAACACAGCACCACTGAGCAAGTTCACAGAATGGTAAGTGTCATAAGAAGAGCTTTTGAAGATAAAAAGTACTGCTCTGCACTTTTTATAGATGTCTCGCAAGCCTTCGACCGAGTTTGGCACGAGGTACTCCTCTATAAAATTAAACAGTTGTTGGCTCCGGACACCCGTAAGCTAATGGAGAGCTATAAAATTAATAGAAAATTCTCTCTAAGAGAGAAAAGCTTTGTGCGCCCTCCACAGACAATTAATGCTGGTGTACCACAAGGTAGTATCTTGGGCCCGCTTCTGTACATCCTTTACAGATCATACTTGCCAACAAATGAAAACACACTTACATCTACTTTTGCGGATGATACTGCAATTTAAAGCGTACACGAAAACCGCACAACAGCATCTCTCCTTTTACAGAGCCATATTGAAGAGCTGGAAGATTGGCTAGATATGTGGAAGATTAAAGTAAATGAACAAAAGTGTATCCACGTAACTTTTACCCTAAGAAGGGAGACTTGCCCTCAAATTCGAATTAAGAACCATTCTATACCTCAACATTCCTCTGTTAAATATCTCGGACTACATCCTGATCGCCGACTTACCTGGAAAAGCCATATAGGCGCTAAATTGACACAAATAAAATTGAAATTAGTCCAATTCACATGGCTAATTGGTAGGAACTCGAAATTAAGTCTCGATTGTAAGCTCTTGATTTATAACTCGATTTTCAAACCCATTTGGTGCTATGGTATTCAGTTATGGAAACAGCCTCAGCTTCAAACACAGAAAAAATGCAAGGATGCCAAAACAAGATTTTGAGAATGATTACAGGCGCACCATGGTACGTAGGAAACTCATATTTGCACAGAGACTTAAATGTTTCTCTATTAAAGAACGAAATCACTAGATATAGTGCACACTATTTGGAAAAGCTAGAGTCTCTCCTGTGTCCTCTAGGACGTAACTGTATGAACAATCGTATCCACCAACGCTGCTGATCTCATTGGATGAATAATGGATTGATACAATTTTTTTTTCATCATTAGATTACATGTGTATATAGAATAAATGAAATTTTGCCTGGCACTGGCTGGAGTTAATATTTAAGCTTTAGTTTTAGGATTTGGATAACTTATTGTTAGTTCACAAACCTATGTGAAAATTCAATAAATAAAGATGAATTACAAAAATAAAAAAATTTAAATATGATAAAAACTTTATTTTAGTCTCATTTCATCTTCGGGTTTTTTTTTATCCAGCAGGATCCATTTTGAACACAAGTGTTCTTCAAAGATGTCTAAGCATTCCCTTATGACTTTAGATATTTGTGGCTTAGACATTGATGACACACAAACATTTTTAATAGAAGATTGGTATCCGCCTGTTGCAAGAAAATTTAAAAATGTTGCAAGTTTGATTGCAGCAGGAATGTGGGTATTTCGGTAGGTAATTTTCTGGTTTGGCCCCACTTCCTCCAGCAGCACAAGAAACACCTACTTGTGGATCTAAAATTTGCTATAAATGTAAGGGACAACATTTATTGGAGTGCAGGAAAATTTTTTAATAGATGAATTTATTATGCGGTATCTCGAGAAAATTAGTGGCATCTCTCCATTTTCTTCTTCACAAACGATTATGGTATTTTGTATTTCCAACAAATTTTTTTGAAATAAAATTAATATGTAATAATAACAATATTATTATCAGGTGATACCGATACCCTCGAAAAAGCGAGGTATTTTTAAGAGTAGAAAAGTAAACAAAAAGTTAGACAAGAATTCTTAGTGCAGATATAGAAACCAAATAGATTACTTTATTGTTAGGGTACTGATCGTCTGTGTGGTATTAAAAACGACTTATAGAAACAGGCTATTAATGCTGATATTTCTAACTACCAAAAATATTTGAACTAGACTCACTTTTTATTATACCGACTCAGAAAGTGAGTCTGAGTCGATTTAACGACGTCCGTCCATCCGTCCGTCTATCCATTTGTCTGCCCATCTGTCCCTCTGTGTGTCAATGTAAACTTTGTGATTAAACTACAGGTCGCAAATATTTTGATGAAATTTGTATCGGCCATGGGAGGAAAGCTATTGAAATTGGTGAAAATTGGTAAATATTCAGACCTAGTCCCCATACAAATGGCCCCTATGAGATCAAATTAAAATGCTATAATTTTCAAATTGTCATATAGATCTCGATAAAATTGGTTTTTTTTGTGTTTATTACATCCTCTAATCCATAGTCCAAAAATAAACACCAACGACAATTCTTAGTCATAGCCCAATGTAAAGCTGTTTCCCGATCTTCTCTAAAACCTATCATAAACAAAAATATTTCATATATTTTTCTCAAATTTGGTTTGTGTATTTTTTTGGCAAAAAATAAGTCACTTTACTAAATAAGACCAGGATCGATACATTTTTGATATGGGGACTAGCCATATTAATGTAACATCTGATATGAACCTTTTCAGATCTGCAGGTAAAAAATATTAATAAAACTCCACTCAGATTGGGATTATGCTTATTTTCTATACCCAATTAGCTGGACATAAGATCAGTTCTCTAAAGGAATGGTATACAGTATCGTACAGTCGATCCTGTTATATATGGACTAGTTAAAAAATAGACACTTTTCTCCAAAAATATGTATCTATGTATGGAATATTTTTATTTTTTTGATAGATTTAAGGAAAGAAGCTTTGCATGGGTACTATGACTAAAATTGGTCCTAAAAGGTTTATTTATGGACTACTGAATAGTGGGTATAAAGACCACATATACACCGAGTGATCTACATATTTATCTGTGATAATTTGTATTTAAGACCATTTAAGGGGGTTGAACAGAAGGACGGACATTGCTAAATCCATTTAGAAAGTGATCCTGAGACGGTCGATATAATTAAGTATCCGCATAAACTCATTACATCCTGACAGCATAGGTTAAAATTATAAAATAATGAGTTGTCGTAGACTTGACAGTATAAGAGCTCTAGGTAGTCGGAAACTTGATAAACTACAAAAATTAACCTCAGCAATCAGGCAAATAAAGCTAACGAATGCAATAATGTAATAAGAACAAAATATGATTACGTTAAATTCGAACAAATAAACTGTATTAGCGATACCCTTCACTTTTAGGAAAATTATTGCAGGTCCAGACTTGGTCATCCCTACTGGGTAAGAACGTTAACGCTACACATTAAAATTGTTTTTATCTAGCTCAAAACTCAAATATAAGAAAATTTATCTCAAAGTTTTTGTTTTGTTCGAAGTTTGAGGAGCATATTGCAAATACAATAAACAGGTGTATAAAACAACGTTTGAGCGGAATGGAATTAAATACCCATGGCATCAAAATGGTCAGATAACACATAACCGACTATACGATACCCTATACCATGCGTTTGGAGACCCTATCTCTCAGGCCCAACTAACTGGATGTAGAAAATAAGCATAAACCAAATTTGAGTGGGAGTTTTCTTAATTTTTTTGGCTGCAGATATGAAAAATTTCATATCGGATGCTATATCTATATGGGGACTAGGCCCAAAAATGGACCAATCCTGACCATGTTTGGTAAGGTCTCTTGTATTTTGCAGAAATATATACAAACAAAAAAGAATCAGTGCAATATTTTTGTTTTTTGATAGATTTAAGTGAAAATCGGGAAGCAGCTCTATATGGGGCCTATGACTAAGAGTTGTCCAATAGGGATCATTTTTGGGCTACTGAATAATGGATGTAATATATACATACAAACCCAATTTGACTAAGATTTGTATGATAATTTGGATCTTATGGCAATATATGTTGATTTCATAGGGGTCATTTGTATGGGGGCTAGGTCTGAACATGGACCGATTCTCACTAATTTCAATAGCGTTCATCCCATGGCCGATAAAAGATCAAATACTAAATTTCGTCAAAATATATTGGTATTTGCGACCTGCAGTTTGATTACAAGCTTTACATGGACACACAGACGGACGGACGGACGGACGGACGGACATCGTTAAAGCGAATCAGGTAGTGATTCTGATTCGATCGGTATAATTAAAGATGGGTGTAGGTCAAATATTTTTGGTTGTTACAAACAGCAGCACAAAGTCATTATACCCAAACCACATAGTGGTATAGGGTATAAATATTGGTCTCTGTGCTTCTATGAATTTAAGTTTAGGCTCATATCATCTACCTTACTAAATTAAAAATTTCTTGCTTAACTGTTCCTGAAATATGGTGCGCGAAAAGTGAGAGATTATTCAAAGTGCCAGTAAAATTGTCTGCAATAATTGCGTTTATCATAAAAACTTCTTAACATATGTGACCTTCTCCGAGAAAATGGCGTCAAAATCGGTGGATTCTGGTACCTAAAAGAGTGTAAAAACTTTAAATGCGTTTTCTTCTCAAAACTTAATTTTCACACACTATGTAGGTCCCTTTTCTCGGAGAAGGTCACATATGATTCTTGTGCAGTAGCTATATATATATATATATGGGGGATTTCATGTAAAGTGCACCAACTTTTGAAACCGATGTCTTCCGATCGGGATGAAATTTGCACCAAGGTTAGTCCTATGCGATGGTAGTTTAGACACAGTTTTTCAACGAGATCCGTCCCGATCTCTCTGAGTTAGAGGGGATCAAAATTTGACATTTTGGCCAAACAAGTGTTTTTTCTCATCCATGTAACTTATTACCTATTGTTCTTAGAAAATTTTCTCCCAAACAGTTTAGATAGCTATTTCTTCAATATTTCGGGAAAAAAATACTTTAAAAAAAAATTTTTTTTGTAGACTTTTTTTTTTGCTAAATTAAATTTTTTGCCTTTTTTTCAAAAAGGGCAATTTTTTTTTTCATAAGAAAGCTTAGGATTGTTCCTTTAAGAGCTTTTTGGTCGCTTAGTGGGATGGGAGTGGGATATCTATCAAAATAAATGTTTTGTAACTCAAGACAACGGTTTTTCAATTTTTCACAAATGCACTATTTTGAATTTTTCCTATTTGTGTCTAAAACCTTACAAATAAAACTTATACTGAGAAACTAGACAAATTAACCTTTCCGAAGGTATGTAACGTACCTAACTAAAATTTTATACCCTCGATACTGTAATACCCAGAATATGTTAACCTCAGGAAAAAAATCGCTTTTTTTCTATAGAAATGTTGAAAAATTATTATTTTTTATGTATTTTTAATAATAATTAAATTAATGTATTTAATTATTTAATTATTTAAATATATTAAAATTTAATCTTAATTGCATTAGATCCATTTATATCATAACTATTTTTATACTTAATTTATTGTAGCTGATGAAGTATTTAAGTCTTGTAAATTTTTAAATACCCAGTCTTTCATCCAGCTTTCTGTCCCCTTTATTTACTGCGTTTTTTTTGTCAATCCTTTCTTGGCGTTACTAGGTTCAGCTGTTGATTTCGCTGCTGGTTTATTTGTTGTCTTTGGAAAGAAATCGCATTGATTGGAGGCAGAAAACTTTTTCAACTTGAGTCTTCCATCGACAAGCAGTATAAAAGCATGGTATTGAGCGGTGCCATCGATTGTTATCGCAGCATCGAATCTGCTCTTTAGTATTTTCAATGTTTCCCCATAATCCTCTTTGCTACTAAAAACTATTTTAGTTTCTTTACAATAATTATTTGTCCAATGGAATAAAGCAGTCGCATCAAAGATGCGATCTTGATGAGAGCACTGGAGGCTATACTTCGCTGCATTTCTTTTAAGGTTTGCCCCAATACCATCACATGCTCCTTTACCACGAGCAAAAGGATGAAAATGCCACTCAGCTGGCATTCCAAAATCTTTTTCATGAGCCATAAGTTTTGCAAAGCTACTTTTGTTTTTAAAATGTTCTTTACTGTAAATTTAGATTTTAGATATTTTAGTATTATCTTCTGGTACTCATGAACTGCAACGGTATCATGTTTTAAATCGTCGGATATGATTGCCATACTTTTGTGTTCCAGTTTTTCATCTTTCATGTAGTAAATAACTACTGTGAAAATAGCCGCTTGGTCGTTATTAAAGTGGAATGCTTGTATGGCATCCTGAAGAACATATTTATAGCTTTCTGCGAAATCATATGAAATAACGAATTCACCAGACTTCAAATGTATCTTCAAATCCTTGAAGAATGACCATTGCTCTTTGACTTAAAAGTCATGGGTTTTCAAGTTTAGCAATCCTGTACACATTTCTTCACACAAAATCATCCACATTTAAAATGATTGTTTTCAATGTGCATCTGTCAGTCTGAATCCAAGAATCAAATTTGACCTCCTCTATATATTCTCGATCTAAAGAGTTGATTAAATTTTCTTTGATGAATGTGGATTTCGGGCAATTGGTACATTCACCTAAGTGGCAAGAAGTTGTTGCATTAGGACACTTAGTCAATTTAAGGCAATCGCAGTAATCATGTAAATCTTCCGCCGAAGCATCTGTTAAAAACTTTAAGTTGATTTCCTTCAACATCAGTTTAACATTTTCATGGTAAATGCAAACGCATACTGTGTGAGTTCCGCTGCTTCCTGCCAAAACGCAATGTTTTGGCCTCATTTGGGTAAATTCCGTGAAGCCAATTTTAACATCCTCGTGTTCAGATTGAAATGTTGCAAATAACTCTTTCAGGTTACAGATAACCATTCTCTTCTGTTATGTTATGAAGGTTAAGGAACGGTTAATTTGTCTAGTTTCTCAGTATATGTTTTATTTGTAAGGTTTTACACACAAATAGGAAAAAATTCAAAATAGTGCATTTGTGAAAAATTGTAAAACCGTTGTCTTGAGTTACAAAACATTTATTTTGATAGATATCTCACTCCCATCCCACTAAGCGACCAAAAAGCTCTTAGAGGAAAAATCCTAAGCTTTCTTATGAAAAAAAAATGCCCTTTTTGAAAAAAAAGGCAAAAAATGCTTTAATTTAGCAAAAAAAGTCAAAAAAAATTTTTTTTTTAAAGAATTTTTTTCCGAAATATTGAAGAAATAGCTATCTAAACTATTTGGGAGAAAATTTTCTAAGAACAATAGGTAATAAGGTATATGGATGAGAAAAAAACATCTGTTTGACCAAAATGTCAAATTTTGATCCACTCTAACTCAGAGAGATCTGGACCGATCTTATTGAAAAATTGTGTCTAAACTACTATCCAATAGGACTAACCTTGGTGCAAATTTCATCCCGATCGGAAGACATCAGTTTCAAAAGTTGGTGCACTTGACATGAAACCCCCATATATATGTGAAGAATTAAATATTTTGTGATAGAATGCATTAAAAACAATTAAGTTTAAAATTAAAAATAAAATAAATAAAATTGAAGTTGCTGGTTGTCTTTTGTACACTAGTGCTATGAGTCAGTATTTACTGATTCCTGAGTTATAAGTAAAAGAATGAAATAAGATGGATTTCTTTTTAAATTTTGATTTCTTTTTGAATTTGGTTCACCACTTCAGTTAACATCTTATAAATCACAAATAATAAAAAAATAAACAATAAATTAATTTTGTAATTTAAAAGCACTTAAATTTACAATCGGATTTTTGATCGACTTTCAATATTTATTTATAACTCAAAAAAAAACTCTCTCATTAAATTTTTTTGATACACATTTTCACATTTAGCAAAAAAGAAAACAATAAATTTGTGGTATTAAAGGCATTTATTATACTTACCTTTAAAAAACAACTAAAATGAATTTAAGTATAATTATATGAATCCATCTTTACGAGTTTTTAATGATTTTTTTTTTTTAATTTTTCACGCGACTATATTCGAAAGCTATAAAAACTGTGATCCACATCTTATATTGTTTATAATGACTTTGTGCTGCTGTTTGTAACTACCAAAAATATTTGACTTAGACCCATCTTTTGTTATACCGATCGAATCAGAATTAGCAACTAATTCGATTTAACGATGTCCGTCAGTCCGTCCGTCCATCTGTGTGTCCATGTAAACCTTGTAATCAAACTGCAGGTCGCAAATATGAATATATTTTGATGAAATTTGGTATATGAGCTTTTATCTGCCATCGAATGAACACTATTGAAATTGGTGAAAATCGGGCCATGTTCAGACCTAGTCCCCATACAAATGAGCCCTATGAAATCGACATAAATTGCCATAAGATCCAAATTGTCATATAGATCTTACTCAAATTGGGTTCGTATGCGTTTATTACATCCATTAATGAGTAGTCCAAAAATGATCCCTATGGGACAACTCTTAGTCATAAGCCCCATATAGAGCTGCTTTCCGATCTTCACTTAAATCTATCAAAAAACAAAAATATTGCACTGATTCTTCTCAACTTTTATTTGTATATATTTTTGCAAAGTACAAGAGACTTTACCAAACATAGTCAGGATCGTTCCATTTTTGGGCCTAGTCCCCATATAGATATAGCATCCGATATGAACTTTTTCATATCTGCAGCCAAAAAAATTTATAAAAATCCCACTCAAATTTGGTTTATGCTTATTTTCTATGTCCAGTTAGTTGGGCCTATGAGATAGGGTTTCTAAACGCATCGTATATGATTTCATATAGTCGGTCTAGACCGACTATAATTTTCTCACTTGTTTTTATATATATTTCTTATTCGAGCAAGGTTCAGCATTGGTTCTAACTATTTTTTAGAGGGTGGGCGAACCCAGGTCGTTGATTATTAATAGAAGATTCTATTAAAGAAATATCAAGAAACATAACATTAAAAACAGATTAGGATCAAAAAAACCTTAGGAAAGCTATTCTAGCACACAAAAAGAGCATGTGAAGTGTTGATATGTTCCTACGAAAATCTAGGGAAAATTTTAGATCTATATTTTTCTTAAACCTAAAGTTTTTGTTAAACAACTTCGCTGACATATTAAGTTTATTTAACAGATACTGTACAATCTACTGTTGCTTTTATTGTCAAATATTTAGTCACTTCAACTACTAGAAGAAGGAAGCTATAATTTAAAAATTAATTCAGTATATTATTTTCCAGACTTCAAAGAATGCTCTAGCCAATTTTCGTTGATTTTCGCTTATATTTTGAAGACAGTTTTTGATAAATTTTAGTTTTAAGTAAGAAATGCAACAAACTTTGACGTTTGTCCTCGATGCGGCACAAATTATTATTTCGTCAAAACTACCGATTCTCTATCTACCCTGTAGCCGTATATGGTCAGGGTATAATGAGTTTTTGTTGTTGTTGTTTTTTAATGCATATTTTTTTGGATCTTAAAATAACTTAACTAACAATAATTATTCGAATCTTAGAACTGATAGTGAAAATATTAAGCCAGCCAGTAACAGAAAAAAAATAAATTTTTCTACATAAATTCAAAATAAATAAATATTAATTGGCTTAAATTACCTCAAGCATTTATTATTGGATCTGCAGTCTCTCTCCTTCTCAGGTGTTGGTGGATGCGATTGTTGAGAAAATCACGCTCCAAGAGATTTGTGTGAGTTTCTAGTTCTTTCAAGTAAGTTCAACAGTTTTTAGTAATTCCGACAATTGTGGGTTGCTCACATACCATGGGACATGGGTACTCAACTTTAGGATCTTATTTTGGCACATCCGAATTTTTTCTATATTATATGCTAAAGCGGTTTCCCATAACTATATACCGTAGCACCAAATGGATTTCATGATTGAATTGTATATAAATAAGGCGGCGCACAATGGCCACACCTCCATTTAGATTACTCGACACCTGACATAGTTCAACCGTTTGAGCTGAAGTTTTTTTTTTATGTGCGTCTTAGATTTGCCCATCGGTCTCTATTTTGGCATTTTTGGTTCCGGCTCACATTTTTCTGGAATTTGTTTCCAAAACTTGGTTTTTTGGGGGAAAAAATGATTTTTGACGCAAGTGTGACTCTACGGAGCGTAAGAATTGTGCTATATATTTGCCTAAAATCGAATTGATGTGCTGGGATGACGTTATTTTAATATACAGTTACAGAGAGCTTCTCTACTAGTATTTTCTCGAACAATTTTTGCAGATTTGACAATAAACTGATTGGCCTGTACGAATCAACCTTTGTGAGATCCTTACCTGGCTTGGGTACCATTGTAACGAGTGAAACTGTCCATTCTGAGGGATGATATTCAATGCATATTATACCATTAAATACAAAAATAATTATTCTCATTGCTGTTCGGGGTAACTCCAAAAGCATATTAATATTGATTCCCCATTTTTTTTGGGTTTATGTCAGCAATGGCCTTTTTATTATTGATCCCCCATTTTTTAAAGGTTTCGGTCAGCAATGGCCTTTTCGACCTCTCTAATCTCAACTCTTTTCCAAATATTCTCCTTTTCCATATCATTTCTAGCCCAACCTCTATTTTGCATTCTTAAAGATGGATTGCATACAACGGGACTTACAACATTTTTTGTAGCACGCCATAATTAGTAATCAGTTCTTAGAATCGGATGTAATTTTTCGAGATTTCTGTTTAATTTATCTTTTGTCTATGATCCAAATAACTTTCTTAAATTTGATGCACTCTCTTTCAATTGTTGTTGAAGTTAAGGAGATCTGTACAGTTGCCACTCTGTTCGAGTTTTTCTTTCTTCATTTAATGGCTGTTCGACATCTACAGAACAATTTCTGTACTGCCTTCTTGGCCGCTATGTTTCGAAGCACATTGAGAATTTATTATGAGGTTTTGTTCAAAGTTAACAGTAGCCAGGTCAATATCATTTAATGTTCTTAGTGGTAACCTACCTATTCGTATAATAGGTACTGAAAAACTTTTTATACTTTTACCAATCAATATTACTCGTTGCCACTAAATTACCATTCGATAACAGAATTTTTACGGGGTTAGAAATAGCAACAATATCGGGTGTGTGATCTGATGAGAGCTTCATTGAGCATTCAGCAGTTATAAGTTCTCTCGCAATGTTTTTCCTTATTCCAAAATCGATTAAATCGAGAATGTTTTACCGCTCTGTCGATCAATATGGTGGCTATTCACTTTTGATAACATCTATGCCTGACACTGTAATCGGCAGCAGTAATAAATCGAGGGCCAAGTGATTAAACAAATCTTTTATATTGACTTTCCATTATAGAAGATCTTGGTAGAGAATATATCGATGAGATTACTAGCTTGCTTTCAAATTCCTCAAACCTACTACAACTTGAAGGTAATCTTCACAATAATCACACATTAGATGATCCCTCAGTCGAGATTTAATAAGAATGGCTGAGCCACCACATGCTCTGCCTCTTGGATCTTTTGTATCATAAAAAATATATCCAGCAATGAGAATTGACTCCAAGAAGTCACTTGAGTTGCAGAGGCAAACATTATATCGATTTGCTTGTCTTTCAGAAAATAAGCGAGTTCTTCTTTATTTTGGATGAAGCTGTTTGTGTTCCCGCAACATATTTTTACACAGTTCATTGTTTATTTAACAAAGCTTACAATATCAAAGATTGCATCTTCACCATCTCCTGTATTACACAATTCGTAGCGTTAGTGAACAAGTATATCAAAGTTTGTTTCCAGTTTACTTGGGTTTTTGATTTGAAGAATCGTTTTGTGGATTTAAAACATTGGGAGTTTGACTCTGAGAGCATAATATATTTGAGAGCATAATATATTGCATGCTGCGAATGCACTGGATTCTGAGGTTGGTTTTGGGAGGCTAGTATGTTAGTGTATGATTGCACGTTAGTAGTTATATGTACGAGTGAGACATATGTTGTAACTTTCAACTCGCTGTAAGTTGCAGAAAAAACTGGTAGCTAGCTATGTTAGTTTTACCGCTATTACTAAATTTTTTACCTTATCGTCATTTTTTTTACTTGTCACACTTACTGGTATTGTGCAGCTCACCACACATAACACAAACTGGTGGAAGCTTGCAGTATGCCCTTCTGTGCCCGAACTGTTGGCCTTTCCTTTTATATGGTCATTCAATAGAAATTTTCCTATGTAACAGGTGTCTTACGTTATAGATATAGGCCTTCGTTTGTCTTTAATTGAATATCGTGGGATTGAAATACCACACGGAAGGGAGATTGCTTGATATTTTCGCGGTTTCGAATATCTATTATATTAATAGGCTAGGCGATTTCTTGTGACTGATGTTTTGTTCTACCGTTTTATCCCAATTTTGACCAAACGTATATTATTTGAAAGGTATTTCTTCTTAGCCGATTTGCAGATTTACAGATTTTTAAATTTGTTCCTTTATTTTGAGTAAATTGCACTTAAACTTGCTACTCACACATACATAAAATTATACAATGCAATGTGTGTGTTTATTAAATTTGTTAATGTGTTTGTAATAAAAATTGGTTTGTTTTTGTGTCTTTATTAATGAAAAAATAAAATTTCCTAGAATTTGAGCTCGAATGTCGAGGGCTGGAATCAGCTAGTTTACTTTAAATCCCTTACATTCGAGTTCGTTTTTTAGATCAGCAAATACTTAAAGGCCTTTTGCGCTCTTCAATTGGTAGGTTTAAAAGTTTTTATTTTGTTTTTCGAAATCAGACACTTTTTTTCCGAAAATATTTCCCCGTTTAAAGGGTATGTCACCTCTATCAAACTTTTCACCAATTTGTTCGAGTTTTGTTCTTTTAAATAAATATGAGGTTGTAACTGGTTCCTCTTTAGTTTCTTCATCCAAAATCGAGAAACTATTTCAGCGGTGCAATTATTTGCAGTACTTGCATTTATCATTGTTGTTGTTGCTTTTACTGGTTCTTCTTTATTGCCTATATCTGCTAACTTTAGCTTTGTATGTCCATTGCATAGGTTGGGGGAATATGAACCTGCTCTCACAAAAATCTTAGCTCTTAAGTAATGCTGATTCTATACGGGGTCATGTAGACTCTCCTGATCATTTTATATATGCTATATTGCATTTTATATTAAGTGTTCTCTCACTTGTTGGTGGGTTTGAGAAACTTATTTACTGTTAATTGTATTGTTGTTGTTTTTCATATTTTTTTTTTTTACTATTTTGATATTTAATTTAAACAATATTGTTAGTATTGTTCACAGACATGTATATGTGTATGTGTATAATCATATATGAATATAATTATAATGTTAAGCGTCCGAACTAACATACAAAAACTTTGTAAACAAGCTACAGGTTGGAAAAATAAGTCTGTTTTTATGGTATTTGTTAGATAGGCTTTTTTCGGCCATAGGACAATTTCTATTGAGATTGGTGAAAAGTAGTCCATCTTCAAATCCACCCTCCATACAAATAACCTCTATGAGAGCGAATTGAATTGTCATATATCATACATATATTGGTCAAATTTGGTCAATCTGTATTTATTTCACACGTAAGTAAGTGATTCAGTATTATATGTTTGGTCATAGTTGCCACATAAAGCTACTTTCCGATATTAACTTAAATCACAGTATATGTTTTTGAGTAAATAAGTTACTTTACTAGTTATGGTACTAATCTGGTGCCCATAGGATAATAGAATCCGGTAATAATAGTGAAACACAAACTTCGTTTTAGTTTTCTTTCCCAATATTTCCACAGCTAAGTATCAAAGAATTTTAAAAATTTAAATTTGATGTCAGCCTAAACCCTTTACATTTATATGATTGGAATAAGAGTAACTTGCTGGCTCATATATATGGTGCCTTTAGTTTAGTTTTTCCAAACAAAAGAAAAGACTAAAATCTATGCAGCCAACGCTTTACAGGAAGTTTGTATAATTTCAAAGGCGACGTTTTCAATCAATGTTGATATTAAGTCTGTTCGTTGTTGGTGGTGGTTACAATTTATGGGCTCATTAAGAATTTAAATGGCGCATTAAGAAAAACAGACAACATTGAAACATTTGAAATTAACAGTCGATGCAAAGTTTCAATTTAAATTTAAAGTAGTCAGTGAATAAATAATTATATTTGATTATTTTTTCAAACGGAAAAAATAATTCCAAAAATCGATGAATATATATTTGAAAATTATTTAAAATCAATACAAAATAGCCACGACATTAATGAGTGTTAAATGTTGTATAATTTTATAAATTACTTTTTATAAAATAAAAACAAGATAAATCTTGTTAGAATTTAACAAATATGTGACCAAAAAACATTTATGTAAATCAAGGTATACGTTTACGTTGTTTTCTTATTTTCTTAAATTTGAATTTAAAATCTTCTTAATTTAAAAACAATCTAAATTTCCCTTTTAGTAGTGATCACAAGAACAACAATATGCGTTTAACTTAAAAAAACAAGGTATTTATTTCTTGTGTCGATATTTTTCTCCCCACTTAAAATGACATTTTCCTAAATGTCATATTTAAAATGTCACAAAATAATGTCAAATGTTGACTGAACCAACCTAAGCTATAATGTAGAACAAGCCAACCTTTTCAGAGAAGTGGACAAGATAAAAGAAAATGGTTCAAATTTAGAACGAGTTGAAGAAGACTTTAAGTTTTACCAGATTTTATTTCAATTTTTTTAGTTACTCAAGTTTGACCACCTCTGTTCTTTAACATAAAATTCTTTAAATTTTCATATGAAATTCAATACTTTTCTCCTCATTTCTAAGTCGTTATAACCCTTTAACAAATTTTTAATTTCGTTTATAGATATACAAGATTATAACATTTCAAATATGATTTTTCTCATTTAACAATATAAAAAAAGATTAAGTTTCAATACATTTTATAAGTTTCTAATTGTTTTTCTTAAAAAAAATTAAGTTGCTACTTGACATGGGTGCATATTGTTTCGTCTTTTTTTTATTGTTGCATTTTTTCGAAAAGTATTGAATGTGTCATTTCTTTTTCTTTTGCTTTCGTTGAATGTCTCTCACAAAGTTGTCAATTTTATTGAAAGTGTCAATAATTTTGTTTGTTTTTGTTTTTTTTTTTTTTTTTTTTGTTGAGGTTTTACATATGATTATTCCAAATATTTATTTTCTTTTCCCTTTTGGTGTCTCTTTAATTTGTTGTAAAATTTTTTTTGTCGTTTAACAAGTGATGGTCCGTAGGCGGATTAAGTTTAAGTTTTCGTTGATCGTAGCATGACAGCTGGAATTTTGACATTTCTTTAATGAATTGCATTGAAAAATAATTTGTTAAAATAATTTTCTTAATCACTTTAAGACGAAAGATAATTTAGTTAACACTCGTAATATTTTTGTAAATTTCTTTTTAGTTCCTGCTGAATTTTCTTTTTAAAAATCACTGAAAATCTACTGAATTTTACAGTTTTACAGCTTAAATTGTTCATATGTAAAGTAAATATTTTCAAAATGTCACCTATCCAAAGAAGTACTTATTCGAATCTCCTATAATTATGGGCTTGGCTTGTCAATTATATATTAGAGAGATTTGCAAAAAGCGGGCTGGAAACACCCATTCGAGGTGTATACTAAATAAAAAGAATATATAAAAAAATTAGAAACAAATTTTTATGTCTCTTCACTTTTCTATTCCTTATAATTAAAAGGATTTCGCAAGGATCTTAAAATAGACATTTGTTATTTCAACGTTGGAATTTTCTATGGCGTCTTCAAATGTGGGCAATGACACTTTCATAGTGCCCAAATGCTCTCGTTTTTTAAATTAAATTTTTTGCACTTATTGCCATTTTACTGTCGTACGATTGTGAAATTATCTAATTTGCATCTCCATTTCTATTAACGAATATTATTTGACGTGACCTATGTTTGTTTCTTTAATTACTTACAAGGGAAGCTTAAAATGTCACGTACTTATTTCTCCGTCGCAGAGTGGCTGAAAATCATTTTTCATTGGCCAAAATTCTGTATTTTTTTAAGCGATCAAAATATTTTAGTTTTAGTTTCATTAAAATCTTTTAAGGAATTCCAGGTCATTTTTGGCGTGAAATATGTATTCATACCCTATACCACTATGTGGTTTGGGTATAATGACTTTGTGCTGCTGTTTGTAACAACCAAAAGTATTTGACCTAGACCCATCTTTAATTATACTGATCGAATCAGAATCACTTTCTGAGTTGATTTAACAATGTCCGTCCGTCCGTCCGTCTGTGTGTCCATGTAAACCTTGTAATCAAACTGCAGGTCGCAAATATGAATATATTTTGATGAAATTTGGTATATAAGCTTTTATCGGCCATGGGATGAACCCTATTGAAATTGGTGAGAATCAGTGCATGTTCAGACCTAGCCCCCATACAAATTACCCATATGAAATCGACATAAATTGCCATAAGATCCAAATTGTCATATAGATCTTACTCAAATTGGGTTTGTATGCGTTCATTACATCCATTAATGGGTAGTCCAAAATGATCCCTTTGACCCCATACAGAGCTGCTTCCCGATCTTCACTTAAATCTATTAAAAACAAAAATAATACACTGATTCTTCTCAAATTTTGTTTGTATATATTTTTGCAAAATACAAGAGACTTTAACAAACATGATCAGGATTGGTCCATTTTTGGACCTAGTCCCCATATAGATATAGCATCCGATATGAACTTTTTCATATCTGCAGCCAATAAAATTAATAAAAATCACACTCAAATTTGGTTTTTGCTTATTTTCTATGTCCAGTTAGTTGGGCCTAAGAGATAGGGTTTCTAAACGCATGTTATAGGGTATCGTATAGTCGGTCTAGACCGACTATAATTTTCTTACTTGTTTTAATTTATTAAAATCTGATATTTGAATTTTAATAATAACTACAAACATATTTGGTAATAATGGGATTTTTTTAAAGTTTACACTCAAAAAAATTTTTACACTAAAAAAAATAGTAAAATCAACTGGAAATTTTACTATTATTACTGAAAATTTAAAAAATTTTAGCTGTCAAATTTGCAAACATATTTGCAAAGAATATTTATATTTAAAAAACGTTAGTAATATTATATAAAAATCTTGCTATCACTAAAAAAATGCATTATTTTTTGTTTCAAATTTGTTCATTTTAGCAAAATAAATCTGCTGAACTTTAGCGCAATGATTCTGATTTTTTTCTCTTAAATTTTAATATAAAAATGTGGGTTTTTATTTTTTAAATCTTTCTTATTTATTAAAACATTTCATACATATGTGGGTAGAAAAAACCTTTTAAAAATAAAAACTGCAATAGATTTTAATAGCTTTTGTTAGGTTCTGTTTATTATTATTTTCTACTAAAGCTATGTTTTTTCACTTAAATAACAACGAAAGGCAACTATAATCATTATTCATTTGATTCAAATATTGATTGCAAATATTGCATGTTCTGTTTTATGTCTGTTTTTTAGTATTTTTTTTGACTTCTTTATCTAAATCCCGATGTTCGACTTTCCATTGCTTTCGAATACTGGAGATAGTGCGAATAATCCAAATTCATATGCATCAGTATTATCTAATGATTTAGTCGGGACTTGTTTTAATTGACTTCATTCATTTTTATCTCATTTTTCCAAATATCTATTGTTTGCGTTATACTAGTCAAAGGCTCTGAATATTCCAAAATATTTTTCAGTCTCAATGGTACAAATAATACCATGAACATATCTGAGTCGAAAATATTTTCACATACTACTTGTTTGCATTGTTTTTGTCCGGGTGTGAACGTTTTTTGTTCCCTTTTGTTCCCTAGAATTGGTGTTCCACTAAAGTTGAAATTTGACCAAAATATAGTAGTTTAATAAATTTTTCAGAACAACCTTGTAAAAAGGACCACAGGTCATTATCGATGATAACTTGCTAGTAGTAACCATGTATTTTTGATAAAAAAAAATTACTTTTTTCTGAGATTAAAAAACAGTTGAGTTTGACAGCATGCCACTCCCTGAATTAGCAATAGTTTAACCTAATTGTTTGGCTACTTTAAGCTGGATATATTAGCTATAAAATGCCGTTAAAATTAAAATAATCCACAACATAAAAATTTTGACTTTTGGCCAATGAAATCAAAATTTCAGCCACAGTGCGTTGTATATCTCATGCGTTGAATATCTCATGAACGGCTTTTTTTATCTTCATAAAAAACTATAATAAAAGCAAATTTATAATTAATATCAATTTTTAAAACAAAGAAAAATCTAGACGCATCACAAGGACGAAACGTTGTTATATTACACTATACCAGATTTATGTGTCAAATTAGCACCAAAGAAAGAGAAGGATATTTTCTAGGCGACCATGGTTATGGCCATACATTTTTTTTTGGGTTGCTTGTGGAACTATTCACTTTAGTTGTTTTGAAGGCCGTTATTATAACTTGCCTTTCAAGTAAATGTTAGTTAAAGGTAACTTTAGCTAAAATAAGCAATAAAGTTACCTTTAACTTATTTTCTTTATTACAACTTTCCAGTAAAATAATATTAATATTTTTGATATTGTGGCAACACCGATTACTTTTAAAAATACGTAATGGCAACGTACCTTTATTTGTTCGCAAACAAACAATAAAACAATAGAATAAAAACTAAGAATCTTTTTTATAAGTTGCACAATTGTTGTAATTGTGTAATAAAGCTTTTTAAAAAATATACAAGTATATGTAAGTAAATTTATTTCAAAAACTAAATTGATGTGAATATCTTCTTCATAGATCAGAAAATGTTGCAACATTAAATGCATAGACCTCACGTTAAAAGTTAAAGGCAACCATATCTTTCCTTCAGCTTATCGGTCACTTTTAGCTTAAAGTATAGTTGTGATAACGAAAAACTAATAATCTGCCCGATAACACCTTATCTTTAGATATTGGTTGTAATAATGGCCCTAAGTAAGGTAAAACTGATATCGACAAATATTATTCCTAGTTACTGGATGATTATTACAGCAGCTTATCGCAGAAAATTACCAATATTTCAGAAGAAACAGTCCTTTTATGTCAGTTGAAATGTTGTTTCTTTACATAAAAAATTTTGCGGTAGAAAAATATGGCACTCAAATTCTTTCAACTCGATCAGTTTTGTCTTATCACTTATCTTATAATTAGAATTAATGAAAGCTCTGAAAAACTGTTTTTGGATGTACCCAGAGGGCATAAAAATTTCGATTAGTTAATCACTGGATTGGCTAAGTAAAGTTAAGAGAGATTGATATATAATGCTGTATCCTTTTCCAGGCTTTAATAAGACTCGCGCAGTGGAAAAATATCAAAGTAGAGTTGGAGTTACTTAAATCAGTGTTGTCATAGGTCGCCTTTAACCGAGAATAGCTCATTAACCCATTTCCTGGCACTTTGAATTCTATTATTCCGAAGTTGGAAAATTCGAAAAATAAAACATTGGCCAAATGTAGCCCGAAGGTTAAAAAATCTATAAATGGTAAAGACTTTATATTTAGAATTTGATACATAAATTTATTCGCTTTTCCATTACTTCAACGTGTGTGTGCTAAACAGGAACCCAACCCCACCATATTGGACAAAACAACAACGGTTGCTATAACTTGTAAAAAATTCAACAACATTTATTGTTGACATCTAACGCAAATATCTGTGGTTTTCTGGAATAACCGCGTATGTCCATTTTTGTCAGTTTTGAGTTAACGATGCCAAATATATTAATTTTCAACGCTCTTTAAATGTGTTAAATTTAAAAAAAAAAAAATATTACCAATCCTGAGTTTTTTCTTTAAATAACGACGTAACTTAAATGTTTATTAAATTAATTTCCAGCACTATCGACGTATGTCAACCTACGTTTGATCGATGACAAATTATTTTCTCAGAAAACGACACATAGCATCATAATTTTGTTATTAATGAAAAAAAAAAATGCAAAAAAAACATGTGTGTTTATTTCTGTTATTTTTTGTCACTATTATTCCTGATACGTTGTTATATTCTCATCCTAAGTCCCGTTAACTTTTTGTTGACGAACAAAAAAAAATCCATTTTTCAAGCAAAAACAACTTATGTCTACATGGGTGGTTGCATTGGTAGTTTTCTTTTTCAAAGAAAACGACGTTTGTCGACATAAGTTGCTTTATCTGCACACACTTTAAGTGTAATTTACATATTGTTTTTCGTCCTTCTCTAGGATCTATTCCTCTGCAAATTTTTGACTCAAAATTTTATATAAAGTATTGATTGCTCATATCTACAGGACTGTTAAATAATAAGCTCTAAAATCTTTATACCGAGCCCATAATTTCAAATATAACGTTTTTTGGCTCCCCTAAACATTTTGACTTTATGACATACGCGGTTATTCTAGAAAACTACAGATATATCAAGAAATCTAGAAGGCCGAAAGAATTAGAAACCCTTTGGTTTATAAAAGCTCCCACTATGATTTAACTAACAAAACAGAATCACTTCATTGATATTTATTGCAACGGTTATTTAGAAACACACTCCGTTTTTAGGGTTTTCTCAAAATACACAATTATGAAGTCTTGTGCCACACTCGTCTTCTTGAAATCGCAGAGTTAGTTATTATTTGCCTATAGCAAACAAAATAACAAAGTGAGTTTCTAATACGAAATATCTGAAATAGTATAAAGGGCTTGATCGGGTCAATTGACATATCCTCTCCCATACAAAGCAAATATTTATCACGTCAGAACTGAAACACTATATCAGTAAATGCCTTGAAACTATGGGCGAGTTCATTGTCTATCCGATCATGGGCATGCTATGACAAGTGGGCGTAGCACAAAGTAAACGTTTCGGACTGCTATGACACTGAAAGCTTTCAGACTTTCTATGAGTTAATTAGCAATTAATGATAAAGTATAAAAACAAGTATAAACAACAACAACAATTATAGTCGGTGTAGACCGACTATACTATACCCTATACCATACGTTCAGAAACCCTATGTCTTAGGTCCAACTAATTGAATATAGAAAATAAGCATAAACCAAATATGAGTGGCGTTGTTATTAATTCTTTTGACTTTGAATATTAATAATCTAGCCGATAAAAACAAAGTTTTTATTAAGACTCTTTCTTACCTTATGCATATGGGTTTTGAATCTCTCCGTGACTGCGCGTGACTTTGCGTGACTATCTTCAAATTAATCTTTGGCCACAACAAGTCTATGGGCAAAGTTTAAGATCGATCGGATGAGGGAAAGTGAGGTTTTAATCTCTCCGTGAATGTGCACGAAAATGTGTGACTGTGCGTGACTATGTCAAAGTTAATCTTTTTTCACAGCAAGTCTCTCGACCAAGTTTCAGATCGATCGGATAAGGGGCAATGGGGTTTAAATCACTCCGTTTCTATGCGTGACTTCGAGTGACTATTCCAAAATTAATCAGTATTCACAGCAAGACTATGGGCCAAGTTTCAGACCAATTGGGAATGGGGTTGCTCCACGACAGACAGACAGAAAGACAGACAGATAGTATGAGTAAAAAGAAAGAGTTTAAAAAGTACATATCGAATGCTATATTTGTATGGGAATTAGGTCGAACAATGGACAGATTCCGACCATGTTTGGAAAGGTTGCTTATTTTTTGCAAATATATTAAAAAAATTATTACAAACGGAATGACAAACTTATATAGACCCTCTGCACACTGGAGTGGAGGGAATAAAAACCAAATTTGATAATAATACTGGTATGTGCATTATTTTTATTTTTTGATAGATTTAATTAAAGATCGGGAAGCAGCTTTATATGGGGTCTGTGACTAAGAATTGTCGTATAGGGTTTATTTTTGGACTACTGATTAATGTATATAATAAACACACACAAACCCAATTTGACCGAGATCTATATGATAGTTTGGATTTTATGGCAATTTAAGTCGGTTTCATAGGGGTCAATTTTATTGGGACTAGGTGTGATTAAAAGGTTTATATGGACACACAGACAGATGGATGGACGGACGGACATTGGCCTATGTCAAATATTTTTGGTAGTTACAAATATCATCACAAAGTCATTGTACCATGACCAGATATTGGTATATGGTATAAAAATGGACGCCATCAGACATATGGTTCAACTCCTTTCATACAATCTAAATATTTGTACTAGGAGTATGTTTATCATGATATGTTTATCATAATAAAATCATGGATATAATAGGCGGGATCTGATTAAATAAATTATTAAAAATTATACATTTAGAGTGTTTTGATAGCGAGACTGTCGAGACATTATGAAATTCGACGATGGGTATCAGTAGTTTATAATAAAAATAAATTTCTATTTTATTTGTAATAGGATGAAATTTCGTCAACATGGAACCAGGGAGTCGAGAGTCAAGTATCTTAAATGTAACACAATTGCGACATAAACATTATCAGATGATTGAGCGAGTTAGAGATGGCGAGGATTCGGCTAGAGATATCAAACAGGTTTAAGAGAATTTTCCCACTGAGATCGAAAGGTGCTACCTGACGTAGGTTCCAGCGCTGAATCCGAGATTGGTAGTGAATTCTTTCCCATGTTAAAATTCTGAAATAATATAGACTAAAAGTTTAATTTTTCTGCTATTTCTAATCGCAATTTCTATGAGTTTGACAGATTCAAATTTCCCATGAATTTCTGCACGAAAATGCATAAACATAATTCCCGATATGGTCCAAAGGATCCAATTTTAGGACTTTTTGTATCTAAAACTACGTCAGATCTCAGTGGGAAAATAAATGACTTAAATTTGTAGGCCTCTGTAATGCTTGAGTTCAATTGATTTCTATGCCAAATTTTTGTATACTTGTAATATATTAACAGATGTTTAACTCCTTTTGAGTTATCAGAATGAAGCTAATGTTTACCTTAGCTTAAAAAAAAAATAAAAACTGTGTATCTTAATCCATTTTTCGACTTTTCTAACATGAATTCAAATTACTAAAGTATCAGTTAAAACTCATTTGCTTGTTATTATTTTCTACAATGCCAATAAACTCTGTTTCTGTTTATTATTCACCCCAGCTAGTTTGCAAAATTTTCCGAAGTCATAGGTATGGGCAAAACAAATGTTAAAAGAAATGATTGACATTTCTGTCAATAACACAAACTGTGGAATGTAGCAATTGTCAAAATGACAAGTAAATTGTAAAGTACAATAAGAGAACATAAAGAACAATGGTAACAAACGTAACGTTACGTAAAAAGGAATGTTAAAAATTTAATCACACATGTTTTTCCAACATATGAATTAAGTATGTATGTGGGAAGGGGAACAAGTGATGCAATATGAGTTTCTTAAGTTTCAAAGACTTTGATATCAATATATCGAATATATGTTTACACCTTGTTGTTGTTTTTTGTTTTTCTTTTGTGGACAGCAAAGAAAACTCAATGTTACTAAGAACAGGTTTCGGGTTGCAAACGTACAATGCGGAAAACAAAATCTTGTATGAATTTTCATTTGAATTTTTCCAATATTTCGTAACTTCAATGCATTTCAGCATCAACCTCTCACATTTTTTCTGTTACAGTCATAGACATTTTTTGTTTCGTTCTGTAGACCACTTCCTTTCTGCCTGTGTTCTTTTCATATAGCTCAACATCCCTTCTGTTTTGTGTTCCACATCTGGATATGATATATCAGTCATACTCTTAAACATGCATACTTATGTACATTGTTTAGTTAAAGCAGTCATATTGTCCTTTTACTATTAATATAAACAATAGGGATCTGTCATTTTGACATTGACAGCACTTTGGAAATTATTTTAGCCAATGCTGGATTATGAGATTACTATACACATAACACCGAAAAATTCAATGAAACGCTTAACGCCAACAATGTGTGCAAAATTCCATAATTGGCATTATTGAAAACAACACCAGCTAACCGGAGAAGAAAAAAACGGACATGACGTTTGTTACAGGCTAGTTAATTACATGTGTGCTGAATTAAGAGATCAAAAGGATCAATGACACATACGAAATAGGATTATATGGAAAGAAATCGTAAAACAGTAACTTCATTTCAATATTTTCATTTCTTTAAAAAGATTGGAAGGATTGAAAAGATTGGATACGGTAAAGCAATCGGATTTTATCATAAGGAATTATTAATGTGAAAATATTGTTTACGGGCCATAACAACACATACAACACAGGAGACCTTCTGGATTTGGATCCATTCAAATACTGGATTCAAGATAGTATGGAACTTGACAAAGCTGTTGAAAATTTTACGAACCTAATGCACCTATTCATAGATACGTTGGAAGTAATAGGAATGGAGTGGTAATATCTGCTTAAATTCAAACGTTAATCTATACTAATATTATAAAGAGGTAATGTGTGTTTGTTTGTTTGTTTGTTTGTTTGTTTGTTTGTTTGTTTGTTTGTTTGTTTGTAGGAGGTAATCTCCGTAACTACCCATCTGATATTCCTGAAATTTTCACAGAGTCTTACTGCGGATATCGGAAGTGCTATAGGCTATAATTTTTTAAATATTTTTGGTGGGCGTGGCACCTCCCACACAAAGCATATTTTTAATTTCATATACATATATTGAGTACTATGACAGCGAGAGCTTTGCAAATTTGTGTGAGGTCACCTATTGTTAATATTAATAGCTACGCCGGAAATGGGCGGGATCGGATAAGTGGGCGTGGTACCTCCCATACAAGTCATAGTTCAATATTATATATCTCGAGTAATGTGACAGAGAGAGCTTTTCAAATTTTTCTGATGTCACCTATTATTAATGAGAGTAGGCGGATGCAAAAAGGGCAGTATCGGACCAATAGGCGTGGCACCTGTCATACAAAGTAAATATAAACTGCCATATATCTGGAGTACTGTTGAAGTGAGAGTCTTGGGACTTTGTGTGAGCCCATAAGTTATTCATTTGATTAGTTAGACAAAAAATGAGCGTGATCGGAGCAGTGGGCGTGGCACCGCCCATACAAAGTAAATATATGATATCATATAACTGGTGTGCCAAAAAGGGAAGCTTTTACACTTTTTACGAGCCTATCAGATCTTAGTATGAGTAGTCGAACAAAAAACTGATGGGTTCACACCAATGGGCGTGGCACTCCCCATGCAAAGTAACTATTTAATGTCATATATCTGGAGTACTGTAAAAGAGAGAGCTTAGTGGCTTTGCAAAAGCCCATAGATTTTTTGTGTGATTAGTCGAACAAAAAAATGGGCGTGATCGGAGCAGTGGGCGTAGCACCTCCCATGCAAAGTAGATATCCAATATCATATAACTGGTGTACTATAAAAGGGAAAGACTCAAAATTTTGCATGAGTCCATCAGATATTAATGTGAGCAGTCCAATAAAAATTGGGCGGGATGGGATTAGTGTGCGTGGCACCTCCTATGTAAAAAATATGAGGCACTACGAAAGCGACAGCATTTTGACAAGGTCATTAGTTATCAATGTGATTTGTCGTGGAAAATATATCGCCAAAATAAAAAATCGCCCAAAATAGCCAAAAAAAAAAAAAACAAAAATCTTCAAAATCAAAAATGGGCAAAATCAAAAATCGCTAAAAAGAAAAATTGCCAAATGATATTCTACGTTCAAGGCCAATAGTTATGTGTTGCCAGATCTAATATGGATAATCCATCTTCTTCTCATGGGCAGCTACATGTACCTTGCTCCAGGGTAGGAACGCCGAAAAATCTGATAATTGTTGTACCGAATGAAAAAACAAAAAACATTGTATATCAGCAAGTATCGAAATAAAAAAATCTATATTAATAATCTATACTAACATAATATAGAGGTAATATGTGTTTGTTTGTTTGTTTGTTCGTAGGAGGTAATCTCCGTAACTAATCATCTGATCTTCCTGAAATTTTCACAGAGTCTTACTGCGGTTATGGGATTGCTACAGGCTGTAATTTTTTAATCTATTTTTAGTGGGCGTGGCACCTCCCATACAAAGAAAATTTTTAATATCATATATATTCAGTACTATGATAGAGAAAGCTTTGCAAATTTGTCTCAGGTCATCTATTATTAACGTGAGTAGTCAGACAAAAAAATGGGCGTGATTGGACAAATGCGATATATCTGAATAACTGTATTAGTGAGAAACTTGGGACTTTGCGTGAGCCCTCTCATAACAACTCGTGGGGGGAGAGCAGGGGGAGGGTGTAGCGAAGCACACCGGGTTACATCTAGTATAGAATATACATATGTATATTATTTGTATTATTTAATATTTGTATGTATGTATATGTAAATATTACACACAAAAAATACTATATCAAACGTTATTTTTGTGTTTTTCTCTTTAAATAAATTAATACATAAAAATTTTTTTGCTAAATTTACATTGCTTTTTTTTTATTAACAACTAGGTATTTTAGCATTATTTGCTTTAGACGCTGGTGAATTTTTACTTCATTTATATTAACTCGTATTGTCTGCTTTTCGAAAAAAATTTGGGATCGACTTTAACCCCCTTTCCCGTGACCCAATCGATCTGAAACTTTGCAGGCAGGATCGTGGCAATGATCTAGTAAATTTTTTTTAGTGATGCCAAAACAATGGAAACTTTTACATTTTTCTACCAGAGTTGATAAAAAAAAAAATGTACAAAGGGTTAGTTTTTATTATACTATTACCACAACGACCACAAAAACAACAAGTCCAGCTGTGACAACAATACAACATTTAGAATAACAACAAGAACAATATAGAATAATTCTCACTAAAAACGACCTTAGCTATCCTATTGAGGACGTGATCGTGACAAGAACAACATAGAAAATTATATTTTTTCAAGACTTGTTTTAGTTCTTCATTCAAATCTCGGGTCCTAATCCATCGATCTGGACGATTTTAAACAGCAAGCTTCTCAGTTTTTATGTCAACAAGCATCCTAGCTGGCCGATTGATGCTGTCATCGTGATTTCCACAGACGGACAGACGGACATCGCTATATCAACTCTGGTTGTTATAAGGATCATAAATATATATATTTTATGGGGTCCAAGATTTTTTTTCTAATTATTACAAACGGAATGACAAACTTATGTATACCCTCTGCACAATGGAGTGGAGGGTATAATTAGCAGATTCTAGCCATCGAAATTCGAGCGCAAATTCTAGGAAATTTCATTCACAATTCACAAATCAACACAAAAAACTAACTCGTTTTTATTACAAAAACATTAACAAATTAAATAAACACACACATAGCATTGTATAATTTTATGTATGTGTTAGTAGCAACTTTAAATGCAATTTACTTAAAATAATGAAAAAAAAACTGAAAATCTGTAAATCTGCAAAACTGCTAAAAAGAAATACATTTCAAATAATATACGTTTGAACAAGATCGGGCTAAAACGGTAGAACAAAACATCGGTCACAAAAAATCGCCTGACATATTAATATTATAGATATCATTATTTTCTTAAATTCCTAACTATTTGTTTTTATTTGTTAATCTATTTAAATGTTTCAATATATGAACTTATGTAATTATATTACTTATACAGGTTTTCTGTTGACCTAATAAATAAATAATAAAAGTCAAAGGGGAGTTTAAGCTCCATGTGAGTAGCTATCAGCATACAAATAATTAATTTAAACTCTAAATATCTTATATATAAAAATGGATATATGTATGTTTGTATGTATGTTCGGTATGGACTCCAAAACGGCTGCACCGATCTGGATGAAATTTTCAGAGAATCATCAGAATAGCCTGCCGGGTAACACTGCGAAGTCTGATATTAAATTTGTGGTCTGTGGGCGGATCTTATAGTAATTTGTTTATTATTAAAAGAATTAATAAAAATAAATAAAATATTTCAAAAACTGTTTCGCTGGCATCATTTACCCATAACATATATATCGCTGTTTTTATAAATATGTCTATATACATCGAACATCGCAGTCAGATTTGAAGTAGGATTCGGGGTAGGATTCGGAGTCGTACTTTAAAAATTTCAGAGGATGAACTCTGAATCGGAGCTCGAAACTCTTTTGACGACTCCACAGCCCAGGTTGCAACATATGCTGATGATACAGCTTTAATAGCTACACGTGATGCATCAGATACTGCTTCAGCAACGAGCCAAAATCAACTTAACAATGGGTGATGGTTAAAGAAATGGAATATAAATGTAAGAACCCCAAAATCTACCCAGTAATTGCTTTAAATGGAAATATATTTACACTTACGATACATTCCTTAATTTTTAATTAACAACAAAAATATTCACTGCAAATATGTTATATGGCAAAACAATGTTTTGACCTCTTAATTCAAATCCAGAGCTTACTTTAAATATAAACTTATTTTTTTTTTTTTTTTTCAAAACAATATTAAAGCCAGTTGGTACTTGCGGAATACTGGTTTGGGTACCAGCTAGTAATTCTAGTATTGAAATCGTACAAAGATACCAATAAAAACTCTGCGGATGATAACAAATGCACCACGGTTCATTAGTAATACCAATATTTACCACACATAGTTCATGATATAAAGGCAAACTTAGTAACAGCAAGAACCCTTGGCAATATTTATATTAGATGATAGTAAGGAAATAAAGAGACAGAAAAGGCACCATACATTAGATTTGCTCTATAGAAAATGATCTCTCATTTTACAAATTTCTAAACAGATAAACTTGATTGCGATTCGGTATATGTGAAGTTAATTTAAGTTTAACAAATTTGCTTATTATTGTATAACAACAACATAACTCTTTCTGAATGTTCATTATCTCGATTTCGGCAGTATAATTTGTTTTGACTTTCGAGGCATTCCTCCATTTTCTTAAAAATACTAAATATCGTTGCCGGTCTGCTACTGTTCTTCAAATTGGTTTTAAACAGAGCACCATATCCTCCGGTTGGCCGGCATTGTGAATAATTTGGTTGGTTGATGCCTATTTTGATAAATTTCCAGAGAAAATTTAAATTCCTGATACTGTATTGACCTAAAGCTAAATCAGCCCAAAATAGAGTGAGTTCATCGTGAGTCTGCATAAGAGGAAATAATTTCTCTTTTAAGAACTCTTCTCTGTACACTTGTACATTAAAAGTTCTTGTTGCTATAAATGAAGGAGACTTTTTGCCGCATTTCCATGTAGCCTGACATAAAATATATTGCACACCAAACTTTTTTAACCCCAGTACAATTTACTTACTCTTCAAAAGCTGTGTCATATTGAGAATCAGCAAACACGGCAAGTTTTCTTTCTTAATATTTCAGAAAATTCTCTTGAGCAAGCAAGATATTCATAAATTTCTTTACTTTTCTGAGACTATTAAAACTTTTGATTTCTTTAGCCATTCCACTACTTTGAATTTTTAAATCAGACGTTCATTCGTTCAGCAATTTCATATAATATATCTATCAGACAAATCTCTTTTTAGTAATAGCTTCAAAAATATTCTTTTAAAAATTCTTACTTCACGTTTCAATTTTTATTTTTGTTCTTTGTTTTACATTTATCAACTACATTTATACATTCCCCGCGAAAATAATTTCACATACCAACAATTTCTTTTTCACCTTTAATATAACTCTGCTAACGAGGCATGATGAGTTCTAAAAGATATTTCCCATAAATAAAGTACATCCATTATACACATGAAAAGAAGAAATGCTATCAATAAATTTCGTTATCAAATTAAGGACAGAAATTCGATTATTCTCCCCAAAATATATCCGAGAAAAAATAAAGAGATAAAGAAGCACAAACACAAGTAGATCATGACTTTTAACTGTGCAGGTACAATTACACAAACAATTTGACATGGTATAGATTTAATTAAAATTGATTTAGTAATACCGACATGAAATGGCAAATACAGCAACCCATACACAGACATTAATAAATACACGTTTAACATTCGATGTATATATTCATGTATTCATGTTAAACGCACATTTATTGTTCAAAGAAGCAAACATTTGACACACTTAATGTATGTGCCAGTAGAAAACTCAAGGCTCAATATGGATAAATAAACTTAATTGTTTAAAGAAACATCAACGACGACAATAGCAGCAATCACAAAAGGAGGCCTCCATCTGATACAGATATAAACCTCGAACTCTTATATCACAGAAACTTTTTTACATAGGGGTAATGGTTAAATGCAACTGTATTATTATTCCCTCCACTCAAGTGTGCAGAGGGTATATATAAGTTTGTCATTCCGTTTGTAATAATTAGAAAAAAAATTTTGGAGCCCATAAAATATATATATTTGTGATCCTTATAACAACGGGAGATGTTATAGCGATGTCCGTCTGTCCGTCTGTGGAAATCACAATGACGGCATCAATCGGGCAGCTAGGGTGTTCGTTGACATAAAAAATTATTCACTAACATCCCAGCATCTACAGCAAATAATGCTAAAATAACTAGTTGTTAGTAAAAAAAAACAATGTAAATTTAGCAAAAAAAAAAATTTTATGTATTAATTTATTTAAAGAGAAAAAGTAAGAAAATTATAGTCGGTCTAGACCGACTATACGATACCCTATACCATGCGTTTAGAGACCATATCACTCAGGCCCAACTAACTGGATATAGTAAATAAGCATAAACCAAATTCGAGTGGGATTTTTATTAATTTTTTCGGCTGCAGATATGAAAATGTTCATATCGGATGCTATATCTATATGGGGACTAGGCCCAAAAATTGACCGACCCTGACCATGTTTGGTAAAGTCTCTTGTATTTTGCAAAAATATATACAAGCAAAATTTGAGAAGAATCAGTGCAATATTTTTGTTTTTTTTATAGATTTAAGTGAAGATCGGGAAGCTGCTCTATATGGGGCCTATGACTAAGAGTTGTCCAATAGGGATCATTTTTGGACTACTGATTAATGAATGTAATATATACATACAAACCCAATTTGACTAAGATTTGTATGATAATTTGGATCTTATGGCAATATATGTTGATTTCATAGGGGTCATTTGTATGGGGGCTAGGTCTGAACATATAAGATTAAATACCAAACTTCGTCAAAACATATTCATATTTGCGACCTGCAGTTTGATTACAAGCTTTACATGGACACACAGACGGACGGACGGACATCGTTAAATCGAATCAGATGGTGATTCTGATTCGATCGGTATAATTAAAGATGGGTGTAGGTCAAATATTTTTGGTTGTTACAAACAGCAGCACAAAGACATTATACCCAAACCACATAGTGGTATAGGGTATAAAAACACAAAAATAACGTTTGATGTTGTATTTTTTGTGTGTAATATTTACATATACATACATACACATATTAAATAATACAAATAATATACATATATTCTATATATGTATATCCATAATAACTGCATGTTTGAAATAAATCGGTATATTATTTTATTTACATAAATTTCTGCAATATTTTGTTGTGGGGAAAATACATTTCTTTTACATTAACAGAGTGTCACTTCATTTTGCTCAGCGTGACTATGCCGCAGTAGATGGAGCCAAAATTTTTGTTCTAATTAGCTTTGCAATAGTTATTTCTATTTCACCACTAATGTCAATATTTTTAAATCGATATCATATAGAACAATGTTAAGTTTGGCATAAGTTTGGCATATAAACTTTTTGTTGTCTTTAACAAAATAGAGTTACCGAGTTCCTCAATGAGTTTTTTGCTTTCAAAACAGTTCTACATAGTTATATAGAATTATTATTATGCTTTACCTACAAACTATCTGATTGCGATTACATCTTATTTTTAAAAATTTTTTATAATAAGTAAAGCATTATTATTCACATAAATACAAAACTGCGCTTTTTAAATTTTCCATTCAAATTTTAGAAAATATCAATTTTAAAAACTGGAATTAAAATTTCCAATTATAAATTATAAAATATTAATTGAATTTCAGAAAATCATATCAAAGCGTCGGAAATAATAATTTTAAATTTAGAAGACATCAATTGAATCAAATTCCAAAAAAAAAAACAAGTAAGAAAATTATAGTCGGTCTAGACCGACTATACGATACCCTATACCATGCGTTTAGAAACCCTATCTCTTAGGCCCAACTAACTGGACATAGAAAATAAGCAAAAACCAAATTTGAGTGGGATTTTTATTAATTTTTTTGGCTGCAGATATAAAAAAGTTCATATCGGATGCTATATCTATAAAGGGGCTAGGTCCAAAAATGGACCGATCCTGATCATGTTTGGTAAAGTCTCTTGTATTTTGCAAAAATATGTACAAACAAAATTTGAGAAGAATCAGTGCAATATTTTAGTTTTTTATAGATTTAGGTGAAGATCGGGAAGCAGCTCTATATGGGGTCAAAGGGATCAATTTTGGACTACTCAATAGTGGATGTAATGAACGCATACAAACCCAATTTGAGTAAGATCTATATGACAATTTGGATCTTATGGCAATTTATGTCGATTTCATATGGGTAATTTGTATGGGGGCTAGGTCTGAACATGGACCGATTCTCACCAATTTCAACAGCGTTCATCCCATGGCCGATAAAAGCTTATGTACCAAATTTCATCAAAATATATTCATATTTGCGACCTGCAGTTTGATTAAAATCTTTACATGGACACACAGACGGACGGACGGACGGACGGACGGACGGACGGACATTGTTAAATCAACTCAGAAAGTGATTCTGATTCGATCGGTATAATTAAAGATGGGTCTAGGTCAAATATTTTTGGTTGTTACAAACAGCAGCACAAAGTCATTATACCCAAACCACATAGTGGTATAGGGTATAAACACCAAATATGTTTACATTTAAGAAATGTTTACATTAAAAAAAATATTGGCATTCAGGACAAATTATTAGCTTTTCAGTAACTTCTTTTAACGATAGTCGAATCGTTAAAAAAAGAAAACAGCAAAATTATCAGTAAAGTTTTTAAATTGTTAAAGTCAGCTGTTGTTGTTATCTAAACGAAAACCATTTTTGTGTTGTTTATTCAATCGATAAAAACTTAAATTTTTAGGTTGAAATGTCGTCATACATAAATAAAAATCATAAAATAGTGAAAATATTTTGCTTCTATTAAAAACTTTTTTTTTTATAAATAAAAAAATTAAATAACATATTCAATTTATTATTTCATTAAACATTAACATAAAATCATCCTGTCAAATACGAAGTAATTTGTTTTTTCTATTCTTCTTTGTGTTTTTCGCTTATTTTGACAGAGATGCCACTCGTTTACAATTTAAATAAATAGAAAAATAGATTTGTCGACTGTCGTTAAGATGTATGCACTTAGTGAATCTCTTAATCCTTTGTGCAAACTACAGTAGCTGTCGATATATTTTGCTATTGTCGGATCGTTGAAATTTACAGAATCGGACTACAGAAAATATTAATTTAAATTCAATGAATTTTAGAAAACCTCAAATGATATTTTAGAATTGCTAACATAAAAATTGTTACATAAATAAACGCAATTTGATGAGAATGTTATTTATATATAAATTTTCACAATTTTTTTTGGATGAAAATTTGAAGTTTTCAGAAAATAGAGATAACAAATTATTTTATTTAAAATGTTTGGGACTTTTGGTTTTTTGCGTTTGGCATCCCTAATTTGAATATTTATTATTATAAATTTATTCTCTATGTTTTCCAAATATGGCAATATTTTAATAAAAAAATTGAGAGTTTTTTTTTGGTTAATATTTTGTTACTCCATCCGACCTGTATGGCCATAATGAATAAATATTTGGGCAGTTAAAAGAAACTATACAGCCATCTCCAATTAGCATGATTTAATGCATATAGCCACCCTACACAACCATTACCTTTGCAATGGTGGTTAGGGCGAGCTATTTAATTGGCAAAAACTGAATTAAACGAGAAGCTATGTCATATAACCGGAAACGCATGCATATAGGTATATAACCTAAATGCATGGCGATCAGCAACCACGATGACCAAAAAGCAAACACCGAAATAAATCCCAATATTTTGTTTACATTTATTATCAATACTCAAACCGAGGTGTTGGGTATGAAAGATTCGGCACAGCCGAATTTAACACTCTTACTTGTTTTTAACTGCATATGGATTATAAACATTCATTGAACCATATACTGGTACAAAGGAAGGATGCGAAAATTATGGTCTTGTATTTGTTTAAATAATACATTTTAGAAACACACAGAAAACTGATTCGTTGTGGCTACCAAATTTACTGCCAAGCGAATTGCGAATTGGAATATTGGAATAATTAGTCATTTATTGTTCGGTTTTAAGATCATTGATCTGGCTATGTTAGTGTAGAGAAAGCTAAAAATTGGAAAAGCTCAGCTTGTTCATACAAACTCTCGTATATAAAAAGAAAAATATTTCTCATGTTCTTTTCTTTCAAATGTTGAGTTAAATAGTTGATTAAGCATGAGTTGAAGTAATAGGCAGAAGGATGCTGACGATGAACAAGTCGCTTTGTTCGAAAGTAGCTACTCCATCTAGCGCTGTCTTCAATTTTTTTTCTAATATTTCTCTTACACTACAAAAATTATTATCTTTCTTTCATTAGAAAAATATATAAATGATCTTAAAACCGAACAATAAATGACTAATTAAAAACTAAATATTAAAAATTAAAATTGAAAAATTAAAAATCAAAAATAAAAAATTAAAAATTAAAAATTAAAAATTAAAAATTAAAAATTAAAAATTATAAATTGAAAATTAAAAATTAAAAATTAAACATTAAAAATTAAAAATTAAACATTAAAAATTAAAAATTAAAAATTAAAAATTATAAATTAAAAATAAAAATTAAAAATTAAAAATTTAAAATTTAAAATTAAAAATTAAAAATTAAAAATTGAAAATTAAAAATTAAAAATTAAAAATTAAAAATTAAAAATTAAAAATAAAAAATTAAAAATTAAAAATTAAAAATTAAAAATTAAAAATTAAAAATTAAAAATTAAAAATTAAAAATTAAAAATTAAAAATTAAAAATTAAAAATTAAAAATTAAAAATTAAAAATTAAAAATTAAAAATTAAAAATTAAAAATTAAAAATTAAAAATTAAAATTAAAAATTAAAAATTAAAAATTAAAAATTAAAAATTAAAAATTAAAAATTAAAAACTAAAAATTAAAAATTAAAAATTAAAAATTAAAAATTAAAAATTAAAAATTAAAAATTAAAAATTAAAAATTAAAAATTAAAAATTAAAAATTAAAAATTAAAAATTAAAAATTAAAAATTAAAAATTAAAAATTAAAAATTAAAAATTAAAAATTAAAAATTAAAAATTAAAAATTAAAAATTAAAAATTAAAAATTAAAAATTAAAAATTAAAAATTAAAAATTAAAAATTAAAAATTAAAAATTAAAAATTAAAAATTAAAAATTAAAAATTAAAAATTAAAAATTAAAAATTAAAAATTAAAAATTAAAAATTAAAAATTAAAAATTAAAAATTAAAAATTAAAAATTAAAAATTAAAAATTAAAAATTAAAAATTAAAAATTAAAAATTAAAAATTAAAAATTAAAAATTAAAAATTAAAAATTAAAAATTAAAAATTAAAAATTAAAAATTAAAAATTTAAAATTTAAAATTAAAAATTAAAAATTAAAAATTAAAAATTAAAAATTAAAAATTAAAATTAAAAATTAAAATTTAAAAATTAAAAATTAAAAATTAAAAATTAAAAATTAAAAATTAAAAATTAAAAATTAAAAATTAAAAATTAAAAATTAAAAATTAAAAATTAAAAATTAAAAATTAAAAATTAAAAATTAAAAATTAAAAATTAAAAATTAAAAATTAAAAATTAAAAATTAAAAATTAAAAATTAAAAATTAAAAATTAAAAATTAAAAATAAAAAATTGAGCCAAGAATCATTTGATTTTTTTTTTTTAATTATCATAAATTATCTCAAAACTTCCTTATAGGGATCAAACTTTCTGTGTTACGACGCTGGCTGCGTTATATAATGAATTTCATTAGGGTGTTTCTACTCTACTAAAAGAAAAATAATGCCATTTTTCCAATAGTAACGAATTCTTTCTATGGAAGGCACGATCATTGTTTTTTATAACAAGGAATTATAAAATAAACTGGCCAACAAGAAAATCAATTAACTTTAAATTTAATTGGTTTTCGAAATTTTAATTTCAGTACCGACAAAAGTTTTAAAGTGTAGCCGTACCCAATATTGGTTGTAATATTGAGTTTAAGATGCAGGTGGAGGATATCAAAGATTCGGCCCAGCCGAATTTACTTGTTATATATGAAGATATTAGGTCATCAGATTTGCCGACTTACTGATTCGATGGTTCGTAACGCTGAACGTGTGCGTATGGTTAATTATCACCCATTTGCAAGTATACGTATTAATTTTAGGAAACTACGCGGCTTAGAGTAAAATGTTTGAAATTTTGCGCTTAGCCGTTTTAAGGGTTGCCAGATCCAAATGGTTATATTTTAGCGGGAAACATAAAATCGATTACACCTCGAAAATGAACCTTTTTTTTTAGAAAAGTCTATTGTTAAAAAATTATTTTCATCATATGACAGTATTTAAAAAAAAACACCAACATTTGTAGATGTCGTAAAATTCAAGCCAACACCACAGATTTTAAAGACCCCTCGAAATTTTTTAACCCTACCAGACCCAATTGAATGCTGGTTGAGTGTTCATAAAATTATTTCATTTTACTTCTTCAAAAGGAACACAACTTTTTAATCAGAGACGTAGCTAAGACTGTATCTGCCGTATCAATGCTATGGGGCCCCCGGGCTATAGGGGCCCCATTTCATATGCAAGCTAAAAAATTTTAAATGCTATCCACAATCTCACTCAAAATTAAAAAAAATACCGTTTCTGGCTATTATTTAGAATGCAACCAAGACCTGTCAAAAATTGAACAGCTTTCTGTAATCTTTAGATTCACATCGATAATAAAAATGATGATCATGAACCTAAGGAAATAAAAATTTGCGAGTCGTTTATGGGGTTTATATTAGTCGCCGGTTGTAGCTCAGAAAAGCTTAAAATTGAAGTTGTAAATACCATAAAGAAACAAGGAATTGATTTGTCCAAATGTTGAGAGCCGGGTATCTATGGGGCAAATGTTATGTCAGGCGTATAGGGTGAAAGCGCTAACTGCCGGTTACGTTCATTGTGTGGCGCACTCATTAAATTTAATTTTAAATTATGTTTTTTTTTCGATTATTTGTAGATAATTTAATTTTGGAAATGATAATAAAGGCTGGTCAATGTTGAGCGATGGTTCATCTGAAAAATATAAAATTAGCCCTAACATGGTATTCCCTACTACATGATCTTCAAGCATTCATTAATAATAAAAACTTTATACCAACTAAATTTAATGTCCACAAAAGAAGACGAACGTGACGAAAGCTAGTATTTTACTTAGTAATCCTTTGAATAGACTGAGTTAAATAAGAAATCTAAACTCCAAATTCTATGGTTTTCTAAACGAGTCCGATATACACCAAAAGGGTGCGGGTGTAACAACTGTTTTTAAATATATATATAAAAATATATCAAATCGCTTTTTGATGAGTTATCAGGAATTTGTGACCCGTAATCGTATATCAAAGTCAAAGTGTACTATTTCTGTTTAGATATAATAATTTTTCAAAGTAAACAAAGATTTCAGAGCCTCTGAGATCTGAGTAATACTTTCGAAATGGTACAACCTGAGAATCTCTTGTCGTTTTCAAACGAAATAATAAATAATCTAACCCATAAAAACAAAGTTGTTATTAAAACTCTTTCCTAACTTATACATATTAATTTTGAATCTCTCCATGACTGTGCGTGCCTTTGCGTGACTATCTTAAAATTAATATTTGGTCGCAACCAGTCTATGGACAAAGTTTCAGATTGACTGGATGGGGGGAAATGGGGTTTAAATCACCCCGTGACTGGGCGTGACTTTGTCAAAGTTAATCTTTTTTCACAGGAAGTCTATCGGCCAAGTTTCAGATCGATCACATAAGGGGAAATGGGTTTTAAACCACACCGTGACTGGGTGTGACTGTGCGTGACTATGTCGAAGTTAATCTTTCTTTACAGCAAATATATCGACCAAGTTTCAGATTGATTGGATGAGGGGAAATCCGTTTTAAATCTCTCCGTGACTGTGCGTGACCATGCGTGACTGTGCGTGCCTAAGACAAAGTTAATCTTTTTTCGCAGCAAGTGTATGAACCGAGTTTTAGATCGATCGAATTAGGGGAAATTACATTTATATCACTCTGTGACGGTGCGTGACTGTGGGTGACTACCCCAAAATTAATCTGTAGTCACAAAAAGACTATTGGCCAAGTTTCAGATCAATTGGATAAGGGCGAATTGGGTTGACCCACGACAGACAGACAGAGTGTATGAGTTAAAAGAAAGAGTTTAAAAAGAAAAACTGACTTCTAAATATAATAAAGACATGTTAGTTGATCTGTGTGAACAAATAATTACTTTTAAAGCATGTTTAATATCTAAAATTGAGAAAATTCACTCCTTTATATAACAAACGAAATTATTGCTAATAAAATTCAATAGCCTTGCAACCAGCTTTCCGGAGGTAATAACAGCATGTTTCTTATTTCTGACCCTTCCAGTTAATTCTGCAATAGCTGAAAGAAGCTTTTCGAAACAAAGACTTATTCAAAATTATATTATGACTTCAACGGGACAATAACGGCTATCACACTTGTCAGTATTGTCTATAGAGGCAGAAAATCTCAAGCAACTAAAATCGTTTTCAGCAATGGATGATTTAATAAATATAATTATTTATAATCAAAAAATCATTACCATTCATTTGAGTTTCGCTGCAATCGAATGAAAGGGCCTAGACAAATTTTGATACAGTGACCATTAGTAACAAGCTACGCCACTGTTTTTAACTGATATTTTCCCGTTTAAACTTACGTAGTTGTTTCGTGACTTGAAGGCTGGCTTACTCTCTTAAAAGCTCCTATTTCTCGAGTCTGCTTTAATTAGCAATACAAGTTTTTATTGAAAGTCGATTTATATGGATGAGTCAGTTGGCTCCTTTTGTTATAGAGCCTCATCCATATGAACATTTTTTTTTATATATACTCCGAAGGTTAAAGAATGCCCAGTATATAGGCGCAAATGAATCGAATTCAATATAATTAATCGATTGGGAAATATGTCTGTGACATCCATTTAGTTAAGCCACAGTAAATGCGAATTTCTAATGGGAAAATGAGACACCCTATTGGTCACTACTGTCACCTAAAACAGGTTTCAATAATACCTTCTGCATCGATTCAAAAGAAACTATAAAAACATTGCTTCAAGAAAAAGAAAGTATATGAAACTTATGAAAGCCTTATTAAAATTAGTTGCTGTACTTCCCTGTCTCTAAATATACCAACCATAAGAACATTTGTACGATATGTATCTTCACAAGCATTTGCTACACGATTGTCGTAATGATTCGTGTTTGATATGTCCGTAAGTTTAGAGGAGCATATATTAAATGTCTGTTATTGTTGTTGTTATTGGTTTAGTTGGGTTGTCGTAGTTTAAGTGATAAAATTTAAACGTTTTGGAAATTGTTTGAATTGTCGTTAATCATTTTGAAGAATGGCGATTTGTCATCAGCACATATATACAAGCAACATATATACATAAAAACTCTAGCTATGTTTGCTTGTATAGAACGATGTGTGAGTGTGTGTGTGTGTGTGTGTGTGTGTGTGTGAATGGTATGACCATGTAGACAAGAATGAATATTTGAATGTACCAATAAATGTGTAGACATATTGATGATCATAAAAACATGCGTAAATTGTCATTTACACGCAAACAGCACAAAAACGTTCAAAATTAATTGTTAAATTTACGATAAATAGTTTTTTTTTGCTAGCTGAAAGATCAAACAAAAAAACAACGAGATGATTTCCCATTAATTGAATTGAAATAGGACCTTGGAGGGTTGCCAAAAACATGCAGCAATTAGTTGAGACCTAACAGTGGCAGCTAATGATGTTGAGGCATTAAAATACACGTATAAGAGGGTGATTTTTTTTTCGAACAACGAATTTAAGGAAAAATTCGAATTTTTATTTGTTTAAATTTATTTCGACGCAGCCAGACTTTCTATTGTTTAGTTTGGGAAATTAACAACCAGTAGTTGATTTTTGTAAATACTTTTATATTATCAATAATTTTTCTGTGCATAAGTTTCATGACTTTTATTTGTAATTTATTTATTTTGCATGTCTAATTTATGTTTTGCTTATGCAGGTTTCAGTTGGCCCCTTTTTGGTTTGAATTTTTAAACATCTGTTTGCAACAAATTGATTTAAGGCCTTTGTACTTATAAGTGATTTTTGCTACATCCTGGATTATTTTATTTCATGAAAAAGATTTTCGTTTTAAGTCGCCATTAATGGATAATCGATATGCATGCTAAGTTAATTTGAAAGAGGATTAAAAGTAGCGGCTTTTGACTATATTATTTGATTAAATGTGGGACAAATCTGTTCATGAAGTTTGTGTGACGTAGTATGGTACTTTTTGTCTTTGCATATTAACTTCGGCTCTAGGTGGGATCTGCACCCACTAAACATTTTGGTGCAGAGTAAATGTTAAAAAAATTTAAAATTTTATATCTTTAGCCAAAGTTTGCTCACAAAAAAATATAATATTCATGTTCACTTGTAATCAATTAATTGGCGTCGCATATTAGATAAAAAGTGTTTTGCATATACAGGGCGACGCAGAATGAGCTATATGGTTTAAATGGTTTATAATGGTTTATTTATGTGATTATTTTTATTTTTTTATACAGTATATTTTTAACATATTTTTCATAACTTTTCGTAAAATTTCGGGTTTTTATGCCCTATACCAATATGTGGCTTGGGTATAATGATTTTGTGCTGCTGTTTGAAACTACCAAAAATATTTGGCATAAACCCATCTTTAATTATACCGATCGAATCAGAATCACTAGCTGATTCGATTTAACGATGGCCGTCCGTGTGTCCGTCCGTCCGGGTGTCCATGTAAACCTTGTAATCAAACTGGAGGTCGCAAATATGAAGATATTTTGATGAAATTTGGCCAAAGGATGAACGCTATTGAAATTGGTGAGAAACGGTCCATGTTCAGACCTAGCCCCCATACAAATGACCCCTATGGGATCGACATAAATTGCCATAAGATCCAAATTGTCATATAGATCTTACTCAAATTGGGTTTGTAAGCGTTTATTATATCCATTAATGAGTTGTCTAAAAATGATCCCTGGGACAGCTCTTAGTCATAAGCCCCATATAGAGCTGCTTCCCGATCTTCACTTAAATCTATCAAAAAACAAAAATATTGCACTGATTCTTCTCAAATTTTGTTTTTTTTTTTTTTTTTTTTTGTTAAGCGTTTATTTAGACAAAATTCATATTCTTAAACTATAAATAAACAAATAGTAAGAGTATCTTAATATAATACACTGTCCCATATTCGGGCTCTCAAGTATATAATATATAGATTTTCATTATTTTTTTTTTTAGAAACATGTAATATAATTATAAATGACACATAAATATGTACAGACAATATAATTTTTGTAATGAAAAAAATGGGAAAAAATATTACTTTGATATTTGTATAATAAAAAGTTTAGTCAAGAGTAAAATTTAAATGGGGAGTTTTTAGGTGAACCACCAATATTTTTTTTTATGTATATTAGGAAATATGTTATTATCTCCTGAGTAAATATTTTTATCAAATCTACTATTTGCAGTTGTGAGTTGGTTGCAATGTATAGCTTTATCGTTGGCTCTTCTATATATATGATAGAAGATAGGAATGCCTTTTTCATTTTGAATAAATCCTTTATGGTCAAGGTATAAAAAAGCTTCGGGAGGAACAAAGCCACTTTGCAAGGTTTTAGTTATACATATATTCCTCGTTGACGTAAAAAGGGGCCATAATTAAATTGTTGTCATAGCAATTACAGCTTTTTGCAATATAGTTTCGAATGAGATGTATAATAAAATTATCAATTCTCCCTATTTTTGCTGCATTGTATAATTTTTTGTTTGATACAAATTTTATATAGTTGCTATCTGGAGATCTATAAAGAGAAGTACATGCTCTCAGACATTTTCTTTCTAAAACTCTTATTTTTTCCATAAATGATGGAGAAATGTTGAACCAAATTTGGCAACCATACGTTAAAATAGGTCTAACCAATGATTGGTACAATAGAACTTTAACCCTTGGTTTGATGTAAGGGGAGTAAAATAGTTTATTGTAAATGAAAAATGCGTTTCTTGCTTTCGGTATCTGCAGATTTATGTGATTGTTAAAATATAAGAACTTATCGAGGTTTGTTCCAAGATATTTAACGACTTGTTTATTGGGAATCTGTATATTGGAATTCGATTTTATGCCAAAATCTCTGCATTTTGTTTTAATGTTATTGTTACACCGTCCAACTGGAGGGCGAAATAGAATGGTTTCGCATTTGTTGAATTTAATATTCATTTTCCAATCTATAGCATATTTTTCAACAATATTAAAGTATGTTTGCAATTTGTTATTAATTTTCTCTATTTTGTTATCCGCGTGATAAATAATTATATCATCCCCAAATGCAAATATGTTGTCGAGTTTTGCCAAAAGGTCATATATAAATAAATTAAATAAAATAGGAGAATTAACTGTCCCTTGCTAGAGTCCATTGAAAATTTTAAATTTATTTGTACTTATATTATTTCTATGGCATACTACAAACGATTTGTTCTTTAGCATGTTGTGTATAAGTATTATGAAATATATTGGAATTTTATATAAAAATAGTTTATATATTAAGCCAGGTATCCATATGCTATCGAAAGCTTTTTCGAAATCTATTAAGCAGGCACCTGTACATAAGGACTTATTCAGATTCCAATGAATATTTGAAACAAGTAAATGCGTGGCATGAATTGTAGAATGCTTGTATTTAAATCCGAATTGCTTATCATTAATTAGTCGATTTCTTTCACAAAAATTTACTAAGTTATTGTTTATGCAAACTTCAAACACTTTACTAATGTTTGGAAGTAAACTAATAGCTCGAAGGTTTTTTGGGTTACTTATGTCTTTATCTTTTTTGGGTAGGATAACAACTTTTGCTATTTTCCATGCATTAGGAAAGTATGAGTTGTTAAGCATGTTATTGAAGATAGTACAATAATCTAGAATCAATTCATCCGGAATATTTTTTAATATAATATTGGGGATATTATCTATGCCTGAAGAAAGTTGTTTTCTCAAGCTTTTGAATATGTATAACAATGAATCTTTTGTTATGAAATAATTTTCAGTCATGGAATCATTTATCTCATTTGCCATTTTATTTTCTGAAAATATTGAAAAAGAGGAGTGATTATTTTCATATTCAGTTTTGGTTTGCAAAAATCTGCTGAAACAACTAGTAACCTCAGCATGCAAGCTGTTTTCCGGATTAATTTCTTTAACAGAATGAATTGATTCGAGATAATGGTATTCAATATTTGGTTTTGGTCATTAATTATGAAATTATTATTTTCATCATTCCTTCTCAAATTTTGTTTGTATATATTTTTTCAAAATATAGGTGACTTTGCCAAATATGGTCAGGATCAATCCATTTTTTGACCTAGTCCACGTATAAATATAGCACCCGATATCAACTTTTTCATATCTGCAGCCAAAAAAATTAATAAAAATCCCACTCAAATTTGGTTTATGCTTATTTTCTATTTCCAGTTAGTTGGGCTAATGAGATAGGGTTTCTAAACGCATGGTATAGGGTATCATATAGTCGGTCTCGACCGACTATAATTTTCTTACTTGTTTCGTATCATTTTTTAGTTGGGGAATGGTTCTTGACTTCTTAACATACACTCTCTCTTTCAAATGCCCGCAAAGAAAACTGTCAGGAACTGTTAAATCCGAGGCCAGTTAAAATTGCTTTTGCGCGAAATAATGCGTTCGCCGAATATGTCCCTTACAAAGCCATTGAGGCACCTGCAGTATATGCTGTGGCTCCATCTTATTGAAACCACAAGTTTGGATGGTTTTCCACAGCTGGCCTAACAACATTTTTCCACATATTTTTAAAAATATGGGTCAATTATAGTTTCCGATGATACATCAGAACAGTATACTTAAGTGAGTATAATTTACATTAACGAACTGATCTTGGATTTTCCGTAGCCCAAACCTTGCAGTTTTGCTTGTTGACATACCCATTTAATAGGAATTGGGCTACATCGCTCATTATCAAATAAAATCTGGATTATCGTCTTCTTTTTCATGGAAACGAATGGCATAGTCAAGCCATTTCTGACAAGTTGAACTTTATATGGGAACAAGTCTAATGTAACCAAAATTCTCTGCAGCGACCGCCGTGATAATCTCTTTGTTGATGCTTAAGGACTGTGCAGTACGCCCCCCGTACACGTTCAATATTTTGCGCAGTGTTCACGATAGTCGCTCTTCCGGCACAGACCCATGTTGACAAATATTTCCAATCAAGTGGTTTGTTGCTGAGACTGTGGGTGCAATGCCCATATTAAGATGACGACGATATGCACGCTGTACCAACACAATGAATTGTTGGTTTGAAAAATAAAATTCAATTATTTTCGTTCGTTGTTCGATTTTATAGTAATTCGTAATTAATTTACCAAATCTTCTTCACAAAATGTTAAAAAAAAAGACAAAGAAAAAATAATAATTAAAAATTTATAAAGAACTCCATAACACCCTGTATTATCAATATAAAATCAATATTTTACTTTAAATGGATTGTGACAGAAGACTATGTGAAAAAGTTATTAGAATTTGTAATAAAAATTTGAAACGGGCTTTGAAAACAACCACTTATGTGGTAAATATTTGGGGGCAAGTGGTTTCCTGGGTTATTTAAAATTGCAACGAAGTCCTTGCTATTAAGAGAAGCACGGAAAGTGTCAGAAAAAATAGTTACACAGACTGTTGCAAAGTTGGAAATATATTGACACTTTCTAACTAAAAACCAAATACTTCGTGGTAATAGACTGCTCAAAAATCGAATATCTTTGGTAAGAAAGTTGAAAAAGGAAGCCGGACTCAAATCGTATAAAGTACAAAATATAATTTCATCAACAAGTATGAATGCTGCATTTTGGATAATGAAACATCACTTATTGGCTTCTTCTCAGAGCTACTTGGAGTGGATTTCTATATAGCCGATACCAGAGCGAATGTCTATTAAAAATTTGAGACATCAAGTAAAACAAAGTTCTTGAACAAATTTTAATTTTTCAGGCTATTTTTGGTTGGAAGAAAAATGCAGTTCCTATGCGACGATTAATATCGAGTTGAATGGTGGTAAAAGAGACCATTTCCATTTCTAAAGCAGCATAAGGTATCTATGTTTTTTTTTTTGCCTAATCTTGCGTCATGTTAATACAGGAAATCGGCTGTTCAACGATTAAAAAAATAAATATCATACCAAGAGATGTGAATCCACCCAACTGTCCAAAATCAAGATCTATAGAAAAATTTTGAATTCCTGCCAAACATAGTGATGATGAACACAAAGCAAGTCGTCTATAACTTCACGCTCGGTAATGGTCCCTGTCCAGCAAAAGGATCACTAAAAATACTATAAAAAAGCTTATGTGAACTATTCTTGAAAAAATTAAAATTTTCATGCAAAACAATCAATTTGTTGTAATTATACCAAGGTTCAGAAAATACACACACGAAACACACAATGTTCTGTTCAAAAGCAGCCAACACATATCTTTATTTTCATATCAATTATGTGCGTTTCTAAATTTTCTACGGTGCCCAACACAACCATGACTGTGTTCGTTTTAATATTTCGTTATTTACACGAACATTTTTGTATCACATACTTTTTGTTTCAATCACACATAAAGCACACATTTTTGTGTGTTGCTTTATTTGAAGTTCATGTTCTGGTACGTGTAATGAAAAAAAAACACAGAACATGTACAATAAACAGGTTCGAGTTCAGTTATATTTTAAGTGGTGTTGTGGCTCGTGTAGTGAGAAAAAACACAACATGTACAATAAACAGGTTCGAGTTCAGTTATATTTTAAACACGACTTAAAACACGACTTAAAATATAACTGAACTCGAACATGTTTATTGTACATGTTGTGTTTTTTCTTACTACACGAGCCACAACACGACTTAAAATATAACTGAACTCGAACCTGTTTATTGTACATGTTCTGTGTTTTTTTTTCATTACACGTACCAGAACATGAACTTCAAATAAAGCAACACTCAAAAATGTGTGCTTTATGTGTGATTGAAACAAAAATTATGTGATACAAAAATGTTCGTGTAAATAACGAAATATTAAAACGAACACAGTCATGGTTGTGTTGGGCACCGAAGAAAATTTAAAAACAAACATAATTGGTATGAAAATAAAAATATGTGTGTGTTGGTCTAAGTTATGTATGTTTACATATATGTACGAGTTTTTTATTCAGTGTGTGTTTTTTTCTGAACTCTGAATTATACCCTAGACCACTATGTGGTTTGGGTATAATGACTTTGTGCTGCTGTTTGTAACTACCAAAAATACTTGACCTAGACCCATCTTATATTATACCGATCGACTCAGAATCACTTTTTGAGTGGATTTCGTGATGTCCGACCGTCTGTCCGTCCGTCCGTCCGTCCGTCCGTCCGTCTTTGTGTCCATGTAAACATTGTAATCAAACTACAGGTCGCACATATTAATATATTTTGTTGAAATTTGTATATAACCTTTTATCGGTCATAGAATGTCCCCATACAAATGACCTCTATGAAATTGACACAAATTGCCATAAGATCCAAATTATCATATAGATCTCAGTCAAATTGGGTTTGTATGTGTTTATTATATCCATTAATCAGCAGTCCGAATAAAATCCCTATAGGAAAATTCTTAGTCATAGACCCCATATAGAGCTGCTGCCGATCTTCAATTAAATCTATAAAAGAACAAAAATATTGTACATATTTTTCTCAAATTTGGTTTGTATATATTTTTTCAAAATATAAGTGACTTTATAAAATATGGTCAGGATCGGTCGATTTTTCTACCTACTCCCCATATAAATGTAGCATCCGATATGAACTTTTTCATATCTGCAGCCAAAAAAATTAATAAAAATGCCACTCAAATTTGGTTTATGCTTATTTTCTATATCCAATTAGTTGGACCGAAGAGATAGGGTGTCTAAACCATTGTACAGGGTATCGCATAGTCGATCTAGACCGACTATAATTTTCTTACTTGTTTTTTTTATTAAAATCGGTTACTAAATAGTTACTGCGATTTATTTTCTGTATGCAATCCATAATTTCTTTCTAGTTGATCAATACTATATATATATACATATATATACGAAATATTTATTTGTTAGACAACCGCTAAACTATATCATCTGTAGAATGTTAAATGTAAAATAATTGCAAATTTTGTCAAAGAAAATTTAAAAATTTTAACGTTTGTTATTGAAAACAATTTGTTCAAATTAAAAATTATAAAAAAAACTAAATTTAAAAAACATTTTTGTTGCATTAAAGCAATTTATCGCAACTCACTTCACATATCCTAAAAAATTGCTTTTTTATTTATTTTCCGTTTTGGAATCTTTGAACATATCCAAATTTCAATTATTGAAACTTTTAACTTTTCGTCCTAAGCTAAAGTGGTGTTGGCGAAATCCATTAAAATTTTTTTAAATTATTTTTTTAATTTTTCAGAAATGTATAGAGGATGAAGTTCGAAGGGCTTTGAATATCACATTTAGTATTTTTGTATCTTATTGTATAGGTCCCGCTTAACATTTGATCAATTGGTTTGTTGCTTCTTCGTAGATGCTCAATTCGCCAAGTCAGTCACATTTTCATTTCGGAGTAATAAATAGGCCAGTGAATTTAGCTGCTTGGTTGGAAAATAAAGTTCCATAAAAGTTTTTTGCGGACCATAATTTCTTCTACAGAGTTGCAGAAGACCTAATATAAGGTTTGTTGCAGGCTATTTCGGGCAAAAAAATTTTACAAACAGTTCCCCGACCTTAGAGAAAGCGTTAATCAGAAAGAGCGCCCCAGACAAGAAGACGATCAACACGTCAAGAAAATTATTGAGTTGGCTCCGTAAATTTCAAGGATCAGTCAACACCACCGTTGTGCATCGTTTTAGGAAAATCAAAACACCACCGCTTAGAATCGACCGAGCAAATAAAAGTTGAATCACTGAGCACTCTGAAGGACACTTCGGAAAGTGATTTTAACAAACTTTTCAATGATTGAAAATAAATTTAGCATAAGTATGTTGTATCGTATTTGAAGGCGATGAAATTTATTTGGAAATATAAAAAAATATTTTTTATGTTATAGCCAAAGTCACCATTTTATTTAAGCACAAAGTGCTTATATCAGACAAATATAATAATACCTATTATTTATTTAATTACGATGGGTGTACTTAAGTACAGCGGGGTACAACCAGTATATCCATATAATATATTAGTGTATATATTACTCGTACAGATAACATATTGGAAATAAATAATTTATGTAGTGTTTTACTATGTGTATGCATAAAAACTTAATGTTTTTATTAAAATATGTAAATATTATATAATAATCAGCTTAAATATGTACTGTTATATTCAAACTCCAAGAGGAGTTATTTGCAATGCATAATGATGTTAAATATTAAATAAAACATATAGAAAATTACAGTAAATAATGATTTAACTTCCATTTAAATATCATAAATTTGTTAATAGTACGAATTATTAAATACGTTTGATTACACTGTGAAACAATTTGAGGGCTTAAAAATTTTATTTTTTCTCATCCAAGACTTTTTTGATTCGAAGCTAAATATAAATGTTCCTCAGATTAAATTTTTGTGGTTGAAAATCAACTATGAAATCTTGCGGACATACTTCCATCCTCCGTTGGTAATAATCTAAAAATGAATCTGGAGCCTATAAATATACATATATATGTATATATTAAAGATCCTATTAGCAGTCGGGGTTTTCTTCATATGTTTGTTATTAAATTTGTTGTTAAAGGTTGCTCTTTAATCACATTTTAATATTTTTCGTAGAAAATCACCGCAAATTAAAAATTTAATTAAAATATTAATATCTGCTTTAAAACAATATACACATAAATTCTTTCATTCTCATATTTTGTTAGTGCCATATTCAATTATTTAACAATAACTTGTTAATAGAACTCTACCAATTGAATTTTATTTAAACATTTTCACAGAGATATTAACTTTAAAGAGACTTTAAGATTTATTAAGCATAGAAATAACGATAAAATTTATATAAAATTTTTAGGATAGCATTTATTTCATTTTATTTCGAAAATAAACAAACACTCAATTTATTTTAATTTTATGTACTTCACTATCTTCCTTAAGTTATTTGGATATTTGCTTTTTTTTTTGTAAAATTAGGATAATAGAAAATTTTTTTAAAATATCTATGTACATATATATTAATACGTTAAGGTAAATTTTTAGTTCTTTTTTTAAGCAATATGTGAGCACGGAGGAGTGTGAAAATTGGCATAGTTATAGTTCGAATGGAGGAGAAGCTGATAATGATAAAATTTGTGTTTAATCTGTCTTAAAAATATATTAAATTAAATAAAATATAATATTTTTAATAATTCGTTATACCCTGTTAATGCGAGTGATATAAATTTTATATCAGACGCTCTGTGTTGAATTGCGAATGCTAAAATTGATTAAAATACCTTTAGGCTCTTTTAAATATTCATAAATTTTTTTATATATAGTACATAGATTAAAAAAACATTGAAAGACAAAAATTGAATGAAAAAATAATATTTCCTAGAATCTGCACTCGAATTTCGAGTGCTGGGCTATACTAGTTTATTTAAATGCTTAAAATTGTTTAGGTGTTTACAAATAAACTATTCATCTCAGCATGTTAAGATGATTTATATATATATATTTTTTTCTTAACTTTTTCTACGTCCAAAACTATTGGTGTACATATATAACGTCCATTGCAGTTTGGTATTCAATATATCTTTATTTTTAAATTAATGAATTATAAGCTAATTTAGATAAAGAACTTAACATATTATTGTTTGAAGGTACAACTAAAATTACATATATTTATATTAACTAGCAGAGCCCAGTACTCGAAATTCGAGTGCAAATTCTAGGAAATTTTATTTTTCATTCAATTTATATATATGTGTATAAAATTTATAAATATATAAATAAAATTCATTAAATTTTATTATAAATATTTGTTGAAAATACAGAAGATATATAAATGGGTTTGCTATTAAATAATTTCTTAAGAGCCTAATGGTATGCTAATCAATTTTAGCATCGTATAGTTTTATGTGTTTTATGTGTTTTATCTGTGTGCTAGTAGCAAGTTTTAATGATTATTACTCCCAAAAAATATACCACCTGGTGCACACCTGTAAAGATGGTGCACGTTTCAAAAGAAATGCCTTGCAAATAGTATATTTTTTGTCAAAATTGTTTTAAGAAGTCACAAGAAATCGCCTTGCCTGTTAGTATTATACAAATGACGTTTTTTTTTGGAAATGTCCAGTATGATCCCTTACTTTGAATTTGGGTATTTTAACACCGGCTGCGTTGAAAAAGTATTTCTTTTTGGTCTCTTATGAACTTTTTCTACTCTAATAGTTCAGAGATTCTATAAAAAAAAAAAAAAAACATATAATAAACTATAATTAGTAATATCTCAAAATCGACTTTTTTGCGAAAAAGAACTATTTTATTGTTGAAAATTACTCTCTGGGGTATAAGAAACAAAGTTTGTTCTACGACTTTTACATTTCTATATTTTTTGAATATATACCGTTATTTTTATGGTACTTACCATTGTCGAAATTAATTTTATTTGTTGGTTATCGCTACCTGTATAGATATCGCATTTTTTATCTAATGGATGCATTTCTAAGGGGTTTTAGTTAAACTACTAAACTACTTTAATTACATTACTTAAAGTGTAAATATTAATTAACTGTTTTTATACCCTCCACTCTAGTGTGCAGAGGGTATATATAAGTTTGTCGTTCCGTTTGTAATAATTAGAAAAAAAAAAAATTTGGACCCCATAAAATATATATATTTGTGATCCTTATAACAATCGGAGTTGATATAGCGATGTCCGTCTGTCCGTCTGTGGAAATCATGATGACGGCATCAATCTAGGGTGCTCGTTGACATAAAAATGATTGACATAAAAAATGATTCGTCAAAGTCGGTAGATTAGGGCCCGAGATTTGAATGAAGAACTAAAAAAAGTCTTGAAAAAATATAATTTTCTATATTGTTCTTGTCACGATCACGCCCTCAATAGGACAGCTAGGGTGATCATTTTTAGTGCTTATTATTCACCAAATTCATGGGAAGATTTCTATTTGAAAAATCATTAAAATCGGTGGAACAGGTCCAGGGAAATCTCTGAAAAATTGAACAAAAAAATGAAAAATATGAAGTTTCTGTATTGTTCTTGTTGTTATTCTAAATGTTCTATTGTTGTCATAGCTGGACTTGTCGTTTTTGTGGTCGTTGTAGTAATCATATAATAAAAACTAATCCTTTGTACATTTTTTTATCAACTCTGGTAGAAAAATTTAAAAGTTTCCATTGTTTTGGCATCACTAAAAAATTTACTATATCATTTCCGTAATTGCCGCGAGCCTGCCTGCAAAGTTTCAGATCGATTGGGTCACGGGAAAGGGGTTAAAATTGATCCAAAATTTTTTCGACAAGCAGACACTACGAGTTAACATAAAGGGAGTTTAAATTCCCCAGCATCTAAAGCAAATAATGCTAAAATAACTAGTTGTTAGTAAAAAAAAACAATGTAAATTTAGCAAAAAAAAATTTTATGTATTAATTTATTTAAAGAGAAAAATACAAAAATAACGTTTGATGTTGTATTTTTTGTGTATAATATTTAAATATACATACATACACATATTAAATAATACAAATAATATACATATATTCTATATATGTATATCCATAATAACTGCATGTTAGAAATAAATCGGTATATTATTTTATTTACATAAAATTCTGCAATATTTTGTTGTGGGGAAAACACATTTCTTTTGAATTAACAGAGTGTCACTTCATTTTGCTCAGCGTCACTATGACACACTAGATGGCGCCACAATTTTTGTTCTAATTAGCTTTGCAATAGTTATTTCTATTCTAACATGAATGTCAATATGTTCAAATAGATATACAGAACAATGTTAAGAGTATACACGGGCTGGTCTTTTATTTCATACGTTTTTTCATTATTCTTTTACAAATATGAACATAAGTTTGGCATATCAACTTTTTGTTGTCTTTACAAAATAGAGTTACCGAGTTCATCAATGAGTTGTTTGCTTTCAAAACAGTTCTACATAGTTATATAGAATTATTATTTTGCTTTACCTACAAAATATCTGATTGCGATTACATCTAATTTTTAAAAATTGTTTATAATTACTAAAGCATTATTATTCACATAAATACAAAATTGCACTTTTTAAATTTTTAATTCAAATTTTAGAAAATATCAATGCTAAAAACTGGAATAAAAATTTCCAATTATAAATTAGAAAATATCAATTGAATTTCAGAAAATCATATCAAACCGTCGGAAATAATAATTTTAAATTTAGAAGACATCAATTGCATCAAATTACAAAAAAAAACACCAAATATGTGTACATTTAAAAAATGTTTACATTAAAAAAATATTGCCATTCAGGAGCAATTTAAGCGTTTCACTAACTTCTTTTACGATAGTCGAATCGTTAAAAAAAGAAAAGCAAAATTATCAGTAAAATTTTTAAACGATATTCGCTACTGTTAAAGTCAGCTGTTGTTGTTATCTAAACGACAACCATTTTTGTGTTGTTTATTCAATCGATAAAAACTTAAATTTTTAGGTTGAAATGTCGTCATACATAAATAAAAATCATAAAATAGTGAAAATATTTTGCTTTTATTAAAAACCTTTTTTATATAAATAAAAAATTATATAGCATATTTAATTCATTATTTAATTTTCAAATAAATAAACAGAAATATTAGTAAAAAAAATAGAGATATTAAACATAAACATAAAATCATCCTGTCAAACAAGAAGTAATTTGTTTTTTTCTATTCTTTGTGTTTTTCGCTTATTTTGACAGAGATGCCACTCGTTTACAATTTAAATAAATAGAAAAATAGATTTGTCGACTGTCGTTAGATGTATGTACTTAGTGAATCACTTAATCCTTAGTGAAAACAACAATAGCTGTCGATATATTTTGCGATTGTCAGATCGTTGAAATTTACAGATTCGCGCTACAGAAAACATTAATTTAATTTCAATGAATTTTAGAAAACCTCAAATGATATTTAAGAATTACTAACATAAAAATTGTTACATAAACAAACGCAATTTGATGAGAATGTTATTTATATATTATTTTTCAAAATTTTTTTTGTATGAAAATTTGAAGTTTTTCAGAAAATAAAGATAACAAATTATTTTATTTAAAATGTTTGGGACATTTGGTTTTTTGCGTTTGGCATCCCTAATTTGATTATTCATTATTATAAATTTATTCTCTATGTTTTCCAAATATGGCAATATTTTAATAAAAAAGTTGACAGAGCTTTTTTTTGGTTATTATTTTGTTACTCTATCCGACCTATATGGCCGCAATGAAAAAATATTTCGCCAGTTAAAAGAAACTATACAGCCATCTCCAATTAGCACGATTTAATGCATATAGCCACCCTAGACAACCATTACCTTTGCAATGGAGGTTAGGGCGAGCTATTTAATTAGCAAAAACTAAATTAAACGTGAAGTTATGTCATATAACCGGAAACGCATTCATATAGGAAACGCATGCATATTTTTCCAATATTTTGTTTACATTTATCATCAATACTCAAACCGAGGTGGAGGGTATCAAAGATTCGGCACAGCCGAATTTAACACTCTTACTTGTTTAAACTCTTTCTTTAAACTCATTCTCTCTGTCTGTCTGTCGTGGTTCAACCCCATTTCCCCTTATTCAATTGATCTGAAACCTGACCCATAGTCTTGTTGTGACTACAGATTAATTCTGGGGTAGTCACGCACAGTCACACATAGTCACGCACAGTCACGGAGTGATCTAGATATCCCCTTATTCGATCGATCTGAAACTTGGTCCATACACTTGCTGTAAATAAAGATTAACTTCGACATAGTCACGCACAGTCACGCACAGTCACGGAGAGATAAAACCTGACTTCCCCTTATCCGATCGATCTAACACTTTGTCCGTAGACTTGTGACCAAAGATTAATTTTAAAATAGTCACGCAAAACTCATATGCATAAGGAAAGAAAGAGTTTTAATAAAAACTTTGTTTTTATGGATTCGGTTATTTAAATAATATTTTATTTAGGAAATTAATAAACATTTCTTATAAAACTGCACATTTTGTTTACTTTGCCGAAGATATTTGAACCATTATCGTAAAAAATTAATTTTTATTTATGAACTTAATAAACACTAGCAGATTCCAGCACCCGAAATTCGAGTGCAATTCCTGGCCAGCTTTTTTTTTCAACTTAGCCAATTCACAAACCAACTCTTTTATGGTTTATTATTATTGTGAATAAAGATAAACTCATAAACAAACACATTAACAAATTTAATAAACACACACATAGCATATGTATAATTTTATGGATGTGTTAGTAGAAAATTTAAATACAATTTACTCAGAATAAAGAAAAAAATTTTAAAATCTGTAAATCTGCAAAACGGCTAAAAAGAAATACCTTTCAAATAATATACATTTGGTCAAAATCGGAATGAAACGGTAGAACAAAACATCGGTCAGAAGAAATCGACTAGCCTATAAATTATATAGATTTGGTAGCCAAACATTTTTTTGGTTGCTGTAATGGTTATTTATAATAAAAAAAAAATATTTTTTATTTATATTGGTTATGGTGACCAAAATATATATCTTACGATAATGGTTAAAAATTCCATAAAACAGATAAAGCGAATTTTAGCGTAACCTTTTCTTCTGTAAGAAGGAAAAGACAATTATATTCCGTCCCTGGGTAAAGTGTTCCGTGAATCTGTTCTGACGGTGATAATATACTAAATATTCATTCGAGTTATGTAAAACCGAAATTCATGTTGGTCAGTGTTAATTTTCATATTTATGCTTATCATATTAAACATACAGTATGTATTAATTACATTTTTAAATCACAATTCTATTTTATAATTTGTAGTGCATGACTTAATGTTCTAAAAAAAAATTAAATCTATTTAATTTCTTTGTGTTATTTTAATTCCACATTAAAATAAATTAACCAAAAAAAAAGTAAAAGTTATTTTAAAAATTTAAATATATTTCTATACTTTTAATTTAGGAATATATTTTAATTAAAATTTTATGTGGCATCATAGATAATAAGTTTCAAATAATACGAGAACACTGCACCAACTACATACATTTGCAGTCGTATTTTTCTGTGAGGCCAGAGATAATTTACATATTAATTAAAATTATTTTTTTTTCCAGTTCATAACATACATTAAAAGTAGGTTAGTTTAAAACTAAACAAATATATGAAAAAGTGAATGTGGTTTTTGAAAAAATAGACTAGAATGTCAACACAAACATAAATATAAATCACATTAGAGTGAAAAGAGGTTATAACACGATGTGGTGAGGGTACAATGAGTTTGTCCTGATGTTTGTCACTACCAGAAATATTTGACGTATACCCACCTTTTATTATACCTGACTCAGAATCACTTTCCGAATGGATTTAGCGATATCCGCCTATCTGCCCTACCATCTGTCTGTCTCTTCAACGACCTGTGTGTCCATGTAAAGCTTGTAATAAAACTACAGGTCGTAAATATGAATATATTTTAATGACGTGGACCATTTAAGAATATCAAAAAACAAAAATGTTAGATACATAAATCTCGTCATTAACGGCCCATTTATAGACCTTTTTCCCATATAAAAATAACATTAAATATAAACGTGTTTATACCTACAGTCACAAATTTATAACAGTAACACAAAAACTTGGTTTCATTAAAGTTGGTTCCAAACTCATTGCATAGGGTGTCCTATAGGCGCTAGATCGACTATAATTTTCTTACTTGTTTTGTTTGTGTTTTTTCTTCGCACGATTTGAATTCCATAGATATGATGTTTTCAAAAGGAGGTTAATAAAGGAGGCAGTAGATTTTATGTTGTAGGTTAACACAATTATCATATACAAACTTAGTATTGAGTGCGAAATCTAAAACAAATATTTTATGTTAAATATTTTACACATTTTGCAACTTTTATTCTTTCTGTTTGCTTTTTGTTTTGGCTACACAACGTAGAAGAGTCTTGTACTTGAAAGAATTAAAATGTTATTGCGTAGATAAGTCGATTTCCTTTTATGAAAATGGAAATGGCAAAACGGAGCAGCCTTAAAGATATTTTATGATATATACTCGTATGTAAGAATTTCTTAAGCAATATTATAAAACTCTTATAACACTATATTATCTAAAATCTGAAGTATACAACCTTAAAGCTTGTGAAAAGAAATTTTAAATGAAACTTTAATACAAAATCAGAAAATATAACTAATTAAAAGAGCATAATAACGCTTTACAAACCCCAGATATATATTTTTTTTTGTATAAAGAATGCACATAAAACTACATGAAATAAGCAAAGCACTATAATAAATACGATGCAGCTGATGTTGTTCATAATTAAGAAAAAAAAAAAAAAAATATATATACAAATAAATCCTGAAAACAGGATAGAGATGATGTGCAAAGATTTCATATTTTATCATCGTCATCGTTTTCATAGGAGTATAAAAGGAAAAAGTCCCGAAAAAGTATGAATTGTGAAAATGAATGGAATAAAATGTAAGGGATGTTGTAGTGACTTTGTTAGCTAAGGCGGTTTTACAGACAACAATAATATCAACAAATATATGGAACTCTAAATAAAAAGACCCAAATATTTTTGAAAGCAAAATGCAACGAATTCATGTTTCAAAACAACAAACTACGTGCGTAAATGAATGAATAAGTGAATGCGGTTGTCATACACTACTCACTATGGGCTAAAATCCTGCAAAACTAGTCAAATGAAAAAATGTATATACAAGATCAGAAAAAAAACAGGTGAAAGAGCAAATAACATGCAAAAGAAATTTTTTAATACAAGATATTTTTAATTTATCTAAAGAGGCATTTAAAAAAAAAAAATTTTAAAAAATTTTTAAATAACGATTTTTTTTAAATAAGTATTTAAGAAACAACTTTTACGAAAGTGTCTTGTAAAAAAAGTACTTTTTCAGAATCTTTAAAGTACCCTGAAACTTTAGATCAACAAGTGATTTACGAAACCCAGACGTTCGTCAAAAAATATTACAAAAATTCTGTATATTTTACCCTTAACAATATATAAAAAATCTTTAATCAATATAGTAAATACAGGGTGCGGCTAAAGTAACTATATGATTTGTTTTTTAAATAACTATTGAATGGAATGAAAAACAAAAAAATTTATGTTAAAAAGAAAGTTTATTTTATGTTATTTTTTTACATTAATTATGAAAAATAATATCAGTTAAATGAGAACCGTTTTCTCTAACGCAAAAATAGGCTCTTTTTATGGCATTTTCCATAACTTTGTTGAGTGTTTCTTGTGGTATACGATCAATTTCTTCTTGAATGATGTCCAAACGGTAACACGAATTGCGTGTAAAGATTTCTGATGAAGATTTTTCGGGTTTTGGGATCCCCAAAATCTGTTGTTTTGTTTATTTACGAAACCGTTCAAGTGAAAATGCGCTTCGTCGGTCATCATTAAATTTGACAAAAAATTTTCATTTTGATCAACGAGATTTAAAACTGCTCTAGCATATTCCAAGCGCAATACGAAGTCCTCAGGATTTAGTTTTTGGACTACTTGGATTTTGTAAGGGAAGAGGTGCAAATCGTGTTTTAAAATTCGCCGAAGAGTGCGGTCAGAAAGCTGCAACTGGGAAGATCGTCTTCTCGTTGATGTCTGCGGATTTTCTTCGAAGCTCTGTCGCACAGCATCAATATTTTCGGCCGATCTGCCAGTTCGAGGTCTGCCCGTACGTCTTGAATCTCCGACAGTCCCATATTCAGCAAAATTATTCACCAACGAACGAATGGTTGGACCCGTTGGAGCAGTTCTTACACCATAAAATCTTCTGTATGCACGTTGAGTATTAATTATCGAACGATGATTTTCAATGAATAGAAAAACAATCTTAGTTCTTTGCGCAATTGTATAGCGTTCCATTTTTAAATATTCTCCCAAGTTTAATTTCTGAAATAGGAAAAAAGAAAAAGTTAAATACTCGCAAGCAAAGAAGTTACAATTGTTTTACATCATATAGTAACTTTAGCCGCACCCTGTATTAGCGTAACGGTTTGCTGTATTACCCAGGCCGAAATATAGGTATGGCAAAACGTCAACAAAAAGCATTCCCCAAGGTGTTACAATTGCAGGCAAAATATAAATTTTGTTTACGGTTCTTTTCCAACACCAAAATTTTAACACTAATCTGGAATTGAGCGACTACATTTTGGGTCTCTGGGAACGCATGGGCAAACAGAACTTTAACAAAATATTAACATCGATCTTGGCTTGTCGATTATATTTTACAACGTTGGCAGAGCATTGGTAAAATACACAAAAAAGAGCAAAAGGAAAATTACATAAAATGCAATTTATTTAAATAGAAAATTATTTTTTTTAATGATTTGAGCGATATAATTTTGACATACTATTGAAAGTGGGAAGGAGGTAGTGTCCATATTGGGAAAAGCATTGGCCAGTTGGCCTTTTTTTTATTACTAAGACCTATTATTTTCGGACTCAAATGATGACTGAATTATTGATCGCAAAAATTAAATTTTAATTTTTCTAAAACTCTGTACAAATTTAATTTAGCACTTCAGAAATATATATTAGTTTCCAAAAAATACAATAAAAATGTATTCTTCCTTAAAGTACTTTTTAACAATCTGTACCAGTGAATCAGAACAGACAATTTTATAATAAAGATTAATAAAAGTCCTCTACGTTTATATCATGTTGGATTCGAGAGTAATCAACCATTTTATATAAATGAAAATTTAACACCACACAATTATAAAATATTCAAAACTGCACTTCAATTAAAAAAAGATGAAAAACTTGTTGCTGCCTACACTCAACGTGGTATAGTGCATGTTAAAAAGAATGAAAATGATGAACCATATCGAATTGAAATGCCTGAACAACTCGATCAGTTTTTGTAATAACTATATTTGCCGTGATTATTAACCAATTATTATCTCTATATTATTTTTATATACATGATTCAAATTATATTTTTATTTCTTATATTATCGTTTTTAAATGTACCATTTCTGGTACCGTTCCTTTTAACACTATATGGTTTATCTCTAATGGTTTTTTCTTACGTGTTGCTTTTCAATCTTTGATAAATGATAGGTGATTCTATTTTTAATTCCAAAGACTGTGTTTACACTATGATTCGTATCTTGTCTAAACAGAAATCAGGCCTTAAAATAGTTCATATAAATGCCCAAAGTCTTAATTGTAAAATGGATGAGTTCCGATATATTTTTCTTGGGTCAGGAATTGACGTTATCTGTGTATCGGAATCTTGGTTTATCCCAAAAATAAATGATGCAATTTATGAGTTACCTGGATTTAAACTTGCTCGTGCTGACAGAAAAACACATGCCGGTGGTGTTGCCGTATATATTGAAAAACATTTAAATTTTTCAGACAAACTTAAAACTGCATTATCAAGCGAAATTGAATACTTGTTTTTAGAATTGACTACTAAGGAAAAAACTAAACTTTTAGTGGGGACTGTGTATAGGCCGAGAAAAGATATTGATACTTCCAAATTCTTTGAAACAATTGAACCACTGATGCCTTTGTATAATGATATAATTATAGCTGGCGATTTTAACTGCAATCTTCTTGTTGATAATGAGCTTATAGAGTCCATGCAAATCCTAGGCTTACAACCTATAAATACAACTATTCCAACTCACTTCCCTAGTGGCTCTAACAGCTTACTTGATGTATTTTTTGTGAACCAGAAAAATAAAATATTGCTGTATGATCACATTTCTGCACCAGTTTTTTCGAGGCATGACCTTCTCTTGATTGTGTATGACAACCCGATTGAAGCACCAGACGTTCAATTTACTTTTCGTGATTTTCGAAATATTAATTATGAAATGTTGAACCAAAAGCTCAATGATGTTAACTGGAGTTTGATTTACGATTATGAAAATGTAAATGATCAGGTAACTTTCGTTCATAACAACCTCATTGATATTTATAATAATGTTGTGCCAGTTAAGACAAAATTGCCAAGGCCACGCAGCCACCGTGGTTTAATTCTACTATTAAAAGCTTAATCGAACGTCGTGACGCCAGTTATAACACATGGACAAGATTTAAAACCCCGCAATTACATATTTTATATAAATCTTTAAGAAATAAAGTTGTTAACACAATCAATACTGTAAAATCGTCATACTACGAACAAAAATTTTCATCTGCTATGGAAAGTAAACAAAAATGGAAGGAAATACGGTCAATAGGTATTGGTAAAAAAAATATTTGTGATGCCAATATTGATGTTGATGTTGACAATCTAAAAACTCAATTTGTTGAGATCCAAGTAGATACACCGACTGAAAATGAATATGAAAATATCCCATCTGTGCCTGTAGAAAATGGTTTTTCTTTTCGATGTGCTGAACAATCGGAAGTTCTGGAAAGTATACTATCAATTAAGTCAAATGCTGTTGGCGCGGATAAAGTCAGTCCGAAGTTTATTAAAATTATTATCCCAAAACTTTTACCATTTTTTACCTACATGTTTAACACGAGCCTTACTAAGTCGATATTCCCAGATATGTGGAAACAAGCTAAAGTTATCCCAATCCCGAAAAACAACACAGAATTTCGACCACTTGCGATACTGCCATTTCTATCAAAAGTTTTGGAAAAATTGATGTATAAACAAATAAATGATTATTTAAAAATGCTAAGTCTACTATCAAAAAAGCATTCAGGTTTTAGGCAAGGAAGAAGTTGTATCACAGTTTTAATCGACGTCGTAGAGGATCTCAGGTCTAAACTTGATGTAAACATGGTTTCCTATTTAGTGCTATTAGACCACAGTAAAGCTTTTGATACGGTCAATCATTCAATCCTTCTTTCTAAGCTAATAAAATTTTTTAACTTCTCTAAATCAGCCTATAAATTCATGTCCTCATATCTTTCAAACCGCCAACAAATTGTCTACCTAAATGGTATAACTTCATCAGCCCTCAACGTTGACAGGGGAGTTCCGCAAGGCTCCATGCTTGGCCCCTTACTTTTCTGTATGTACATAAATGATCTCCCTGGAGTTCCTAAACACTGTAGCGTCCAAATGTATGCAGATGACGTACAGGTATACATCAGCACAAAAATACAGAATATTGAAACCTGCACTGAGTTAATTAATGATGATTTAAATAATATATATAAATGGGCAGTCAAAAATGGTCTTAGTCTTAATCCTGCCAAATCGAAGTATATTTTTATTGCGAAAAATGAGATTACCGTAGATACTGATGTTTACTTGAAAATAAACAATGCTAAAATCGACTGTGTTAAATCGTCATCAAACTTGGGAATACATTTTAATTCACAGCTATCCTGGACTAACCATATTAATATCGTTGCAGGAAAGGTATATGGAATGTTGAGAAATTTATGGGCTGTTCAATCCTCGACGCCTCTTAACATAAGAATGCTCTTGGCCAAAACATATCTCATACCAACTCTGCTGTATGGGTGTGAAATATTTGCAAACTGTGACAGTACTGATACTAAAAAACTTACTGTTGTCTATAACAATATAGCTCGATACGTATTTACCAAAAAACGAAGTGACAGTATATCGGCATTTTCGTATCAGATTTTTAATATGACTTTTGAAAATCTACTACGATTTAAATGCCTTGTATTGATGCATAAAATCGTATACGAAAAGCAGCCTGAATATCTTTACACAAAAATTACTTCTGCTAGATCTCAGCGTGGGAATAATATGATATTACCAAAATTTAGAAGCCTTATTTCGGAAAGACAATATTTCATCTATACTACACGTCTTTGGAATAAATTAGACAATAACGTTCAAACAGAAAGCAACACGTTACGTTTTAAAAAGGAATTAGTGAAGGAATTAGTAAAATTACCTTGAAAATTGTTATTTTTCGTTCAATAAATTATAATTGTATCAATTAAAAATATTATATCTAATGTATCATTATACTAAAATAAGCTCTAAAACATATAATACTTTGCAAGTTATTAAGCTATCACTTTTACTTATAAGATTTATCTTGTTGTGATAGCATTTAACAAACAAATAAATAAATAAATAAAAATAAATAAATAACCCTTATTAAGAACGGTTTGGCGTAAAAGGGTTTTCGAATGATATGTCCATGAACTTTTATGAATATCCTATTCCATAGTGCACTGATGTTGCGTCTGCCGATGAAAAGATGCGCTATTTTCTTTCATTTCTTCGCCATTATGAATAGACACAATTTCTGGTTGTTTAGTGCTGTATCGAGGCATATAAAAGTGAATAAAGCCATAGTTACGGTTTTAGGTGGTTTTTATATAAATAAGTACACAAAAAAATTCGTTTATATACAAAAAGATATTCTCAAAAGAATTAAAATGAATTAAAAACGTAGTTGTATTATATTATACTTCTATAGGTCTGTATACAAATTCGAAAGCAGAAAAAGTAGGCGTGCAATTAACAATAGCAAAATACACAGCTGAACAATAGAACACGCAGTGGTAGTCAGAAAAATTCATGCAGCTAATGCAATAAATAGGGGATGCTTTTCTATAGGAGATTTATGCGATATGGTGAGATCGTAATTTTGATTTTACACGTGCTCTATAGTGTGAGTTTTTTTTTTTAATAACTTGAGCGTTTAAAATTGAATATAGCTGGATAGCGTGCACTGCGGGGGGATACATAGTATAAAGGATTTTCAGCAATCAATCAACTAACTAAGGCTGGGTAGTAATTAAAAATTTCCTTGGGTTTGTTTGAACAAAATTTAGTTTGAATTCAACATTAGTTAATAGTCAATAAATGCAGTTTGATTTCAAAAATGACGGAGGTTTTATGAAAAAAGCACTTTATAAAAATTGTTATTGGTCTCACAATAAATTATTTTCATTAAATTAAACAGTGCCACTGAAGATATAAAAGTTCCTGAGATCCCTTTTCTATTTTGTAAATATATATATCTATAAGCCATAATATAAACTTTTATTCACAATCGTCTTTGCAATTGTTAGAAGAGGTCTTCAACAATTTTTCTAGCGGCCAAATTTAACTTAGAATGGAACTCATATTTGGATTGAACAGATACTTCTTTAAACTGCTTTTGATATCGATGTCTTGCAAAATAAAATTTGTTTTTCAAAGGAATGGTGTCAAGAATCGAATGGCATTTCCTTTTTGATGTGTAAACATCTATACGCGCAGGGGGGTTAATTTCTATTTTACAATACAATCACAAAAACAGCGTAACATGTGAGCGTAAGAAAAAATCAGCGTAACATGTGAGCGTAAGAAAAAATCGGTGGACTTATGATTGTATTGGTGAAAAAATTATGATATGTAATAACCTGTTTGAAAATGCAAAATGAAATATAAAAAATGAAAAATAAGAAATGAAAAATTAAAAAAAAAAATATGAAAAATGAAAAATGAAAGAGGAGAAATAAGAAATGAAAGGAGAAATAAAAAATGAGAAATAAAAATTTAAAATAAAAAATTTTAAATATAAAATAAACAAGTAAGAAAATTATAGTCGGTCTAGACCGACTATACGATACCCTATACCATGCGTTTAGAAACCCTATCTCTTAGGCCCAACTAACTGGACATAGAAAATAAGCAAAAACCAAATTTGAGTGGGATTTTTATTAATTTTTTTGGCTGCAGATATAAAAAAGTTCATATCGGATGCTATATCTATAAAGGGGCTAGGTCCAAAAATGGACCGATCCTGATCATGTTTGGTAAAGTCTCTTGTATTTTGCAAAAATATGTACAAACAAAATTTGAGAAGAATCAGTGCAATATTTTTGTTTTTTAATAGATTTAACTGAAGATCGGAAAGCAGATCTATATGGGGTCAAAGGGATCATTTTTGGACTACTCATTAGTGGATGTAATGAACGCATACAAACCCAATTTGCGTAAGATCTATATGACAATTTGGATCTTATGGCAATTTATGTCAATTTCATATGGGTAATTTGTATGGGGGCTAGGTCTGAACATGGACCGATTCTCACCAATTTCAATAGCGTTCATTCCATGGCCGATAAAAGCTTATATACCAAATTTCATCAAAATATATTCATATTTGCGACCTGCAGTTTGATTACAAGCTTTACATGGACACACAGACGGACGGACGGACGGACGGACGGACGGACGGACATTGTTAAATCAACTCAGAAAGTGATTCTGATTCGATCGGTATAATTAAAGATGGGTCTAGGTCAAATATTTTTGGGTGTTACAAACAGCAGCACAAAGTCATTATACCCAAACCACATAGTGGTATAGGGTATAAAAACGAAAAACGAAAAATTAAAAATTAACCGGTTGAAATAATAAATAATAATAATTATTATACCCTATACCACTATGTGTTTTGGGTATAATGACTTTGTGCTGCTGTTTGTAACAACCAAAAATATTTGACCTACACCCATCTTTAATTATACCGATCGAATCAGAATCACTATCTGATTCGATTTAAAGATGTCCGTCCGTCCGTCCGTCCGTCTGTGTTTCCATGTAAAGCTTGTAATCAAACTGCAGGTCGCAAATATGAATATATTTTGATGAAATTTGGTATTTGATCTTTTATCGGCCATGGGATGAACGCTATTGAAATTGGTGGTAATCAGTCCATGTTCAGCCCTAGCCCCCATACAAATGACCCCTATGAAATCAACATATATTGCCATAAGATCCAAATTATCATATAAATCTTAGTCAAATTGGGTTTTTATGTATATATTACATCCATTAATCAGTAGTCCAAAAATGATCCCTATTCGACAACTCTTAGTCATAGGCCACATATAGAGCTACTTTCCGATCTTCACTTAAATCTATCAAAAAAGAAAAATATTGCACTGATTCTTCTCAAATTTTGTTTGTATATATTTTTGCAAAATGCAAGAGACTTTACCAAATATGGTCAGGATCGGTCAATTTTTGGGCCTAGTCCCCATATAGATATAGCATCCGATATGAACTTTTTCATATCTGCAGCCAAAAAATTAATAAAAATCCCACTCAAATTTGGTTTATGCTTATTTTCTATATCCAGTTAGTTGGGCCTTAGAGATAGGGTGTCTAAACGCATGGTATAGGGTATCGTATAGTCGGTCTAGACCGACTATAATTTTCTTACTTGTTTATAATGACGTTTTTGCTTTGTCGCTTTTGTAAAAATTCTCTATTTTTTAATCCAAACAACTCAATATTTCTTAAAAACTCAAGATATTTTCATATGAAAACACTTAAAATTTTTATGCATTCACTCAAACCTCGTTTTATGCAAATTTTTTTATGCGAATTCGAATTTATGCTGTTCTTGATTTTTAATTTTTTTTTTGTGTCGTTACTACACATTTTAATTTAAAGCAGTTGGCAACACTGCTGCACGTCTTGGTCGGAAAAAAACAATTCTCAGCTTCGATGTTTGTGTGCGCGCTTGCAGAATTTGTTTACAATTTAGGGGAAATCCCTTTTAAGTAATATGTAGTACATATATCAACACGTATAATTTTATTGCATTGCTACAATATCTAAAATGCATGTATTGTTTTTTTATCGTAAAAGTCAACAAATACATATGAATAGAATATTAACCATTTAAAAGTTGTTGTGCTAAAAATATTTGCTTTTTAAGCTTTTTCTTTTAACTCATACTCTCTGTCTGTCTGTCTGCCATGGGGCAACCCCATTCCCCCTCATCCAATTGATCTGAAACTTGGCCCATAGTCCTGTTGTGACAATAGATAAATTTAGGAATAGTCACGCACAGTCACGCATAGTCACGCACAGTCACGCATAGTCACGCACAGTCACGGGGTGATTTAAAACCCATTTCCCCATATCCGATCGATCTGAAACCTGGTCGATAGACTTGCCGTGAAAAACATTAACTTCAATATAGTCAGGCACAATCACGGAGAGATTGAAACCTCACCTCCCCTCATCCAATCGATCTTAAACTTTGTCCATAGACTTGTTGTAGCATAGGTTAATTTTAAGTTAGTCACACACAGTCAAGCATAGTCACGCACAGTCACGGAGTGATTTAAACCCCATTTCCCCTCATCCAATTAATCTGAAACTTGGTCCACACACCTATTGTCACCAAATATTAACTTAAAGAGAGTCACGCATAGTCACGGAGTGATTTAAGCCCCATTCTCCTCATCCAATTAATCCTAAACTTGGTCCATAGATATATAATTCAGATAATAACGTAGACAAAAATATTTGAAATAAATTTTTTTGTTGACTTAATACGAGATTTTGTTTGAATTTTAATGTTTCGATTTGAATTTATGTGATTTTTTCAAATTCAGGAACAAATCACTAGGTTTCATATGGAACAAGTGTATCATTTTATGCGAATTCTATTTATGCGGATTTTTGCGGAACGAATTAATCGCATAAAATGAGGTTTGAATGTATTTATGAATAGCGTACATATGTACAGTGAAGGGAGTCCACGCTTATACCTTGAAAATTTTTAAGTTAATTAATTTTTTTTTAGGATCTGGGGGAATGTTGCATTTTGGATTTTTTAATGTTCTCCATTAGAACTTAGATATTTTGGAGGAAAATTGCTTAGGAATCAAAGCAGTTAAGTTATATCTATATTAATTGTAGAAATATTACCGAGACTCTACGGACAATATCTTTAAGAAAATGTTACCAGAAACGATAGGAGCTTAAAGAGAATAATATTTCTCCTAATCTAAGGTGTTTTTCCTATGAATAAGTACTGATTTTAGCAGAAACGAAGATGTATTTGAAGAAAAAATTATAAAAGGAGTGCTTTCACAATAAGAATAAGTTTTAACAATCTCATGATTTCTTTAAAATTCAATTAAAATATATCAAATAACCTTAAGTATTAATAGATTCGAATCTCGATGATATTTGTTAATGTGGCTAATAGATTCGGACTCCTCGTTGTTTTTTTTTAACGTAAATTTGTGTCCATTATCATTGATGTGGTTAACTATTTACATATATAGGACCTTTTATCAAATCATCTTCATTGCTGAAAAAGACAATTTTGGAACTTTTAGGTTTGAATATTTTAAAATGAGTGGATTTTCCAGTGAATTCAACTCTAAAGTCCACTCATTCATTAACGATTCTAGGCTGATTCCACAATACCACTAGACATATTTTAATTCGCTCTATTCCTTTGGGGAAAAATTTCACTTTTGTTTTTCAAATCGTGGCGATTTTTAACTTTATTTGACAGTAAAGTTATGCCAAATTGTACAAAGCGGACTTGTTCAAGTGAAATTGTGTTTAGTGAAATTATGTCTAGTAGAATTGTGTCCACTGGATTTGTATCTATCGGAATGGTTGTTGTGGAATCAGTTATTTAACTACCCTAATAGCAGATACTGAAAATAAATTTTAATGTAGCACACTATTGTTATTTTCAGAAAAATCCTAATTTATGTTCCATATTCTTCTTAAGAAGTTTTCATACACTTTCAATCTTAAAATATTTGCAGAAAGAATTGGTTCTTTGAATCATTCACGAATCGCGCCCCAATCGTGATTGAATCTACATGATTCGCCATACAAAATTTTGAGAGAGAACCTACTTGGTTCATTTTGAACGTAGTTGTGAACCTAGAAAAAATGACTGTCATCTCCAATTTTGATAAAAAATTATCGCTAGTTTATCTGAATTAGCTGTCAAAAATATATAAACGAAGAAAAAACAAAAAATTAATGTGTGCAATAAAATAAATAGAATCATCTAACAAATAAAAAGTATATATATACATATACATATTCAAATAGAAATGGAAAAAATGAAATAGTGAAACGTAAAGTGAAGAAAGATGTCTTCAAATATTTGCACAAAAACTATAAACGTCAAAATGAAACAAGAACACTCGTCTGAACACCAAATTTCACAAACGTGATTCAGAGAGCGAATCAAATGGGTTGTTTTGCCGTCTGAACATGCTATTAGTTCCATGTTGGATTACTTGTTGGTTTTATGTACTTTGTTGAAAATTATGGCATATGTTGTTTTTGGGAAAATCCAAATGAAGAATATTGGACTGCTCTTAAAGGAATTTTGGAGTATCTAAAGGGCACCAAATTATTAAAACTTAAACATGAAGAGGATACTGTGGGAAATGCTTGGTAGGATTTACAAATGCATGTTGGACATCAACTACAATTGACAAAAAATCTTCGAGGGGATATCTGTTTTATGCTTTCGGTTGTACAGTATCATGGCGTAGTAAAAATAAACTACTGTTGCTATATGTAGCAATATGCAGTGCTACATCTGATGGCGTCTGGATATCTGGATTGCTTGAAGATGATACTTTTTTAGAAAAGGTGAGAATTCTACAATTTATGAAGATAATGCTGGTTGTATAGCAATGGAAACAACTGGAAATTTTATAACAATTAAAAATATGTCAAAATTATCAAATTGAGAGTAGGTGTTGGATAACATGTTTATTTTATATACTTTATTTAAATTTATGGTATACATTGTTATTGTGAAAATTGTTTTTAAAGTTCTGAAAAAAAATGATTTTGTCACTCGCAGAAATTATTGAAACAATAAACCTCTAATTAACAGTTTCGTTCAATTTATATAACCGCGTGCTTATTCTATGTTTCGAAAATCGAACTATAAAATAATATTTAATTAAGTATTTAATTGAATTAAAAGGAACTTTTGTTGAAAACTGTTAACATAATAGTGTTTTCAATTAGGAAAAGGGTATTTTAAGATGTCTCGGCTCATTAGTTGGAAAAATTCAACGAAATTTTAAAGTAGAAAAAGAAATTGCGAGTTTGTAACTGAAAACATTTCCAATCAGTATTATACTTGATCTCATCAAGTGCAGTTGTTTTGTTCATAACAGTGTAATTATTGTGATTCTAGTGAAAACAGTATATTCTATATTCTCTTTTGTTATTTTGTTTTGCCTACCCATTTGTTTATTAATTTAACAATAACAATATATATCTACGTGCACCCTTTGCGGTGAACGTGGCAAGAAGAAGAAAAGCCTCAGGTCGACTATGACTATCAATTCAATTGATTTACATTTGAATAATCAGAATAAAATGCTACTAATTCCAATAACTTTGATATATTATCAAATGATCCTGCTATGAATGTGGATTACCATGCTTCAACAAGTACTTAGACCGCCACAGTTGTAACTAAAACCGGTCATAAGGTGCCGTTAATAGTTGCAGACGCGTCAGTGGATTTCTCTAAAGTATTAGAAAAAATTGGAAGTGATGGTTATTTCTTCCGAAGAACATCAATGGGAACAAAAATTTTCCGCTAATATAGAAAAATACTTAAGTCTTCTTCAGTACTTAAAAATCACTGATTTCAGATATCGCATATAAAAAATACGATAACTCAATATATGAAATGGTCTTAAAGGGTCTACATAAAATCCCCACAAATATTGTCAAAGATGAGCTTTTGAAATATCATGGTGTTAAATGTTAACATAATGATGCTCTACATTTATTTACTTTCAATAGAAATGATCACTAAAGACAGTTTACAAAATTAAATATACTCAAAATATCTCCATCAAAGAACGGCTCCAACTAAAGTTCCAACTCAATGTGTTTGCCGTCAAATGCGAAATTATGAAAATAAAAAAAAAACAAAATTTTCGTTTGTGTTAAACAATGAGATAAAAGTTCTCAAATATATTTATTTAAATTTTACCTTTTGTATAAAAGATGTAATTAAACGCAGTCGAAGGTTTCTCGTAGTGGTACAGTGAAAGCCAAAAAGAGACTAGAATCAACTAGTAGTAGTTAAATATGTAAGAGGGTGACAAACAATGTTTAAGGGTACCGTTAACGGTTATACTAATTAGAATCTATGTAAAAACTCCTAACAAAGATGTTAAAAAGTGGAGTTAAATAGATTCCAACTAGTTATTAACCCAAAAGGGGTTTAATATTTAACCGTGATACAAATATGAAAATATGTACAAAATTAAGCATTTGTGCTTATAAACAATGTAAAAAGTGCGGAGTTTATGGTCATGGAACTGAAAATTGTTTCAGAAAAGGTATATGTTTATTTATCTTCCAGTACATCTCATGATTCTAGCAAATGCGTAGTGAACAACACCCTTGGGGAAAAAATATATAACTATTCCAATTTCGTTTCAGGGGGTTATACTAATTTTGTCCATGAAGCTGATGACCCAAATTGCCCATGTACAGCTAACTACTTGGAAGCCCGTAGAAGAGCCACAACTAAAAAACACTTCTAACCAAAGAAAACAAGCAGAAACACCATTGTTTAATATTCACCACAAAAATCTCCCCAATTTATCAAACTCAACTGATCTACCTGCTCCAAATGAGACGAGATTCCAGCGTATGCAAATCAATTTAAACGTAACAACACATCTCAAATTAATTTTTTTCAATGGATCAGCTATTTACTATATTTATAAATGTTGCAATGGCATTAAAAAAATTCTCATCCAAGTTAGATCAACTTAGCATCATTATAAGTCTACTTAAATATGCAGTCTATTTATCAATTAAGCATCATGTTTTGGAATGCGCAAGGCATCAATTCTATATCAAAAAAATACAATAAGTTGTAGAAGCTAAGTTTATTGATGTACTCTTTCTTTGTGAAATACTTTTATATGAAAACACTAGTTTTTCTTCACCAGGTTACCATACTTACAGGCGAGATAGAACTACACGAGGAGGAGGAGTGGCTATTGCCGTTAAAAACGATATTAAATCTAAAAGCTATCCATGTTACACGACGACGATCTTTAGTGCTTACATCTGTTTATACTCCAAGATATGATGACAAATTTAAAGAAGATATCAAAAAATTACACCTTCTGATAAACGATTTTTGTTTGTGGAGATCTGAACGCGAAACACTCTTGCTGGAACTGTTCAGACTCAAACACAGCTGGTAATGTTCAATTTAATCTACAACTAAACTTCACTTTTTCATTTACGTTATCCACAACGATCTATTGGTCACGGAACTACCATTGACTATTTATAACACAACATCTAGCACACAAAAGTATTTTGCCATCAGACTACTGTCCTGTCACCTTAAAATAGAAGCTACAAGAATTTATTTAAAAAGCGCAGATTTGAATCAGTTTAAACAGAATATTGAGCAATCTTTTTCGTGTTTTTCGTTTAACGTCAATATAAATAATATTTCGTCCACGCAACACATAGAAAATGCACTAAAAACATTTAGCCATGTAATCAGCAGAGCAAAGTCAGCACTCCCAAGCAAAACTTCGTCCCACCACTTGCTACAGATATTCGAAAGTACTAAACTTTGTATACGCATGAGAAACAAGTTAAAAGGACAATCACTGAGATCAAATAATAACAGCCTTAAAATATCTAAAGTTGATATATATTAAAAAAAAAGCAATTCAACTTCTTTGATTTAAATATAAATTTATTATGAAAATTTTCGAAAATAATTTGAAAACATGAAAACATATAACACATAGAAACTTGATCAGAATAAATATTTATAGTGAATACACAAATAAAATAACATGTAGTGAGATACTTCAATATCGCTCCTGTCTGCTGTAAAATAGTTAGATAAACTCATCGATGAAAATGTTCGTAAAGACAGAAATGTGAACTGGAATAGGTTTCTCTTGAAGCTCCCTATTGGCTCAAAAAAGTTTTGGTGTATCACTAAGGCAGCATTAGAAAGTGTAACAATATGTCAAACCTTAAATGCAATGATCTGAGTTTCGACTTAGATACTGACAAAGTGCGAATTATCGCTGACCAATTTGAAAAAGCTCATCAACTAATATGAAATACTGAGTGGAGATAAACGTACTCAAAACTATCAATGAATTAGATCTACAACAAATTACAAACATTGATACCGAAAATCTTATTACACTAGAGTAGGTTAGACTACAAGTGAGGCAACTTAAAAATAACAAAGCTCTAGGCTTTGAAGGAATCTTTACCATATTTCTAAAAAAATTACCAGACATTGCATCAGATTTTTTGAGAAACATACTTAATGCTGGTCTGAAATTTAGTTATTTTCCCTCTTGTTTCAAATGTTCTAAGGTTATAGCAATACATAAACAAGGAAAAACCCAAGATTGCCCAATAGCTGCAGACCAATAAGCCTCTTGAGTTGTGTAAATAGAACAATTCGGATTCCAAAGACAACAGTCTACAGTGCACCAAATAAAACGAATAAAAAATATTATAATAAGAAATAAAATAACCGACTGTCAACCGGTATTGTACTACATAAGCGCCCCGGTAGTTGAGTAGGTAGCGTGCTCGCCTATCATGCGGGGGTCGTGGGTTCGATTCCCACCTGATGCTTTGGTGTGTAGCTGCAAAAAAAAAAAAAAAAAAAAAATATAGTAAAAAAAAAAACTAGCCAAAATAAGAATTTACAGACAAGCCACTCGGCTTCGCAGAACTAGGCTTAAAAAAAAAAAAAATATATATAAAAAAGCGTTTGACAGTATATGGCATGATAGGTTAATTTTTAAACTTTCTAGCAAATAAAACGTTTTAAGTGTGTATTAATAATGCCAAAAGTTCATTTAGGAATATTCCTGCTGGAGTTCCTCAAAGGGCAGTACTTTCCTCAACCTTGTACACGCTCTAGATATCAGATTTTGTTCCTTGTAGCACTCCATGCAGACGATATGGCTATGGCTGTAGTAGGTAAACTATCAAATGCAATAGTTCATAAGCTCGGAAATGCTCACAAATATGTATAAGTTATTACAGTAAGTGGAAAATCAAAATTAACTCAGATAAAACACAATTAATTTTGTTCCCTTTTAATAAGGTGTTCTCCTCAGTACCCACCGTATAACCAGTTTGAGCTCCTGATGAAGCCCCTGATATGTGAAATTTCCGCATTTGAGATATCAGAGAGATCGTGAAGAAACGGCGATACCAAAGTTCGAAGTCTCGTTCTGGAGAGCACAGGGCAATAGCAAAGGTGTTCTATGCTCTCCACCTCCTTCGCATCCAGGCAGCTACGACAGAAGTCATCTGACGAGATTCTGAGGCGTTCACCGTGTCTCCATATGAGACAGTGCCCAGTTAAAGCAGCAACTACCGTTGAAATCTCCCCACAGGGGAGTGACAGTAGTGCACTAGTGCGCTTACGATTCAGAGCCGGCCAGATTTGTCTCGTTTTCCTACACGTTGATCCATTGGCCCATCTGTTATTCGTTATGCCAACGATGTGAAGCCGAAGTTCCAGCTTGCACGTTTCCAGACGTGTACCAACACATTCCAGGTCCACTAGAACCCGTAAGGTAGTGCCTGCCTTCCTAGGTCATCAGCTTTATAGTTTCCCGGTATATTCCTGTGGCCTGGGATCCATACGAGTATAATATCGAACTACTTGGCCATCTCATTTAAAGACATGTGACAGTTAAGGGTGGTTCTTGTTTTCGGAAACATTGATTTCAAGGATTTTACCGCGGCCTGACTATCAGAGTAGATGTCGACTGCGGTTGTAGATAGAATATTCCGACCCAAACAGTCAGCAACTTCCTTTATTGCCAGCTTTATTGCCAGTACCTCCGCCTGATACACACTGCAATGGTCTGGCAACCTGCGAGCCAGATTTAGTCCAAGCTCCTTTGAATAGACTGCGAAACCAATTTGGCTACACAATTTCGATCCGTTAGCGTAGAAATTTATGGAACGCCTGCTACCTCGAGTCCTCCAAGACTAAGATTCCCTGGTTGGTATTAGAGTCTTGTAGCGTCGTTCGAATACACTCCTTGGAGTAGTGTGATCCACGTTCAATGGTAAGTTCCTGTCAGTCAGGATCACTCCATGGGCACAATTATAACCATGCCATTGTAGTGTGCTTCTTAGTCGAATGGCCGATGAGGCCGCCGATGCTTCCGTAGTATGTCAAACGGTATTAGGTGTAAGAGGATGTTCAAGGCATCCGAAGGTGTGGTACGAAGGGCACATAGAAGCCATTCTCTGTGCTCTTGGAAGAAGGTTGATGTAGGAGGCATTCACTAGAACAGGCCTACGGTAGGCGAAGGCACCATCGCTAACAAATGGCCTTTTTGCAGGAGTATTAATCTATAGTCGCCTTCTTCGTCCACTTCCCAAGTTCCGTCTGAATACGCCCAGGAATACGCCAAAATACATAGCTCCCTCAGAGAAGGCGATTTTAGTGCCGTCAAGAGAAATACTTATACTTCTTATATAGTTCCGTTTTTGTCGGATTTAACCCCAGACCGCAACTACTTGGCTAGATAGCAAGCCTCGTGAGAGCCCTCTGTAGAATATCTGTAAGTATAGATAGAATCTTTCTATTTACAGACTAGATAGTGCTGCTAAAGAGGCTGTCTCCTGCCGAGAGTGATTTCTCGATGGTACTTACAAGCTCGTGAAGAGCTGTATCGGTTGACCTTCCGGTACTGTAAGCACGTTGTCTCGCCGGCAGCAGTTCAGGATCAATAACTCTTCATACGCTTCATTGTCTTCAGTAAGAACGATGATAGAATAATTGGTCTGAAGTCTTTCGGAACAGTGTGTGAACTTTCTCCAGCTTTTGGAATGAACATCACTTTTGTCTCCCTCCACTGAGTTAATACAGCAAGTGAAAAGCCTACATAGACGAGGGGAAATGTAGTCCGACACGTGCTGCAATTCAGTTGGAATGATACTAGTTCCTAGAGATTTGTAAGGTTTGAAGCTTCTAATCGCCCAGGTCAGTGCTGGTATATTGATTCTGCCCGAAGCAATATCCGTCGTTCCACCGTCTGAGTATTCTGACGCCTGTAGCGACGTAGGAGAGTTGCCCGGAAAATGGGTGCCCAGTAACAAGCTAAGCGATTCCCCACATGAGGTATTCCACACCCCCAGTGGATCTTTCAAATAACCTAGGGGTAGAAGCCAGAACTTTTCGCAACCTGGATGCTCCGGAAACGTCTTCTATATTATCACAGAATTATTTCCAAGTATCGCATTTTGCCATTCTAATCTTCTTCTTGTAGGTCCTAAGCTGCAGTTTGTAGGCCAACCAATCCTCGTCCGCTCTCGAAAACTTTGCCCTGTTAAAGAGTTTTCTGCAGGAGTCTCTCCCCTGCTGCAGCTCGCCAGACCACTATGGTGGTTTCTTCTTCTCTTTTGGCCTTGCCGCGGGGCAAGAAGAATCTAAAGGTTTGTTAAAAACCGTCGTAATATGATCCACAAGACCATCATTGTCCGCGGAATTGCGTGTTTCGGATAAGGGTATTGTCGCCAATAACCCGGTAGAGGATACCTAACCCAATTGTCCTCTTCAGATTCCTCGGGACACTTTCCACCAGGTCGTTTTCTCTAAGTAAAAATTCAACGTATCGATGGTCAGAGAAGGAGTAGTCATCCAACACCCTCCAACCATCAATCTTACCAAATAATGTGTCCGATACGAAGGTAACGTCGAAAGCCTCCCTTCGAATACTAGTCACAGAAGTCGGTTCATTTCCCTTGTTACATATATACAGGTTAGTACTAAGAAAAAATTCTAAAAGTAACTCACTTCTTTCGTTCAAATTGGTACTTCCCCAGATCGGATGGTGTGCACTGACGTCACAACACCGCAAGAGAGTATCGCATATCCTTTAATTTTACCATATTATACTCTGTAACATGATACCCATACAATAAATGAGTAAAATAAAAAAATAAACATAAAAATATTTCCAATAAATTGCTCTTCGCTCCTTTTTAAACTTTCCATACGAAAGCACTAATTACAATTTTTAACGGTTTATAAAATTTTTAGTTATGATGTTTCTACTAACATATTGTAATTTTAGATAGGTATAATATTGAATATAAGAAAAAATATGTAGTACTTTCATAATTTGAGTATCACTACGTTAAATTGTATAATTCAGTAATCTGGACATAATTTTTAATATAAAGTTTAGCTCTCCACAGTCTCGCTGATTCGATGGATGTGTAATGTTGTACGTATATTTTTAATTTATGCATACAGAAAAATATTAAATTTTTTTTTAAATGTACGAAAATTAATTTTTAATTTAAGCAATATCGCAACATCCGAATAATACAAAATCGCAATAATCCAAAATGGCAAAAATGCAAAATCCCAAAGTCTCAAAAACCTAAAATGGCAAAAACACAAAGTTCTAGAATCGCAAAAAGGCAATAAATCCCAATAACGCTAAAACAAAAATCGGAGAAAAATGGTGAAAACTGAAAGTTGTAAAACACTAACTCATAAAAACGCAAAACTAAGCGTCGTAGAGTAATAATTTCTATGTTTGCAAGATTGAAAAGCATAACATTTTGGTTGGGTGGGTCAATTATTTGTACTCCATGTGTTCATCGCTGCTCTAGTACTATGGGCCATAACAAGTGCCATACCTATAAAATCATTTTCGTTCCTGCCAAAATTTCGAAGAAGATATTTTCGTGTTATTTTCCATAATACTCATTCAATTATAAACAAAATTAATATGTGTATACCGGAGGTTTTTTGGGTCGGAAAAACCACTTTTCACATTTACTTTTATTTCTAACAGCCGACAGGTGGCGTTTTCGTGGATTTGTTCATTCAAAGAGTAAATAAAAGGAAACGAATTTTTTGACTTGAATGAAACCGATATAGGTCGTATATGGGTACCGCACATAATTCTCATAATAAAGAAATAAAAAACAAGTAACAAAATTATAGTCGGTCTAGACCTATACCACGGCTTAGAGACCCTATCTCTTCGGTCCAACTAAGTGGATATAGAAAATAAGCATAAACCGAATTTGTGTGGCATTGTTATTAATTTTTTCGGCTGCAGAAAAAGTTCATATCAGAAGCTATATTTATATGGGGACTAGGTCGAAAAATGGACCGATCCTGACCATATTTGGTAAAGTCACTTAGATGTGGAAAAAATATATACATACCAAATTTAATGAAAAATCTGTGCAATATTTTTGTTTTTTGATAGATTTAAATGAAGATCGGGAAGCGGCTCTATATGGGGCCTATGACTAAGAATTGGCCTATAGGGATTATTTTTGGACTATTAATTAATGGATATAATAAACATATACAAACCCAAATTGACTGATGGCAATTTATGTCGATTTCATAGGGGTCATTTGTATGGGGACAAGGTGTGAACATCAACGGAATTTCACCAATTTCAACAGCGTTCATTCTATGGCCAATGAAAGCTTATGTACCAAATTTCATCAAAATATATTCATATTTGCGATCTGTAGTTTGATTACAAGGTTTACATGGACACACAGACGGACAGAAGGACGGACGGACGGACATCGCTAAATCGACTCAGAAAGTGATTCTGAGTCGATCGGTCTAGGTCAAATATTTGTGGTAGTTACAAACAGAAGCACATAGTCATTATACCCAAACCACATAGTGGTATGGGGTATAAAAAATCGATTTTTTTTACTTAAATTGAATGAAACCGATATAGGTCGTATATGGGTACCCCACATAATCTTCATAATAAAAAAATAAAAAAACCGTTTTTATCATGAAAGCTTAGCATCGTACTTGTTGACGTTTGAGCCCATGCCACCTCATATTTAGTGAGTACCAACAAATTTAAAGATTGTCGAATCGAAATACATACAATTCATAATATTAAAAGTAATGCATTTTTGACAAATATTTCGTAAGTATTAAGTTAAGATATTTTTCATAATGTTCAAATAAAAGAGAATATAAGTGAAGTAAATTAACAAAATTTGAAAAAAACTTACATATACCGATCGATTGCGAATAACTCTCTTAATCGCTTTTATCATCTCCATTTTTTATACCCTGTACCACTATGTGGTTTGGGTATAATGACTTTGTGCTGCTGTTTGTAACAACCAAAAATATTTGACCTAGACCCATCTTTAATCCGTCCGTCCGTCCGTCTATGTGTCCATGTAAACCTTGTAATCAAACTGCAGGTCGCAAATATGAATATATTTTGTTGAAATTTGGTACATGAGCCTTGATCGGCCATAAGATGAACGCTATTGAAATTGGTGAGAATCGGTCCATGTTCAGACCTAGCTCCCATACAAATTACCCACATGAAATCGACATAAATTGCCATAAGATCCAAATTGTCATATAGATCTTACTCAAATTGGGTTTGTATGCGTTCATTACATCCATTAATGAGTAGTCCAAAAATGATCCCTTTGACCCCATATAGAGCTGCTTCACGATCTTCACTTAAATCAATTAAAAAACAAAAATATTGCACTGATTCTTCTCAAATTTTGTTTGTATATATTTTTGCAAAATACAAGAGACTTTACCAAACATGATCAGGATCGGTCCATTTTTGGACCTAGTCCCTATATAGATATAGCATCCGATATGAACTTTTTCATATCTGCAACCAAAAAAATTAATAAAAATCCCACTCAAATTTGGTTTTTGCTTATTTTCTATGTCCAGTTAGTTGGGCCTAAGAGATAGGGTTTCTAAACGCATGGTATAGGGTATCGTATAGTCGGTCTAGACCGACTATAATTTTCTTACTTGTTTTACTTTAATCTATTAAAAATAAAAATAAACTGATTTTAACCAAATTTTTTATCTTTGTTGTTGAGAAATATAAGCGATTTTTATAATATAAATATGTGCATATATATCTAAATAAAAATTTTTTCTGCTTATGTCCATTTGTGCCATCAATATGGTTGGACCTAATACCCCTTCTACTTTCTTACTTGTTTTACTTTTTATTGATCTTACAAACTATTAACCTAAATCTGCAATAGACTGTGTCTACACTTTCTTTTTATAACGTCTTTACTCTACAATATTAAAAATATTTCCGTATCTAAGCTCTTTCTTCAATTGCATACTTTTTATACCCTATACCACTATGTGGTTTGGGTATAATGACTTTGTGCTGCTGTTTGTAACAACCAAAAATATTTGACCTAGACCCATCCTTAATTATACCGATCGAATCAGAATCACTTTCTGAGTTGATTTAACAATGTCCGTCCGTCCGTCCGTCTGTGTGTCCATGTAAAGTTTGTAATCAAACTGCAGGTCGCAAATATGAATATATTTTGATGAAATTTGGTATATAAGCTTTCATCGGCCATGGGATGAACGCTGTTGAAATTGGTGAGAATAGGTCCATGTTCAGACCTAGCTCCCATACAAATTACCCATATGAAATCGACATAAATTGCCATAAGATCCAAATTGTCATATAGATCTTACTCAAATTGGGTTTGTATGCGTTCATTACATCCACTAATGAGTAGTCCAAAAATGATCCCTTTGACCCCGTATAGAGCTGCTTCCCGATCTTCACTTAAATCTATTAAAAAACAAAAATATTGCACTGATTCTTCTCAAATTTTGTTTGTACATATTTTTGCAAAATACAAGAGACTTTACCAAACATGATCAGGAACGGTCCATTTTTGGACCTAGTCCCTTCATAGATATAGCATCCGATATGAACTTTTTCATATCTGCGGCCAAAAAAATTAATAACAATCCCACTCAAATTTGGTTTTTGCTTATTTTCAATGTCCAGTTAGTTGGGCCAAGAGATAGGGTTTCAAAACGTATGGTATAGGGTATCATATAGTCGGTCTGGACCGACTATAATTTTCTTACTTGTTTTCTTTTCAATATAACTGCAATGCTTGTCGTCTACAATTATAAATTCCTCCCAAACTTATTGCCTTAGTTTATGGATTGCATATTGTAATTTTAATAAATTCACGCACATCCAAACGTTATCATTGTTGCATATGCCACTGATGAGATTTCATTCATATATATATATGTATATATATAAAGAAATTAATATTGCTACTGCGTTTGTGCTACTAGCAATAGTGAAATGCTTTTGTCACTGCATTTGCAACATTTAACAATATCATCATTTATACCCTTAAGCCAAACACATTTATTTTGAGCAAGCATAATAAAAAAAAATTATACACATAAAAAACGAATAAAATTTATGCTGCTATTATCACATTAAGTGACAATTTTCTTTCAAGCTTTTTTTCAATTATTTCATTAAATTCAATGCAAAATATTTCCATTCGCCGTTTTCTAGGTGAACATAATTTTATATCAGCAGCAAGTTGGCAGTAACAAAAAAAAAATAAAAAATAAACCAATTGTGTGTAGATAATATTATGTAAAAATTGAATTGAATTTCCATGCTTCTTATAAGTAAATTTCTATTTTTCCAACATTTCACCGTTTTCAAAAAAAAAAAAAAATAAATCATTTTAAAAATGTTGGCGTTTTTTTTTATTTTAAATTAATATCTGATTTTATTTTAATAGCATATATACAATTCGGTATTTACTGATTTATGCTTTCATTTAATACATTATTAACTTATGGTGTTAAGTTAGCTAAATAGAAAAGCTGTCAGTGACAACTTGTTAGCAGAATATAATAAAAAAAAAAGAAAAATAGTAAAAACCGGCTTTACTAAATTTTTTTACCAACTTAAGTTGAATATGTATCTTAAGAATAGAATTTCCTCTTTAGTTAAGGTTGAATACATTAATACAGCGATAAACAAAATTACTGTTATCTTATCTCTAAAGAAATCTGTTGGGCATCGCACTTGTATTCTGATGGTGGACCGATTAAAATTGTTCTAGTGTCTACAACAAAAGCCCACGAAATCAGTAAAAAATAGCAGTTATGTCAAAGGCTAATCTCATAGTGATAGACATGACATTCGGTAATTTTTTTAATTCAATATTATACAGTAGAACCTTTTGACTGTTCAGAAAATTATACAAAAATATGCAGACGGACCTGACCAATATACTTACCATTAGAAAAGTGAGTATTATTGTTATTAATAATTGGGGGCAAAAGGCAGTCGTGACACACATGACAACAAACAACATAATTTTAGAGTATGTTTGTAAAACACTGAAAATCTCTAAAGTTATTTGTATAACAAATAAGAAACAGTTATTTATAGTTAATACAAGAGCTAATTTATTAATGAAGCATATAAAAGACATGAATTATAACATAAATTATAGTGCAAAGAAGTATTATGTAATGTGACAGACATGACGCTGTCTTTATTTTCAAAATTACTTAATTACATTTTTTCTTCCTTACTGGGAAAATAAGGGCTATAAAAATGTGTAAAAATACATCTAACAAACCATTGTCATATTTTCATACCCTTTTCTTTGAAATGGTATCAATAAAATTTATTTAAACTAAAATTTTAAAATTAGACCTACGGTTGACTTTTGCATGGAATTACCCCAAAATGCTCTACAGTCTAGAAATTTAGAGTTTACTTCTAATCTCAAGCACGCAGAAAAAAATTGTTTGGAATTCCGTTGCAACTAAAATAATTTGTTAAAATTATTAAAATTTCTATTATAATTCCTTAATATTGAAAAATACCATAGATGTTCTCTTAAAACTATTGCCGAAACACAATTTGTTTAAAATTAAGATATCTAAAATTACAAAGCTAGTTCCGTTAAAAAAAGTCCTTATACAAATTACTAAATTTATTTTATTGAGGCAACCTAATAAAACCAAAAAAAAAACATGCTTCAGCGATTCTATTAAAGCAAGTAAGAAAATTATCTAGACCGACTAACGACCCCTTATACCATGCGTTTACAGACTCTATGTCTTAGGCCCAACTAATTGGATATAGAAAATGAGCATGAACCAAATTTGGGTGGCATTGTTATTAATTTGTTTCCTTTGAATATGAAAAAGTTCATATCGTATGCTATATATATATGGGGACTAGGACGAAAAATCGACCGATCCTGACAATATTTTGTATGGTCACTTATTTTTTGCAAAAACATTTACAAACCAAACTTGAGAAAAATCTGTGCAATATTTTTGTTTTTCGATAGATTTAAGTGAAAATTGGGAAGCAGCTTTATAAGGCGGCTATGACTTCGCATTGTCTTGTAGGGTTTATTTTTTAACTACTGATTAATGGGTGTAATAAGCACACAAACCCACTTTGACCGAGATCTATGTGATAATTTGGATCCTATGGAACTTTAATTCGATTTTATAAGTGTCACTGGTATTGGGACTTTGTCTGAACATGCACCGATTTTCGCCACATTCAATAGCGTTCATTCCATGACCGATGAAAGCTTATATACCAAATTTCATCAAAATATGTTCATATTTGCGACCTGCAGTTTGATTACAGATTTTACATGGACACTCGGACGGACGGACGGACGGACATTGCTAAATTGACTCAAAACGTGATTCTGAGTCGATCGGTATACCGATATTGTATACTTACCGGGCTGTTTATATAACCGTAATTTGAAATTTTTTTGAGTAAATTCATTCAAATTTAAAAAAATGTTCTACCCGGGGATCGTCACGGGCGCAAAAGTATACAGAGGGTTAAGGAAGACACTTTCAGCTTTCTTTGGGTAGTATTCGTTTCTTGTTCCCTTTTATTCTCCAGAAGTTCTATTCCTTTAAAGTTAAAATTTGACTCAAATATAGTAGTTTAATAAAAATATCAGAACACCCTAATATTAAACGATTACAACAACTAGAGACTGCAATCTTACCAACTTGGTAAAGATAACCGCCGGTCATTATTGACGATAACGTGCGAGTAGTAACCATCTATTTTTGATGAAAAAAAAACAAAAAAAGTCACCTTTTGCTGAAATTAAAAAACAGTTGTGTTTGACATCATGCCACGCCCGCAATTAGCAATAGTTTAAATGGCGTTAAAATTTTAAAAGTCGTTGACAAAAACATTGGACTTTTGGCCAATGAAATCAAAATTTCAGCCACAGTGCTTTGTTGTCGTTGCTAAAATGTAATTTTCATCTAGTGATGAGTTCAAGTTCATTGTAAGGGTGTGGGCTTTTTTGAAAACATCTGCCTTGGTTTCATTAGTATTTAAAAGTTCCCCATTACAAGAAGAGGTCGGTTAAGCTTTAGAAATTTACCAAAATTTTTTTGAACTGTTAGGATATGAATTTTGACTTGCTTTCATTTCTGTCTTTGGTAAGATGGAAGTTATTTAATTTATTTAATTGCTTAACTATTGATGTTAGTTGACCATTACTTTTAACATTAGATAGCTGAAATTTATATCTAAATTTATTTCTTTGTCTTACTAAAATAAGATATTTGGCTCTGCCATTCCGTTTTATTATTTTCCGTTTTTGGTATTTTAGTATTTTATCGAATGAATTTTGAACAACATGGGTAACTTTCTCCAGGACTGAATCGACATTGTCCATATTAATTTCTGTATAAATTAGCTTTTGATTTATTACTTTATTTCATAATTTTAGGGCCATCCAGCTGGTTAAATGGTACATTTGAACTTTGATGTTAGTACATTGAGCGCTTCCATGATGTCGCATATTATCGGGACGTGATCAGTGTTCAATTCATTAGGAATATCTGAAGTATTGAGGAATATAAAGATGAGTTTGAAAGTAAGATATCTACTGTGGTTGGTTGAATTGGAGTTAAGTTTTTTTTTGCAGTAGAGCTATGGACGACTCCGACTCCAACGCTAAATATGTATGGATATATTAACAAAAACAGTGCAAATTGTGATGGGGTAATTGATGCAAGTTAATAAATATAACATTATTTTTGAAATATTTTTTTTTAGTTGTTATTAATTCTTTTAATAATAAACAAAATACTATAAGCAAATTGTCGTTATTTTCCAATTATGGGAAATTGTTCGGTTCTAAGTGTGGAACGTAGCTCGACATAACTTAAATTTCTAAGTGCTCTTTTCTGCAAGGGCATTATGGATCATCAGCTTTGTTATTAATGTTTTAAAAATTTTTCCTTAAGTAATTACTAGTCTTTCTTGCCTGAACATGCAGGGCTTATAACATTCATATTACAGTATTTAGCACCATGACCGCACATTCAACACTATGAGCACTGAGGTGCACCTTTATTACACCTGGGCGGAATCCTTCATGTAATAGAAATACCATAGAAGTATCTATTTTTCGTAATTTCACGTTTTTGTTATTTGTTCACGATTAAAGTTAATAATTTAAAGCGCATCGTCGGAATTTGAACTTTTTGGTTTTATATATTTAACACTTAATGACGTCATGTTATATTTGCCTTTAAATTTCTCTAAAATTGTTTTTGTATCTAGATATGGAAGGCCACACAGCACTAATTTAAACTTTTTCATATCTCTTATTTCATGCGTATAAAATTGAAGCTTGGATTGCTTAAGTTGTTTAATGGCATCTTCATATAACGAAAATGATTTCGAAATTATTTTTGTCTGTTATATTTGTATTGTTTACCACTTAAACCTATAACCAGTACGAAACTGTGAGCATTATCCACAATTATTGGTGGAACCTTAGCTTTAGAGGTTACAGTATCACCTCAATAGTTGTTAAATCTTCCTCGTCATCTAAATTATGAAATCTATTGGCATTAGAACCAAGAATTCTGAATTCTTTAAATCTGGGATTATTTCTCCAAAATTTTTTTCCGTTTATCAGCCATGGCTAGTTTTATAATTTAATATGTTAATATATTTAATATAAATTAACAATGAAAAAAGCGAGAGCTTGCCATACTGACACTTTATGAAATTCAATTGATGTACATTGATATACATATATGAAATACAATAGATAATTTGTGAAAATTAATTGTTATTTTCTGAAATACAATTGGAAAATTTGTAGTAACTCTATAACATATATTGTGCAAAACCTGTTATATTGAAATATCGGGGCCGGAGTCAGAATTTTGGTCATAGTCGGAGTCAATAGCTTTGATCTTCGATTCCTCAGCCCTGGTATACAGTTATGGGGAACTGCCTCAGCACCTAATATAGCAAAATTACAGAGATGAAAAAGCTCATTGGTATGTGAGAAAGTCACAGCTGCATAGAAAATTAAACGTTCCGTCAAAATCGAAATTGTTAAAAACTATTCAAATCTATTTAAAAAACTAGAATATCATCCAAATTGTCTACTATGTGAGAGATACTGCAGATCTCATAATGGAATCTGCATTTATGTATATTGGAAGTAAAACAAGTAAGAAAATTATAGTCGGTCGAGACCACGGACACACGGATGGACATCGTTAAATCGAATCAGTTAGTGATTCTGATTCGATCGGTATAATTAAAGATGCGTCTAGGTCAAATATTTTTGGTAGTTACAAACAGCAGCACAAAGTCATTATACCCAAGCCACATAGTGGTATAGGGTATAATTATAGTCGGTCTAGAGCGACTATACGATACCCTATACCAAGCGTTTAGAGACCATATCTCTCAGGCCGATAGAAAATAAGCATAAACCAAATTTGAGTGGGATTTTTATTAATTTTTTCGGCTGCAGATATGAAAAAGTTCATATCGGATGATTTATCTATATGGGGACTAGGTCCAAAAATGGACTGATCCTGACCATGTTTGGTAAAGTCTCTTGTATTTTGCAAAAATATATACAAACAAAATTTGAGAAGAATCAGTGCAATATTTTTGTTTTTTGATAGATTTAAGTGAATATCGGGAAGCACCTCTATATGGGGCCTATGATTAAGAGTTATCCAGTAGGGATTATTTTTGGATTACTGATTAATGGATGTAATATATACATAAAAACCCAATTTGACTAAGATTTGTATGATAATTTGGATCTTATGGCAATATATGTTGATTTCATAGGGGTCATTTGTATGGGGGCTAGGTCTGCACATGGACCGCTTCTCAGCAATTTCAACAGCGTTCATCCCATAGCTGATCAAAGATCAAATACCAAATTTCATCAAAATATATTCATATTTGCGACCTGCAGTTTGATTACAAGCTTTACATGGACACACAGATGGACGGACGGACGGACATCGTTAAATCGAATCAGATAGTGATTCTGATTCGATCGTTATAATGAAAGATGGGTGTAGGTCAAATATTTTTGGTTGTTACAGACAGCAGCACAAATGCATTATACCCAAGCCACATAGTGGTATAGGGTATAAAAACCATCAAAATATATTCATATTTGCGACCTGCAGTTTGATTACAAGCTTTACATGGACACACAGATGGACGGACGGACGGACATCGTTAAATCGAATCAGATAGTGATTCTGATTCGATCGTTATAATTAAAGATGGGTGTAGGTCAAATATTTTTGGTTGTTACAAACAGCAGCACAAATGCATTATACCCAAGCCACATAGTGGTATAGGGTATAAAAACCTGGAAACAAATACGCGAAATTGGAATAAATAAGACAATTAATCAATCAATGAATGTTGACATTAATGCGCTAAATGAAGCTTTTGTAAATATTCCTCTGCCAGCCGTAAATAATGAATTTTATGATGATTTTCCCTGTAATAATTTAAGCATTCCCAAGTTTAGCTTTCAGTGTGTAACACTAACAGAGGTAGTTGAAAGTTTCAATGCTATTAAATCGAATGCAGTGGGCCTTGATAATATACACCCCAGATTTATAAAAATGATTTTACCATGGATTGTCCGTTTCGTAATGAACTTGTTTAACTCCATAATCACTACTAGCATCTTTCCAATGGAGTGGAAACATGCCAAAATTATACTAATACCAAAAACGGGTAACGAATACCGCCCGATTGCAATTCTTCCATATCTCTCAAAAGTTTTCGAGCACCTTTTACACAGACAAATCTTTAGGTATTTAAACGACAACAACTTACTTACAGAGCGTCAATCTGGTTTCAGGCCACAACATAGCTGTATTACAGCTTTATCTGATGTAGTTGAGGAGTTAAGAAGTAATATGGATGATGGGAAAATGTCTTTTTTGGTTTTATTGGATCACTCAAAGGCATTTGACACGTTGCACCACTCAATTTTATGCCTCAAACTGAAGAGGTTTTTTAAATTTTCTACATTAGCAGTTAGACTCATGTTTTCATATCTCACAAACAGATCCCAATCCGTTGCTAATGGTAGCTCCATCTCAAACTCACTGCAAGTTATAAGAGGGGTACCACAGGGTTCAATCCTTGGACCACTACTTTATTCGATATATGCCAATGATTTTCCACAACAAATTAAGTTCTCTAAGGTTCAGATGTACGCTAATGACATTGAGCTATATTTAAGTAGTACCAAGGATTCAATTATTTCCAAAACTCAAGAACTAAATTATGATCTCAAACGTATTCTAAATTGGGCAACGGCAAATGGTCTACGACTTAATCCAAATAAATCTAAGTGTATTATAATAAAGAAGAAAGTAATGCATTTGGAGCATGAGATTAATGTCTTCCTTGGGGGCTCTAAAATTGACATCGTGAACTCTGTAACGAAATCTCGGGGTTGTGTTTAATGGAACTCTGACTTGGTCAGATCATATTAATCAATGCTGTGGCAGAATTTATAGTATGATTAGAAGTTTATGGTTAACACAGCACTTTACTCCACTGAAAATAAGATTTCTACTTGCTAAAACATGTCTTTTACCAACATTACTATATGCATCTGAGGTTTTCACAGGTTGCAACTCTAGGGATAACAGAAAACTTACTGTAACTTTCAACAACATTATTCGCAATATTTTTGGATTAAGAAAATTTGATCATGTATCCCAATACTCGTGTCATGTCTTACACATGTCATTTGACAACTATATTAAATTCAAGAACATTATATTCCTACATAAAATTATTATAACAAATGCTCCAAAATATAGAGGGAATAGAGGGAATCGAATAATTCAATTTAAATACCGGGACCATGCCTCTGAATGTCAATTTTTTATTCTAACTATTCGTCTCTGGGTTCAGCTTCCTAATATCATGCAAAATACAAGCAACTCAATAGGGTTTAGAAAATTACTATACCAATACTTTAATTGATTTTATTTGATTTTTTTTAATTCAATTCAATTCAATTTTATTTACATCTTTATCATTTTACATATCAATATAATTATAATTTACATTATAAAGAGTTCAAGATTTCCTTTTTCTACTTAATAATTAGTTAGTATTTATAAACATTTTAAGCATATATACATATTAAAATAATTATGGAGGAAAAAATTACAAAAACCTATTTGATACTTTTTTTTTTATATAAAAACTACTTATCCTACGAACTAACTACGATGATGCTAACTCATTAATATGAGTATTATCAGAGTTTAGACATCTGATATTAAAATTTTGGGTAAGTCTTTCAATCTTAACTTTAACTAGTTCTACATTTGCAAGCGCATGAAGGCGCTCTGTAGAGAAGAACCATGGCAAGTTGTATATTAACTTTAATAACTTATTTTGCGAAACTTGCAATTTTTGTATATGACACTTAGCACTGGTAGACCAAACTCGAGCTGCATAAAATATTACAGCATGAAAAATAGCCTTTAATATTAATTTTTTATTATCAATGCTAAGCCTTGAATTCCGATTTATAAAAGAATAAAGGATACGGGTATGCAATTTAACTTTGTTAACTATGTATGAAATATGGTTTTTGAACTTCATTTTAGGATCGAGTACAACACCTAAATATTTAACCTCATTTTTCCATGAAATTGAATTATTATTAATGTTAATATTTTGTTGTGGTAAAAAACATGATTTACGTTTTCTAGTGAAATATATACATTGTGTTTTATCATAGTTGAGCATTATTTTCCATTTATTAAAATAACGTTGTAATTCAGCTAAAGCATTTTGGAGATGTGTTATAACATCAGAAGACAGAGTTTCTGAGCAAAGTATCGCAGTGTCATCAGCAAATATAGACATAGTGCAATGATCTAATTGTGGAAAGTCAGATGTATACAAGTTGTATAAAATAGGTGATAAACAAGAACCTTGAGGGCACCCTGCAGTGATAGGAAAAATTTCAGAACAAGTAGAACCAATGTGAACTTTATATGTTCGACAGGATAAAAAACTATAGATTATTTTAGTCAGCTGAACAGGAAAGTTATAATTTAGCATTTTAAAAATTAGGCCCTTATGCCATACTGAATCAAAAGCGGCCTTGACGTCCAGTAGTACCATTCCAATCGATTTTTGGTCTCTGAAGTTTTTATTAACTAAGTCCCTTATTCGGATCAGTGGATGTGAGGTATTATGCTCTCTACGAAAGCCAAACTGTTGAGGAGGAAAGATATTGTTGATTTCAATAAATTCTAGCAATTTATATTTGATAACCTTTTCAAGAATTTTGCCCACCGATGACAGTAGGCTGATAGGTCGATAAGAAAGGGGATTACTAGAATCCTTACCAGGCTTTTTAACTGGAATAATTTTAGATTCTTTAAATTCTAAAGGAAAATAACATAATTTTAAGCAGGAATTTATAAAAACTGTTAAAAATTTAATGCCTTTTCGGGGGAGAGCTTTTAGACATCTATTATTAATACCATCAATTCCAGGTGATTTTTTATTTTTCAAAGATTTAATAATGGCCGAAATTTCGGAACCATTTGTTTGCATATCAGTTGTGCTGTTTACATGTGACCTGAATGATGCAACAGCATCGTTGACTAGAGCTTCTGAAACAGGGTCACCAAGATTTTCTGAAATCGAATTATTTGAAGCAAAAGTTTGAGCCAAGATTTTGCATTTCTCTTGGTTGGTGGTAAATCGAGAGTTATTAATTTTTAGTATTGGAATATTTTTAGACTTTTTTTTTCAAAATTTTGGTTAAGTTCCAAAAAGGAGGAGAGCCTTTGTCTAACCCAGACAATAAATAATTCCAAGATATGTTTTTAAATTTCTCAATTTCTTCGTGAATTAAAATATTAAATATCTTCATTTGGTGCAGATCATTTAGGTTTCTATAACGTTGCCAGTTTCGTCTATAACTGTTCCTCTCTTGGATTATCTCTTTTAAGAATTGTGGTAGGGGTCTGTTAATATAAGAGGGGTATTTCTTGGGGACACTGCATTCTATTGCATTTTGTATAACATTTTTAAAATTTGTTATCAAACTTTCAATATGTTCATTACATCTTATATTGTTTATATCAGGAATATTGAGATTTCTATTAATATGTCTGGCGTAAATAATCCAGTTGGCATTATTGAAGTCATAGTTAAAAGTTGTTGTGGTATTGTAGGAGCTAGTCAATGAGATTTTAACGGGTAGATGATCGGAGCTTAGGTCGTTTAATACTATTGCAGGAGACAGTATATGTGACAAATTTGTTAAGAATAGATCCAAGGTGGAGCCTTGCCTATTTGCACTTGCTGGTATATATGTGTGTTCGCATGGGTATATAATATCGATATTATTAGAGTCTAATTTTTCGTTCAAAATATTGCCCCAACAATTTGCTCTGACGCAGCCCCAAGATTGGTGCCTACAATTAAAGTCACCTCCAAATAAATATATATTGTTACAAGTAAGTTTTTGAATATCAGAAGCAAAGAGACGTTTTCTTATACCATCTTCTCCGGCTAAACCACCTGGGAAATAGCATGAAAATATATTAATACTATAATTGTTAGTAAATAATTTAATACCAATATTTTCAATAACATTATTTTTTTTAATGTTTTTTAATTGTAATTTATAATATTTTAAATTTAGATTGAGCTACTGATATTAAATATATAGTGAATAACTTATCTGATTCCATTACTGTAATTTATAAGATACTATGTCTTGTTGTAATGGAAAATCGCATTTAATAAATAAATACAAAATAAAAAAAAATAAAAACTATATTTGCACTGGCTATATTTATTATTTAAGTATTAGTTTTAAGATTTGAATAATTATTGTTAACTTATTAAGTGAAGATCCAATAAATAAATGAATAAGACAAATCATTATCTCTATGATTTGGATTTTAAATCATCATGCTCCCAATAGCCTATAAGCAGTTGTGTAGTTGCATGTCAAAATTTAAGAAAGGGGTTACGAATTGCTACCTCATGCGCTATAATCACCGGATCTTCGTTACCAGTGACTATTTTCTATATTCAAACCTAAAGAACTAACGCGGTGGAAAAGATTAGAACCGACGATGAAAAAATTTATGAAAATTTACTATTTGGAGGACTTTGAGGAATCTTATTACTTTGAAGGTATAAATAACTCTGATAAACTTTGGAGGAAATGTATTGATATAGAAGTAGACTGTGTAAATAAATATATTTCTTTTCCACAAAGAAGTTTCTTGTATTCAGAATTCATATGGATTTATTGATCCGCCCTCGAATTGTACGTCCAACCGAAATTAAGATTAAAGATTATAATCTTACAAGGGTATGCATCGAAAGCCAAACAACCAATCCATTTTAAGTGTTAACTCTCTAATTAAACTATGTCACAAATGCATATATATTTTGATGGCTATACGTGATCCCAAATAAAATTTGCGTATATGGGCGCAAGTTCTGATCTAGCTCCCATTAAAATGTCGCCTATGGGTACGTCTACAATTACAAAAAAGTCATATTTATCATGGATTTATCATGCTCTCTATGATATTTTTCAATCATAGTCTGCATACAAAGCTGCTACCTGTACTGACTTTAATCAACGAAAAGAGATTTAACTCAAAGTTGATTTTAATAAATATGATCATGAACGGTCCATTTCTACCTATTTTCAATATAAATTACATCCGATTTAAACTTTTTCATAAAGGATGATTTTTTAGCTATTATCTTTTTGGCAACACTGGTTTAAACAGCTGACGCACGTTTCGTGTTTTGTTTCATTGTCAAACATCTTCAATTTGGTCTATAATTTAACCATGAATCGTCTTACAAACGTGCTCTGTTAAGAAAGTTCATCGCGCGCTTCTTCCATTTTATGGTCAGTTTAATCGACCCACTGAAGCGGCTATTCGGACTATTGTGACTAAATTTCGCACCAAATTTACATTGTTGGACATTAAACCACCAACACGCTTACGTAGAGTGCGAACTGAAGAAAATATCGCAGCTGTATCGGCCAGTGTTAATGATGACCATCAATTATCGATTCGTCGCCGTTCGCAGCAATTGGGCCTCTGTTACTGAACAACGTGGAAAAGCCTTTCTAAATACAGCTGGTGCAAGAATTGAAGCCGAACGACCTACCGCAACGTAGAATTTTTGGTGAAAGGGCTCTTGGAAAGTTGGCCGAAGATCCACTTTTTTACCGAAAAATTGTGTTCAGCGACGAAGCTCATTTTTGGCTCAATGGGTACGTAAATAAGCAGAATTGTCGATTTTGGAGTGAATATCAGCCAGAAGCATTGGAAGAGCTACCAATGCATCCAGAAAAAGTCACAGTTTGGTGCGGTTTATGGGTTGGTGGCATCATTGGACCGTACTTCATCAAAGATGATGCGAATCGTAACGTAACTGTGAATGGTGACCGCTACCGAGAGATGATATCCAACTGTTTTTACCCAAAATGCAAGAGCTTGACTTGCATGACATGTGGATTCAACAAGACGGTGCCACATGCTACACAACACGCGCAACAATGGACTTATTGAGAGGCGAGTTCGGTGAACATTTTATTTCACGTTCGGGACCGGTCAATTGGCCGCCTAGATCGTGCGATTTAACGCCTTTAGACTATTTTTTGTGGGGCTATGTTAAAGCTCATGTCTATGCAGACAATCCCGCTTCAATTGACGTATTGGAGGACAAGATTGAAGCATTTATTCGTGAGATACCGGCCGAAATGTTGGAAAGAGTATGCCAAAATTGGACTAAGCGGATGAACCATTTGAGGCGCAGTCACGGTCAACATTTGCATGAAATAATCTTCAAACATTAAATTATATGGAACGTACTATCGATTCAAATAAAGATTTCGTGCATTTTTCTGAATTTTATGTGTTTTTTTTTTTTGGAAAACTTTCCTATAGCTCTTAAAATATCACCCTCTATCTTTAATTTATACTTTTATTACATTGTCACTTAAATTTTATATATACTTGTTTTCATTCATTCTTTCCTATTTTTTAATTGAACATTTTTTGAAGTGAACACATTTTTTGAAAATTTCAGATGAAAATTTTATAACATTTTGTAGAATATTTATATTTTCATCCAGATACTAATAGATATAAAATAGTACCAATTACCTTTATGTATGAGAAAGTAAGAGTTCCTATATTTTTACTTGTAACTTTCAAAGCACAAATGTTGCATATTTTCAATATTATATTGCAAAGTATAACAGCAAAGCTTTTATCCACCAACTGCATGACGAGATTGATTCCTTCGGCAAACAATGAATATTATAAAATTCTACCCCTTTTTTTAACTACATATATAACCAAAAAACAAATCATTAGAAATAAATTTTTAGATGTACATACATATGTGATTTTTTAATTTTAAATTCATGACCCGTTGCGATCCAAAAAAACTGCGGTATAAATAATTTAAAGTTTAATGAAATATAGTAATATTTAATTTTAAATATTTATTTGTCAATGTTAAAATTTTATTTAAAAACAATTCATTTTTCAATTATAAATTGACACAACTGACCATTGTTTGCATATTTAAGTTTTATTATTTTGCCTTTTCTCTTTCGAGCCAGTTATTGCAATGTTTTTCCTTTGATTTCCAAAATTGTTTTTGTTTCTATTCTACTTTACCTCTCATTATCTGCAATTCAAATCACGTTTCACAATATTGTAATCGAATCTTAAGTATGCAAGATTTGATTTACGCTCAATAAGCGTAAACACATACTCCACTCTGGTAAATGCGTTTTCACTTAAAACTCCCCCTCTTTGAGTATTATGTTTTTGTATATTTACATATATTAGCAGGCGCTGCGAGCAGAGTAGATTATTGCAAAAAAATTTACAGAATTTGCGCTGTATTTACACTAAACAAAAAAATCTATATCTATACTAATATAATAACAAGTAAGAGTGTTAAATTCGGCTATGCCGAATCTTTGATACCCTCCACCTGGGTTTTACGTTTACATTAATATCTGGACTTCTTGCACTATTTGTAACAAATGTATATAAAATATTTGAGTATGTAAACACTTTGATAAACCTATTACTGAATTATTACAACAAATGCTCTGAATTTTCAGCATTTTATAGAGGTGTCTACATATATTAGGTCATAAATTGGCACAATGACTCCCGATTTATCCCATTTTAAATACTAACCTGATCCAGATAATTACAAACAATATTAAGTTTAACCAGGTAAATGGTTTATTTTGTAATTTTCTTTTTAATTTAAATTTTTTAATATAAAGGTGCATTTTATTTTTTACAAACCTTTTCAATTTTCCAGACCTATTAGTATAGGGCACATTTGTGAGTCCGCAAAGATCAACTTTCAACTCTTACTTCTTTTTATTGTATTAAATCTATCTTTGTGTCTTTAAATTAATTAAGATAATTAAGATGAAAATATTTAACAAACTGTTTTTTTTTAGTTAATATCTGAACATTTTACTGATACAAGACAAAACTAAAACTGCCAAAAATTTCAGTCAAAACTATTTTGATTGTATTTGTTAAATATCGCATAATTTTTTTCAATTTTAAACTTTAAAGTCTTTTTAAGTCTGGTAATAACTCTATAATATGAAGGAAGTAAATATGTGGATTCTTTAATAACAATGACAAGTATAAAAAAACACTTTTTTGTGCATTACATTAAAATATTATAAATTTGAACATAATTAATTTTAGAAACATAATTAATTTTAGAAAAATGTCCGATTCGTTTTTCGATGATGCTGAAAACATATCAAAGAAATACAGAACATAAATCAGATCTAAGTATACATGCTTATAACCACTGCTATAAAAAATCTTTTAAAACCAACAGTATTGCCATAATTTGAAATTGTAAAGATGCTAAATTGCAAAAAAAAGATGCTTAAACGTACTGGATGCTAAATTCTTTTTTCAAATTTCATTACCTTTATACTGAAAAATTATATACTTATTAATAAATTCTTTGGTTTTTAAATCGAAAAATTAATATAAAACATATGTTTCGATTTATATTTTTTAAATTTTAATTAAAATTATTTTGGATTTCATCTGAAATTTTTATTAACATCAAATTGAGTTTATTTTAAACTTAAATTAAATATTTTTAATTTTAGAGGGATTTTTTTTTTATTTAAAATATAACAGAAATTACATTATCAAAAGATACGATTATATTAGAATAATTGGTTTATGGAATCTAACATTTCTGTGATGTCTTCATCTTCAAGTTCTTCTTGGCTCTGATATTTTTCTGACGATCGACTCTTATCAACGACATCGGTATATTGTAAGTGTGACAGCACCGATTTTTCAATTTCAATCCTTCTTTTATACGTATTACAGAACATAACAACTCGGATTTTATTCTGTTCGAAGTTTGCTTTTAACTAAAATCATTAAACTAAACAAACGTTCAACTTCGGCTTTTGAGAAAGACAAAACTAATATAGACAATACAAATATTGGATTTTCGCCAATAGAATTTTTCAATCCATAAAGAGGTTGTATTCAGTGTTGTATCCCAGTTTTGCTCTTTGATATAACTCCATTGGATTTGAATTTTTTCTGTTTCAGATGATATAAATTTAAACTCTTCTAATATATTGGTTATCTGTTCTTTTACCCGATTTAATGTGTTTTGTATTGAAAATTTTGGCATTTTTTTAATACAATAATATTTTTTGGCAATCGACTTTCAAATTCATTAAAAACTGTTGTTGGTGTTTACATTCTTCTATTTCAAAATGTTTTGTTATATTTGTTGAAAGAAACGAGCAGTGTGGTAAAAGGAGTAGTACACAAAATTGCTGTACTACACTTTGAGAAATAAAAACATATCAATACCATTAAAATTATATATTCAAAAATTATAAAAAAAACAATATCAAAAAAAGATGCTAAAAGCAACTTTTTATTAATAAAAGATTCTAAGTTAGCATCTAGCATCTTTTGATAAATTTTGGATGCTAAACGACAAAAAAAGTTGCTAAATCTAGCAACTAAAAAGCTAAAACGGCAACACTGAAAACCAAGAACAAATATTCTGTTTGAGTTGTAACATCTCATTTGCAAGCCATTTTAATTAAGCTGCGTTCACACTATGTGTTTTGCTTGTGTTTTTCTTATTGTTTTAGCACGTGCAATTTGTACACATAGTGTGCACCCTTTCAAAAACTGTTTATGTACAACACATTTGGCAAAACATATGTAAATTTTTCAATTAGAGCAGGTTCTATTTTGGCATGACAACCATATTAAAATACAATACTGCTTGTGGCGAAAGAAAAACAGAGTAAATTATAAAGATAAATATTGAAAGAAAAATAAATTGTTTAATATTAATTAACAATTAAAAAATATATTACTTTATTTTTAACAATAACTTTTTGTAAATTCACAAATTAAATCAGCTGTTGTTTACATTTAGAGGTTATGTCATACGGAAATACATATGTACGTTTGATCGCAAAAATGATGAATTGTATGTAAAACGCCAATTTTGACACACACGCCGAATTACGTATGGATCGTAAAACTGAATTTACATATGGAAAATACACACCTTTAATTGTGTAAATTTTAAATGCACATCTAACCATATCAAAAAGATGAATTAAACAGAATTGCAAAAATATTTTCTTTATAATATCTGTATGTTTTTTATATTATTCTTATGTAATTCTCATGATATTTTTATCTTATTTTTTATTTTTACATAATTGAAATTCAAAATGTACAAATTAAAAATAAATTTTAAAAAAAGTAGTGTAGGGAAAAAAGGGAATTTTTTTTATAAGCGTAGAGATTTCTGAAAAAATCTCCTGGCATCACTAGTACCTATTAAAAATCAATGTAAAAATTCACAAGACAACGCGACATAGACTTGCTTTGTTCAAAAGCTTCCATAAGACTGAATGAAATTGTTGCTTACTTTACTCTTTGGTGAGTATTTTCATTTTTGTTCGGCTGTATACATATAAGAAGCCAATTTGAGTTCGGTTTACTCGTGCTGCTATGCATATGTTTGTGTGTTAACAAAAATATACGATATCCCAGTCATCATTTCGAAGATTGTTTTAACAAAAATTACCTTACTGTGTCTTCTTCGAGCACTTTTGATGATTAAAAACTGCTTAATCACATGCGCTATTCAAAGACTAGATAATGATTTTTGCTTTCTCTTAGAAAGTGATTTAGAGAAAAATTACATTAAATAAGACTCAAAAATGAGTCGAAACTAATTAGAAAAGCGGATAAAAAGGACTCTCAAGAGCGGGTAAGGTAATATTTAATCCCAACAAAAGAATATTTTGTGATCAGCAAAAGGGCGCATTTATAACTGTTTTAATAGCACATATGAGTCAAAAAGACCCTACATTATCATTTATTGCATAAAATGCTTACTGGGATTTTATTCACTTTCTGTAGAAACAGGTTTTTTAAGTAAAACAAATCTGCATACAATTTCAATTCAATTTCGTTCACAATGACACGGTCACTTTGTTTACTAGCTACTAGTAAAATAAGAAAATAGTATTATAATACACCGTAATGATGAATTGTACTTCTCAATTAGTTTATTTTTAATGTGCCATAAGAAGTTCGGTTTGTGCTAAGAAAAGCATGAATATATGTTTCCCAGGGCGAAGCTTCATCATTGCACTATGATTGAGTTGAGCTCCGCGGCTATTCATAATGTGAATAGCTCGTGTCAAAAATTTTTGGTAGTTGGGAATGGCGTTTGTGTTAAGAAAGGCATAAACGCATGTTTCCCAGGGCAAGGCTCGATCATTGCACATTGATTGAGCTGAGCTCCGCGGTTATTCTTAATGTGGATAACTGTTGAAACAAAATTTTGGAAATGGCGTTTGCCTCCGTTCCGACATTAAATAACAAAGTTTAAAAATTTATTGTATTTAATATCTGACAAAAAATAGTATTTTTCTAAACAACAATTTTTTTTACAGGGTAAATAAATATTTTATGGCTTACCTACCTACTACTTTTGAAAGCAAGTATGCAGGGTTTATACATGTACTAAAAATACAACTCTTAAAACCATACTATTTTTTCAACTCTAAAAATTTCAGAATTTTGTAAAAATAAAATAAAATACCGATTTATTTTAATATGCGCTTATTATGGATATACATATACAGAATATATGAATATTATTTATAGTATTTTGATATTGGCAACAGTAGTATGTATCAATTTGTAACATTTTGTGATGTTATAAAAATCGCAGAATATTGATATTGATTTTATATAGTGTCTTTTATTAATTAATTAACTTAAATATTACACCAAAAAATATTGATATTGATGAATTTTTATCTTATTAACACAACGACCACAAAAACAACATGCACAGCTATGACAAAATACAAAATTTAGGAAAACAATATAGGAAAACGTCATATTTTTTTTACCTTTTCAGTGATTTCTCGGCACCTATGAAACCTATTGTCATGATTTAAAAACAGGAACCTTCTCAAGATGTTAGTGAATCATTCTCACTAAAAACAAGCGCCCTATCTGCCCTATTGAGGGCGTTATCACAAGAACACATATTCAAATCATATTTTCTCATGACTTTTTAATTCTTCGCTCAATTCTCGGGACCAGATTAACCGATTTGGACGATTTTAAATAGCAAACTTCTCAGGATGTTAGTGAATCATTTTTTATACCAAGGAGCACCCTAGCTATCCGATTGAAGCCGTCATCGTGATTTCCACAGACGGACAGACGGACAGACGGACAGCCGGACAGCCGGACAGACGGACAGACGGACATCGCTACATCAACTTCGCTTGTTATAAGGATAAAAAAAAAATATATTTTATGGGGTCCAGAATTTTTTTTCTAATTATTACAAACGGAATGACAAACTTATATATACCCTCTGCACACTGGAGTGGAGGGTATAAAAAGGTAATGTGTGTTTGTTTGTTTGTTTGTAGGAGGTAATCTCCGTAACTACTCATCTGATCTTCCTGAAATTTTCACAGAGTCTTACTGCGGATATGGGAAGTGCTATAGGCTATAATTTTTTAAATATTTATAGTGAGCGTAGCACCTCCCACACAAAGTAAATTTTTAGTATCATATATATTGATTACTATGATAGGGTGAGCTTAACAAATTTGTGAGAGGTCACCTATTGTTAATATTAGTAGCTACGTCGGAAATGGGCGGGATCGGATAAGTGGGCATGGTGCCTCCCATACAGGAAATAATTCAATATTATATATCTCGACTACTGTGATAGAGTGAGCTTTTCAAATTTGTCTGATGTCACCTATTATTAATGTGAGTAGTCGGACAAAAAATGAGCATTATCGGACCAACAGGCGTAGACCTGCCATACAAAGTAAATATCAAATGCCATATATCTGGAGTACTGTCATATTGAGAGTCTTGGGAATTTGTGGGAGCCCATAAGTTATTCATCATATTAGTTAAATGAAAAAGGGCGTGATCGGAGCAGTGGGCGTGACACCGCCCATTCAAAGTAGATATCTAATATCATATAACTGGTGTACTATAAAAGAGAAAGACTCAATATTTTGCACGAGTCCATTAGATATTAATGTGAGTAGCCCAATAAAAATTGGGCGGGATGGGCGTAGGCGTGGTACCTCCTATATAAAAAATATAAAGTAATACGAAAACGACAATCTTTTGACAAGTACATTAGTTACCAATGTGATTTGTTGTGGAAAATATATCGCCAAAATCAAAAATCGCCAAACCAAGAAATCGCGAAAAATAAAAATTGTCCAAAAAACAAAAATCTTCAAAACCAAAAATGGGCAAAATCAAAAATCGCTAAAAAGGAAAATTGCCAAATGATATTTTAATTTCAAGGCCAATAGTTCAGTGTTGCCAGATCTAATTTGGAAAATCCATGTTCTTCTCATGGGCAGCTACATGCACCTTGCTCCAAGGTAGGAAAGCCGAAAAATCTGATAATTGTTGTATATCAGCAAGTATCGAAATAAAAAAATCTATACTAATAATATATACTAGCATAATAAAGAGGTAATGTGTGCTTGTTTGCAGGAGGTAATCTCGGTAACTACTCATCTGATCTTCCTGAAGTTTTCACAGAGTCTTACTGCGGATATGGGAAGTGCTACACGCTGTATTTTTTTTTTAAATATTTTTAGTGGGCGTGACAGCTCCCATACAAAGTAAATTTTTAATATCATATATATTAAGTACTATAAGAGAGTGAGCTTTGCAAATTTGTCTCAGGTCATCTATTACACTGCTCTACAAAAAAAAAAAAAAAAGGTAAATGATATTGCAGTGGATTTAAGATAATTCGGAGGTGCTGATTTCGAATCTGCAACCAGTTTATTCAAATTGGCTCTAGATTTTGCACAATTCACGATTATATTTTTTTGCATTTCTCAACCGATTATTTCAATAAAAAATTTTAAATTTAGTAGCCATAGCTCCAGAAAGAAAGCCCTTTACACAATTTAAGCCTACTTGCCTACCCTATTTTTTAAATTTAAGTGTGTATAAATATCTCAAAAACTTTGGTAAATATAGTCGCTCAAAGTAAAAATTTAAAAAAATTTTAGGGTTTTTTAGAAAAAAAAATTTAAATATAAGAAGAAGTCCGATTTTAAATATCAAAGCCAATTTTGAAAGGAAAAAGTTCAAAATTTGTATATATGTCATTTTGTATAAACAAATTATATAAAATTTTAGAACCTTTTGTAATTAAATTTCGACTTAAAAAAAATTTTTTTTTGGTTTATAATTCATATATTTAAAAACCATAAGTTTGCAGCCTATTCATATGACAGTTAAAACAATATATAAATTATATTCTTTACCTAATGGTAATAAAATGAACAAAAAGTTATTTAAATATTTTTTTATTAGATTTTCTTTTATGGACACTGTCAGAACAATCACGCTGAATGGACCAACAGTAGTCAGCCATCATGTGTCTGTCCCATCTGCCTTGATACCTTTCCTCCATAACTCTTATATCTTGATGGAACCTCTCTCCTTGTTCTTCGTTAACATCGCCAAGATTATATGCAGGTAGTGTACCTTTATGCTCATATTAGCACCCAGCTTTTCAAAGTGGAGCAGCATATTCTTAACAAGCTCTTCATAATTGTAAGCTTTGTGGTTACCTAAAAAATTATTTACAACTTCGACAAAGCTGGACCATGCTGACAGTTCCACATTGTTCATATTGTTTTTAAAATTAGGATCGTTGATTAGCTTACGAATTTTAGGGCCATCAAATATTCCAGCTTTTAATTTCTCAATACTTAATCCAGGGAACGACTTACAAATGTATGCGAAGCAATTATTTATATATTTATACACACTTAAATTTAAAAAATAGGGTAGGCAAGTAGGCTTAAACTGTGTAAAGGGCTTTCTTTCTGGAGCTATGGCTACTAAATTTAAAATTTTTTATTGAAATAATCGGTTGAGAAATGCAAAAAAATATAATCGTGAATTGTGCAAAATCTAGAGCCAATTTGAATAAACTGGTTGCAGATTCGAAATCAGCAACCTCGAATTATCTTAAGTCCACTGCAAAGTTGTGCGACTTATTAATTTTGTTTTTTCTTTGTAGAGCTGTGTTATTAATGTAAGTAGTCAGAAAAAAAAAATGGGCGGGATTGGACAACTGCGCGTGGCAACCCCATACAAACTTAATATTGAATGATATTTCTGAATTATTGCAATAGTGAGAGCCTTGGGACTTTGCGTGAGCCCTTTCATTACGATTCGGGGGGAGGGTGTAGCGAAGCACACCGGGCTTCATCTAGTGTTTTCATAAAATTCTTGAGAAATGTAAATAAATGGATAGAAATAACTGTCAGTACTTTAGTTTTCTTCTTCAAAATTATATTAAAGTAAATTTAGCTGCGAAACGAGGTTAGCGTATCGTAAGAAAAAAATTATTTTATGTTTTGTATAACTGTAATAAAGAAGAAACATATATTTTGTAAAATTTAACCATTTTTCTTGACTCTTTCTTTATCGTGCATATGAACAGAAATGGATTACCTTTTAGTTTCAAATCATACATGGAACGTTGTTTGTCAACAACTTCAATTTTTCAATTTGGTATGCTTGGTGTAGTTTTCTACTCGGCATAGGAAAGTTGTATGAAAATAGTACCTTGAGCGCCAAGTGTAATGCCTGGTTTTTACTATGTCATTTTCTATGGCAATATTTGTCAATTATTGTCAGTTGTATAAAAACGGTTTGAAATGTATTGTCATTTACAGCCCCTGGCAACATTTAACATCAAAACTGAAATTGCCGAAATGCAAACAGCAGGACGCAATCTTACTGCAAATGTATTGAGATTAAGGCCAGGTACTACTAATACTACTTCATCGCGCGTGAATGGTATCGATGATGGTTTCTTTTTCCAACCGCATATTGAGAAAATGATTTTGAAAAAGTATGAATTTTGCGGGCTTAGGAATTTGATGCTTCTTGCATACTTGGCTGTTTTGATATTGGCTGGCGTTCACAAGTAAGTTGAATTTTACTGAATATATATGAATAACGGGCTGTTCGATATCACTTTCGGTCTGCATATTTTCAGAAAAATTATGTCGGAAAAACAGTTTGAGTACCTAAGCAAAATTTTTCGCTTCGGTGATAAAATCAGTCGTCGACAAAACAGATCTGCGGATAAATTTGCTCCAATTCGTCATCCTTGGAATATGTGATCTGAAATATTACCAATGCTTTTCAACTCTTACATCACTGTAGGCGAACAGCTATCTGGCTTCTATGGGGATTATTTTTTATGCAAAACAAACCAGAGAGATATAGTTTGAAATTTTGCGCAAAAACCTTCTATGTCTGGAAAATACAACCATACCTTGGGAAAGCTTCTGAAGCTGCTCCATAAAAAATCTAGGCCAACGAGTTTTATTGCATCTGGTCGAGGGCCCAAAAGTTTATAATGTTACAATGTACAAATTCTTCACGTCTTATGAGTTGGGTCAAAAATTACTGGAAAACAAATTGACCATGGTTAGAACAATGTACAAGAACAAGCGCTCGATTCCACCAATGCAAAAAGGCTCCACTCTTTCAGTGTACACTCCAATTAACCAAAGATATTACACTTGTTTCCTAGGTTGGAAAAAAATGTAGATGCACAGTGTTGCAGATTTCTCTTCACAATACGCCAGAAGTCGAGACTGTTGAAAAGAAGCTACCAGAAATAATATCATATTAGAAATTTTTACACCTATCAATTGAAGAGCGGCAAGGGCCTTTAAGTCGTTATAAAGAGTATTAATTCGTGTATCGACCCGATCGAATTGAAAAGTGAACTCGAGAAAAGGATTCAGGGTTAAAGTTGTAGTAAATATCAGAAACCGCGAACGCATCCCACGACCTCTTTTCCGCATAAAGTTAGAACCTGGGGATATAATATTAAAGAAAAATTAAGTGCACCCAGTCTACAGTTTGAGATATATCCTGCATAGAAAAATTACCGTGGAACAGCCCCATAAAAGAACAGGGCCGGTTCATTGCTTAAATTGCCAGGAGTTCGGGCATACTGCAAGGTACCACCAGTACGTGTCGCTTGTGGCGAGTTGCATATTACGAGAGACAAACCAAAAACAGACGATAAGGTAAAAAGGTGTAGCAACTGTCGTAAAAATCACACCGCAAATTACAGGGGCTGCCCAGTTTACTCTGCGATATATAGAAATATGAAAACAAAGAAACATGCTTCACCCATATCGAAAACAATTTAACCGCAATCTTCAAATATTAACACAGCTGCTCCTAGAAATTATCCAATTAATACAAACCGTCCGCAAAATATTCAATCATATGCTAATGATGTACGTTCACTCCCCGCTGTAACAAATTTAAAATGCGATCCCCCGAATAAAAATCAAAGCAAACTTGAGTCGACCCCCGATACTCTTGTTCAAACGATAAATACATTCACGAATGCTATGAACAACATGCTGCAACAGATGTTGAAAATGCAATCCATGATATTGTAAGATATGCTAAGTAAACGATGAACTGTTTGAAAATATGTTTCTGGAACGCAAACGACTTAAGCCAACATAAAGACGAATTTGATCATTTTCTTAGAGACAATCAAATTGATATCTTGCTTGTCTCTGAAACTCACTTGACTCGTAAGAGTCTCTTTACACTGCGCGGATACCCTTTGTATGATGCTAAGGATCCAAGAGATAGAGCATGTGCTGGCTCAGCTATCCTAATTAAATCCAGATTAAAACATTATTTAATGTGTGATCATTGTGAAAACTACCTTCAAGCTACTACTACTACTAGAACTTGTAAACAGCCAAGTGATTTCATCAATATATTCTCCCCTAAGGTTTTCTATATCAGAAAATCAATATATAAGTTCCTTTAAATTACTAGGCCCTCGTTTCATAGTTGCTGGCAATTTTAATACCAAGCATACATTCTGGGGGTCACGGCTTATTTCCCCGAAGGGTCGTGTTTTATTCAACACAATTTCTAAAATGGGTATGGATGTGCTCCCAAGCGGAGAACCAACTGTACTGGCCAACAGATGGGCAAAAAACGCCCGATTTGATCGATTTCGGATTAACGAAGAACATCGCAAAAAAAAATTGTACATGTAGAATCTTCAATGGAACTCTCGTCTGACCACACACCCGTTATTGTCACTATTTCGAACCCCCAAAAAATTGTTCCCCATCTGGTGATTTAACGCTTTCAAGCAATATCGATTGGCCAAAATACAAAAAGTTTCTTAGTACCCATTGCACAAAAAGCTTTCCGCTAAGAACACCAGATGATATTGACCTCTCGATTGTTAACTTCGAACAAAACCTCAAACTAGCTGCTCAACTTGCTACTAAACCTCCTCGTCACACCAGGCCATATAGAACTACCTCTGTAGATGTTGAAAGGCTATTAGGTGAAAAAAGAAGAATTCGAAGAGTGTGGCAACTGCACAGATCTCCTCAACTTAAGCAACAATTGAAAGAATGCACAAAAAACCTACGGAAACTGTTTGAAACACAAAGAAATGCTAATTTGAATAGTTTTCTTGAGAAACTGGATCCAACAGAAAAACCTGATTAATCTTTGTGGCGTGCTACAAAAAATCTTAAAAGACCTGTTGTATGTAAGCCTCCTTTAAGAAAGGAAAGTGGAGGATGGGCTTTGCGAGCCCTCCACAGACAATTTATGCTGGTATAGTATCTTAAGCCCGCTTCTGTACATCCTTTAAATATCAGACATGCCAACAAATGAAAACGCACTTACGTCGACTTTTGCGGATGATACTGCAATTTTAAGCGTACACGAAACCCCCTCAACAGTATCCCTTCTTTTACAGAGCCATATTGAAGAGCTGGAAGATTGGCTAGGTATGTGGAAGATTAAAGTAAATGAACAAAAGTGTATCCACCTAACTTTTACCCTAAGAAGGGAGACTTGCCCGCAAATTCGAATTAGGAACCAGCCTATACCTCAACATTCCTCTTTTAAATATATCGGACTACATCTCGATTGCCGACTTACATCGAAAAGTCATATAGACGCTAAATTGACACAAATAAAATTCACATGGCTAATTGGCAGGAACTTAAAATTATGTCTCGTTTGTAAACTCTTGATTTGTAACTCGAGTTTCAAACACATTTGGTGCTTTGGTATACAGTTATAGGGACAGCCTCAGCTTCAAACACAGAAAGAATACAAAGATGCCAAAACAAGATTTTGAGTATGATTTCAGGCGCACAGTGGTACGTGAGAAACTCACATTTGCACAGAGACTTAAATATTTCTCTAGTAAAGTACGAAATCACTTGACATAGTACAAATTATTTGGTAAAGCTACAGTCTCACCCGAATCCTCTAGCACGTAACTTAATCAACAATCGTATCCACCAACGCTTAAGAAAGAGGGAGACTGCTGATCCCATTGGATGAAAAATGGATTGATACAATTATCATTTTTTTTTTTTATCATTAGATTACATATGTATATAGAATAAATGAAATTTTGTCTGGCACTGGCTGGATTTAATATTTAAGTTTTAGTTTTAAGATTTGAATAACTTATTGTTAGTTCACAAACCTATGTGAAAATTCCGGCCGGTTGGACCGATGATGGGCCATCCCTCTTATGGAGGTAACCGATTGGGGGAGAAGAAGTAAAGGAGGGTGAATGGTAGTGTGCCTAATGCAAAGATACAACAACTTATCTAGTAGTCCGTATGATTTGGGTAGATTCGTGTTGTCCTAGTTAATTAGTGTGTGTATGGAGTTTATGTTCGGTGGTGAATATACGTTGTAGTTGTGATGGCTGCTATGGATTAATTTATTTATTTTTTTTGCAATTTGGATTTAATTTTTATGTTGTAGTGGGTAGCATGTGTAGCTGTTTAATGTGTAGAAATATGTCTAATTAATAGTAGGAATGTGGTCACAATAGCTTTACCGTAAAAGTGCTGCCAAGTTTTCTGGGTTTGTGAATGATAAACAGAGCTGTATTTTTAGCAAATGGCCATTCATAAATCCCAGCGAAACTTTGGGAATTAAGATTCCTGTTTTTGGTGTTTCTGTTTTATAAAGGATTCGTCAGTTTTTATGTCAGTGGTTTGTCTTCGTAATATTAAAGTTTAAGATAAATAAAAAAAAGATGCAGATTTTGCGGGAATTTGGAGCGTGGGTAAAATGAATATAAAAGGGCAGAGAAGGCTGAATAGCGCCGTTAATATATATTTAAAGTTCAAGTCAGTAGTGCGGGGTAACAAACCTTAACGTTTTGAATAACTGCCAGTTGCAGTCAAAAATCCAATTAAAAAAATCCAGTTTGATAAAAGTAAGATTGTGTATTTCTAAGTGGAAATCCTAAAAGGAATAAAAATCTCAAGTGAGTGGTAATTGCTAATTGTAGTGATAAATAGAAGGTGTAGTGAAAAAATGTTTTTTTTTAAATAAATAGAATCCAGGCGAAGGGCGTTGGAGGAGTGATCTGCCAGGAAAGTAGAAACACCACAATATTTAAAGAGGATCCGGGGCATTCGGAAGCAGCAATAGCCTGGAAAGAGGGGTATAAACAGGAGATTAAACAAAGTAAAGGTAACCTCTGTATAATAAGTTTTTTTTGTGGAATACAGGTTACATTGTCCATGGAGAAACGGGCTGTGGCCTGGATGTGCACGTAAAACTAAAAAAGAGTTTAAAAGTAAAATGATAAAATTTTAAATATTAAAAGTTAATAGAAAAAGGAATATAAAAAAAATATAAAATTTAGGCTGAAAAGAATTAAGAAATTATATTTGGAAATTTCAACGTGAAATAGTAGATTTTTTTTAGAGTTAAGAAAATTGAATCATGTTAGGGTTATAGTAGATGTAAGTTAATATAAGTTTTATTTATATAGTTTAAGGTGAAATTCGTTCTATGCTAGTGCCGCAATTTTTAAAGGTTTGATTTTTTTTTGTTTGTATTTTGCATGTGTTTAAAAGTGTACAAAGTCGGGTTAATCTGGAGTAATTTTTATTTTGTGAGACGTCTTAGGCGAGGTTCACTGTATTCCTATCCCTAGCGAGCTCATTAGGTAGGCAATTTTTTTCTTTTTGTGTTGCGTGGCTCAAAAAATTGGAGTCAAAATCTATGTAGACTTTCTTTGTTTTTTTTTGTGGTTTGAAATTTGAAACCACGTCCAATTTTTTTTTTGTTTGTTAGTTATTAATTATATTATTTATTAATTTCGGCACAATTCTTCAGGGGACTTATTTACATATATGTGTTTTTTTTTTTTTTGTCAAATTGTTTTCCTTTATATAGACTCATTAGTAAGTAGTTTATAATTCAGGTATTAACGTTTAATAATTATGAATAAATAATGTGAATAATTTTAAGTCCAAAACTATGTGTTCAGAGGAAATTTCTTTCGTGTGGTGAAGTTAGAGGATGTGGTAAGTGGCAAAAATGCGTAAGTGTGTGTGGGTATGGGGTTCACCTGATTTTTTTGAAGGACTTAAGTGACTTAGGTTGAGAGGGCAATGTGGGGGACATGTTATCTCGTCCTCCCTCTTAACTGTTCATGGTTTGTGCTTGTTTAGTTTTTATTTGCGTTTCTTTTATTTAATTGTGCTTGTCCCTGGGCTGTAGTGGTGGGTTGGAATCAGACCCAAAGAGCCGGATTGAGCTAGCTGGCCACACCACTACAGTGCCTTTGGGGGCACGTAACAATAGCTGTTAACGAAAAACCAACAGGCGGCCGGTCAATGGATGACATATCAGCCTTGAATGCAACTATTTATTGAACTTAGTACAATACTTTCATATTCTTAGAGAGTTAACCCTATTTAGCCAAAAAAAAAAATAACAAACACATGCAAAGCATCGTTCGCTTTTGCATGATCTGGGACTTGCCCTTCCCCAACCGTATATGGCGCAGAGAAAACGAGGTATATGTGCTACTTCTGTGTGGTAGAATGTACCTGAACTAAACTCTGCCTCGCGTATTCCATTACTGAAAAAATTCGTTAATTACGTGCAAGAAAAGAACGAGAAAGCAAATTATAACCATGATATAGCTTGCTGTATCTGCGTAAAAACCATTTGCAAGGCTCACTAAAACCAAATTGATGGCGTTTCTTATATAGAAAATATGTAGAACTATACTTCATTCATCACGTTATATGTAAAGACATACGTAAAACTGAATTTGCTTTAAATAAAATAATTTTTGTTTACAAATTAAACCTATTGCCACATAAAAACATAGAAAAAGTAGAAAACTACACAAAGGTAGGATTATGAAGTTTTTTCCAAGGTAGGAGTACGGTTAGTTTCATTTTTAATTTGTGTTTTTTCAAGAAGTTAAGCAGAAAGTTCAAAGATCCGTAAGATGAACTCCGATTTTGATTCATCTTATTTTTAGAAACATTAAATTTTCTCTGGCACTGGCCGGATTTAATAAGTTAAGTATTAGTTCCAAGATTTGAATAATTAAACTAAGTGAAGATCCAATAAATATATGCATGAAAAAAAATATTATTTGATCTTCTGAGTTTCCGAAGACTCAGTTTTTCAACCACTTAATTTCAAGCATTTTAAGACATTTATTAGTCGCATCTCGCTGGCTGCTATTCCAGGAGTTCACTAATTTTATGCGCTAACTTTTTCTGGCCACATAATCTCCTCATTATTCCTTTTAGCTAAACGAAACTTGATAATCCTATGCATGCATAGACTTTTATTGTCTGTGTAGAATTGTATGAAATTGTTTTGTAACTGCTATATTTGGCAACGCATTTAAATTAAATTGGTTATTTTTCAGATTCATCACCAACTTAATTGATTGAAAAATCTGTGGATAACTACCCTGTAAATTATTACCAATTTCCTAGTAACAGCGCCCAGATGATATAAAATCAAGATCGCATAAAATATATGTATCTATTCTTGATCCTTATAACTGGCGGAGTTGTTATAGCGATGTCCGTCTGTCCGACTGTGAAAATCATGATCACGGCTTTAATAGGTCAACTGGGTTGGTAATTCCTAGTAAAAATACTTTATTGATATCCTGTAGAAGTTGCTGTTTTAAGTTATTAAAATCTTTCTCGAGATTTAAATGAAAACTTAAACAAAAAAAATAAGGTTTTTTATGTTATTATTGTTATTGTTGCTATTCTTAATTTTGAGTGTGGTAGCTGCAATTGTTGCTGTTATTGTGGTTGTTCTGTTCATAGTACTTGCTTATTGAGTACTTGCATATATCGTTATACTCCATGTGCTATATTAATTTAGGCTGGTATTGCCACACTTTTTATTGTTAAACCGAATGAAAGAAAAATACTAATAAAAAGTACATTCGTCAGATTGTAATATTTTTTTTTTCTGTTGCAAGATAGATAGATAGATAGATAGATAGATAGATAGATAGATATATAGATAGATAGTTAGTTCTTTATTTCATTTTATAATATTATTTACAATAAAATTTATAAATTAAATTGAAATGTTGAACTTACTACGATGATATTACGTCGTCTGGCCGAGGTTTGACTTGAATTTTTTCTTTAAATATAAATATAAATATGAATTTAAAATAAATATACTTAAATATAAAAATAAAATTAAAATTTTTAAAAATTTTTCAAATCAGCGGAATTCATTTAATATTAACTTCCTATATGATAAGGCATTGATAATAAAATTTATTAAATTACTCCAGTTTTCATCTCCCATACCATTTAAAGCGTTTATAATTTCATTCTCCGTTAAAACCACTTTTCCAAAAAATCTTTTCCTATATTCTTTTAAAATCGGACATCTTCCTAAAAAATGGGTTACATTTTCAACTTCATGTAGATTACATAGCGAACATGTCTTATTAGAGTTGTTTCTGTTGAAATAATTGCCATTCAGAACGATAACACCACACCTTTCCTTGAATATCCATGATATCTTGCCTCTTCCATATATTTCTTTAAAATATGTTTTGCCAATGTTGTGGTCGAGCGACTTGTAGATTCTTGTATTGCTTTGCAAAGACACATTTTTTGGTGGTTATGATATCTAATCTGGCTTAACAAACTTGCAAAACCATCAGACCAAAGATTTATATTAAAGTTTTCTATCGTCCACTCTAGCCCATAGTGTCTACCTAGTTCATTTATATCTTTAGCCCAATATACATTTCTTTCGAGAATTTTCATAGACAATTTATTTGGGAGTCTGTTATTTTGATATTCAAAAAATGTCTTATATAGGTATCTCAAATGCAAATCAAGCGTATATAGGTGACTATTATCCAAACCGGCTTCTAGCATCATACAGTAGGTGGGTGTGCAGTCTGGTAACTTAAACATTTTTTTAATAAAAAATATCTACAATTTGTCAACTTCCTCAAAGAGTGACCCTCCGCATATTTGTGCTGCTTGCTTCCAGAGATATACGGGTTTTACACAAGTATGTATTCCAGGTTGCCATTATACTATTCTTGGCTGAATTGTTTCTCGTTTCTAAATGCTTTTTAAAGCTCAACTTTGGTGTAAGCAGGACTCCAAGGTAACAATGCTCATTTACCATTACAATTTAGTTTCCACAATAAGTCCATTTCTCATTTCTGAACAATCTACCTCCACGTCTAAATACCATGATAGCAGATTTGCTAAGATTTACTTCCATACCCCAGGTTTCACAGTATAATTCTAAATTATTTATCATTTTTTGTAATACGGCTGTATCATCGGCTAGTATAACTATATCATCTGCATATAAAAGTAATCTGATATTCAACTCATCCACATATAGTCCACCTTCAAGACAATCATGAAGGTCATTCAAATATATAGCAAACAACGGTGACATTAAACAGCCCTGTTTTACTCCTGAGTAAGTACAGAATTTTTCTGAAAAGCTATCTCCTGTCCAGCTTCAAAGAAATTCCTAATTGGCGAAGTTTATACATTAAGAGCTTTCTTGACACCTTGTCAAATGCTGCTCTGAAATCTACGAAGAATGCATACACTTTTTTCTTCTCCTGTAATTTAAGGTGTATCATTGAAGTGAGATTATATATATTATCAGTCGTTGAATAGTTTTTCCGAAACCCAGCCTGGTATTCTGTAAGCATGTTGTTATTTTTAACCCATTTTGACAATCTATCATTTAGGATTCCCATCATAATTTTTGCAGCGCAGTTCATAAAAGAAATGCCTCTATAATTTTCGGGTAAATTCCTATCTCCTTTCTTAAAAATGGGGTATATTATGCTAACTTCAAATATTTTATCTACATTGTTGCTGCTGTATATATTGTTAAAAACTTTGGCCAATTCTTCTAAAAACTCATTAGTGGCATTATAGTAAAATTCATAGGGTATCCCATCCATTCCTGGTGCTTTATTGGCTTTAACTTTGGTTAACATGGATTGAATTTCATTTACAGTTATGCATTTATCAAGCTCATGGATTTGTACTAAATTTGCTGCATAATATATATCATTTGCAAATTGTTGTGGATTTAATAATACCTGAAAATAGCGTTTAAATAAATTCGGCGGAATATTTGACCCACCTATAAATTGCTGATTTTTTATTCCTTTTGCCAACTTCCACCAATCTTTGCTATCATTTATTTTGTTTATCTTTTCTTCAAGGTCTTTGTAGTATTTTCTTTTGCATTGTTCACATATACGTTTGTACTTCCGGTTTGCATTAAAATATTTAGTTTTATGTTCGACGTTTCGAGTTCTGTGGTACTTGTGGAGCCAATAAAACGACTTTTTCCTTGCTTCCTTACATCGAGTGTTATACCATTTATTTTTCGGATTCATAACTGTTTTCGCCTGCCTGTTTGTCTTAGCTATAGGCGATATAATCTTCGCAAGATAGTCTAAATCTAAATTATTTTGCGCTTGTTTTTTTTCTGCTAAATTAAGATTTAACTTTTCTCGATATAATTGCTTATTAGCTTCCTTCCATATCAATATTTTTTTTTCTGTTGCAAGACTTTATGTGAAAGCAGTTTTTCTTTTGTGAAGCGCCCCGGTAGGTGAGTATGTAGCGTGCTCGTGGGTTCAATTCCCACCAGAGGCTTTGGTCTGTCGCTGCAAAAACCAGCCAAATGGTCTTTGGACCCAAATTAGAGAACAAATTTACTTTGTATTGTAATGAATATAAATAAATAAATAAACTTCTTTTGGGAACTATTATAGTTATCATCTCAGCATACAAAAATGATTTTTATTTAAAAATAAAAATGTTTACTTTTTAAAATACTGTATGCATTCCTTTATCTTTAAATCTTTTATCTTTAAGTTCTCACATAGTTATGACAAGCTTATTCAGATAGAAATATTTACATTTTACTGACACATGTCAAAACTAGAATTGACAAGATTTATAGGCAAGACTTACTTGCATTTTTTTTTTTTAAATATCGCATAATTTTTAGCTCACAAAATTTTGAAAAGTACGATTAAAGAATTTCATTATTTTATTGTTTTTTTAATTAAAAAGCAATAAATAAGAAATTATATTAAATGGCAATCGACAGTGGTTATAATATTGAGTTTAAGATACAGATTCGGCTCAGCCGAATTTATAAATCGCACTTGTTAATAAAAATTTATATATATGTATATTAAACTATTTAGATGTAATGCGCCCAATTATAAATGTAATGCGCCCAACGATACCCTATATCATGCGTTTAGAGAGGGGTTAGTTCCAACTGATTGTACATATATGGATAATAAGCATAAACCATATATAAGTGGTTTAGTGTTTATATTAAAATAAATAGGTTCAACACTTTTTTATAAAAAAATAATTAAAGAATTTATTATTGAAATATTTGTTCAATTAATTTTTTTAGAATAATAATTTTATATAAGTTTTCTTTTTTTTGAAAACACAAAACTCTTAGAACTAAAAAAAAAAAATCATGTGAGTCAGATCACAGATAAGATGTGTAAACATCTAGTAATTAAAGATTTTTTTATGTCATTTTTTAAAATCAAACAGAAAGCGTCATCTATGTATCACTTATAGCAAAAACTGTTTAAGCTAATTCAACAACCGTTTGCTGTAAAACGTTAAAAATATCCTAATATAAACGTATATAAGTGATACATAGATGACGCTTTTAAAAAAGTGGCATAAAAAAACTATTTTATATCATCACTTTTTCACCAATACAATCATAAGTCACACAGCGTTATCTGCTTCAGCTCACACCGATATGAGTTACGCTGTTTTTGTGATTGTATTGTCAAACAGAAATTTACCCCCATGCGCGTATAGATGTTTACACATCAAAAATATTTTTAATTTATATTAACAAGTATAAAAGTACAAAGTTAAAAAATTATCTTATATATTAAAAAAATTTATGAATAAACTTTGCATTCAAGATTTTTTTCAATGTTTTTCTTCTCTCAAACCCCTATAACTAGAGTTCTTATTAACGTAGCCTGTTGACATAGGTCTAAGAACACTCAGTAGATCAAGCTCCTTCTTGTACGTTAACTTCTCTTGGCAAATTTTGGTATTATATTATAAAAATTAAAATAATATAATATAATGCTGCGGAGCAGCAGGGGTCCTCTAGTAATAATGAATAATATTGTTTAATCACCACAGTACCCCGTTTCTAGTGAAAAGGACAGTACTAAACATTTGGTGCAAATGTTACTCTTCGACCCGATCTGAGTTTTAATCCTTGTTCATCAACTAGTTTTAATGTTTTTCCATTCGATTCAGTAATATCAGTATTATGGTATAAAATCGCAGGTTTTAAACGATCAGTGGAAATGATCTTTTCTTTTCCATATATCAATATTTTAAATATTTTTTTTTGTTCTTGATATTACTTTATACGGAACATCATTAGGTTTTTGAAGAGGTTTTCTTACTGCATCGCATCTGACGATACATGCGGGCAATCCCGCAAATTCGATGGTACATAAGGGTTATTGTGACAGTGACGTAATCCGGGAGTGGCTTTGAAATGTTTCATTTTCTCACGGAACTGATCAATCCAGTCATTAGAAAAACTTGAGTTATTTATATCAACAAATGATTCTCCAGGAAGTCGAAGATTTGTACCGAAAACCATTTCCGCAGGTGAAACACCAATGTCTCGAATAACTGCTGAATGCAAACCAATCATTACTACAGGCAATGCTTCTATCCAATTTTGATTTTTGTAACATTTAATTGCTGCTTTCATAGTGCGATGCCATCGTTCGATTTGTCCATTTGCATGTGGGTGATACGGTGTAGTATGAGTCACATTTATACCAAACAATTTCGTAAACTCTCGAAACAAATTCGACTCGAATTGTCGACCTTGAACGGTATTCACTTTTAGTGGTGTACCGTAGCGTGAAATCCATCCTGATAGGAAAGCGGAGGCAACAGCTTCCACAGTAATGTCTTCAAGTGGTATAGCTTCTGTCAATCTTGTGAAGCGATCTACACAAATAAGAATATACCTGTAACCTTTACACACTGGAAGTGGTTCCACGATGTCGATGCTGATGTATTTCAAACATTCTTTTGGTAGCTCAAAGTCACCTAGAGGGCTTTTTACATGTTGAATAACTTTGGATTTTTGATACACAATGCAACTTCTTGTCCATTCTCGAACATCCTTCGAAATTGATGGCCAAACAAATCGACTTTTTGATAACTCAGTTGTTGCTGCAATTCCTGGGTGAGATAGTCCATGATGGGTATTGAATATATTTTTATGAAACGAAGGTGTGATAAAAGGTCGAGTATTTTTTGAAGACACATCACAAAAATTATCGGATTCAGATCCAGGAATTTTTATTTTTTTAAGTTGTAGACTGGTTTCTCGTGATTGCATTAACGATTTTAATTCGCTATCTTGTTCTTGTTTAAAAGCTAACAACTTGTAATCTACTGGTGGTGGCATAGTTATAATATCTTATCTCGAAAGAGCATCAGCGACTACATTTTTCTTTCCAGGTATATGACGTATATCAACTGTGTGCTGACCAATATAGTCCAAATGCCTAAACTGCCGTGGAGATGCTTTCTCCGGTTTTTGCTTGAATGCGTAAACACGTGGTTTGTGATCCGTATATATTAGCAAATTCTCTACCTTCCAAAAAATATTGAAAGTGCTTAAGAGCAGAATAAGCAGCCAGCAATTCGCGGTCATATGCACTATAACTCATCTGTGTAGGGCTTAATTTCTTTGAATAAAAGGCAGTTGGTTTCCAGTAACCATTAACTTGTTGTTGAAGTACGCCACCCATACCTGTATCAGAAGCATCAACCCAAAGAGATGATGGGCATTTAATATAGGATAAGTTAGCAGTGTTGCGTTCGACAGATTTTCCTTACACTTTTTAAACGTAACTTTAAGATCTTCAGTCCATTGAATTGTTCTGTTATCATTTTTCTTGCTTCCAGAATGTAATGCATGAAGTTCTGCTTGATGTTCTTGATTTCCACAGTAATTCATTAACTGTTTTGGGTTCCTTCTAGTTGATAATATCTTGCACGTGCGATGGGAGAGGTTTTAGACCCAGCGGAGTTACCAAATATCCAAGAAAGGGAACATCTGAAAAACCAAACACAGACTTTGAGACGTTGATTTTGATTCCATATTGCCGTAAACGTTCAAATAATTCTTTCACGTCTTGTATATTTTCGGCAAGAGTGCTAGATGCGATGAGTACATCATCTATATAAGAGCAAAAATCTAAACCTCTGATGACTTTGTTTATAAAACGTTGAAACGTTTGTGCAGCATTGCACAAATCGAAAGTCATGCAGGGAAACTCGAAGAGTCCAATGGGCGTGATAATTGCTGTCTTTTCAATATCTGATTTTTCGACAGGTATCTATCTGATGATACGCTTTTACTAAATCAATTTTACTTAATATCGACTTACCATTTAGAAGATATCCGAAATCGTGTATATGAGGTACATGATAACGGTCTGCAACTGTTACAGCATTTAGGCGACGATAGTCCCCGCAAGGTCGCCAATCTCCATTTGGCTTTTGTACAAAATGTAGAGGACTTGCCCAAGGACTTTTTGATGGACGACAAATACCTTGTTTACCCATATCGTAGAATTCTTTCTTGACAATTTGAAGTTTTTCTATAGATAACCGGCGTGACTTTGAAAAAACTGGAGGACCATTCGTTTGTATATGATGTTTTACAACATGTTGAACAGGTGTCTGATAAGTATGTGGCTTCGTTATATCTTTATACTCTTTCAGAATTTGATAAAATTCAGAATTTTCCGCAATTTATTTATTCGAGTACGGTATAGGTTGCATGTATAGTATACCCATGCACTGAGATTTGGATGCACTATCAATTAGACAATTATTTTTAATATCAACCAACAATCCGTTATGTTTTGAAAAGCAGCACCTATTATGGGCTTATTAACATTAGCTATTATAAAAGACCATCGAAATTTCCTTCTTAAGCCGAAATCTAAGAAAAGAGACTTCTCACCATATGTTTTGGTTGCTGACTGATTTGCTGCGAACAATTCTAATGAAGCAGGTTCCTGAAGTCGTTCCGAAGAAGTAGCATTAAATAATGAGATATCGGCACCGGTATCAATAAGAAATTTAAATTTTGAATTGCCATCTGCCATGGACGAGGAGCCTAGTGGTTTTGAGGAGGCTTGCTTTGATGAAAATGCACAAGGCTGCAAGCATTTTGATTTTTCTGTCCTGCTGAAGTATATATAGATTTTGAACGTCCTCTTTGCTGATGCAAATGATTACGTCCGCAATCATTGGTTAGAGATTCAATTTTCTTTGTTAGTACATCTATCTTCATTTCCAAATTGTTTTGGTTCTCGTATGGTGAAAATCAAGAACATGTTTTCTATGGGGACTATGACTTAAAATTAATATACAGGATTAATTTATGGATTACTGGATATAATAGGCACACACAAACTAAATTTGCCGGTATTAATATGATAATCATAATCTTAGGCAACTTAAGTTGATCTTATAGGTGTTATTTATATGGGGGCTAGATCTGCATGCGTACCGATTTTCTCAAATTTCGATAAAGTATGAACCAAATTGTACAAAAATATATTTTTATATGTGACGTGTACTTTGATTACAAGATTTACATGGACACACAGACTGACATACGGGCGAACGGATATCGCTAAATCGGCTCGGATATTTTTGATAGTTACAAACATCAGCACAAAATCATTACAGCCTGACCGCAAAGTGGTATAGGGTGTAAAAAGAACGCTTTTCACTTTTGTAATTTTTGTGTAGAGAAAAATATGCAATAAATGTTCAATTTGGTAGAACAAATTCTGTAGCAAAAAAAATAAGGAAAAAGGAAACCCAATAAGCATCATTTTTTTAGTAGATATGTATAGTAAAGGATATACTCTTCTACATAGCAGAAAGAAGTAACTAAAAGAAATAGCATTATCACCATCATCGTGTACTCTCCAAAGGGGAAACTTAAATACAAAACCTCAATTACCCAGCGAATTTAATGTTAAGAAGAGGGTCGTATTTGATAGGATTCATCACAGGTTGCATCTCTATATGAATTTTATATCAATTGAAAGAAAATGTAAGTAAAATATATAACCTCTAACAAACTGCTTCGAAAACAAAATGTTTGCTAGGTTTCACTATATACTAAAATAGATACGAGTAGTAAATGGTAGGAACTTATATATGAACAAAGTATTCGCTGCTATACAAAGTAGTTCAGTAAAAAAAAGTTATTGATTTGCTGTTAATTGATTTGATTTTGTCATGGTTGGCATTCAAAACTTAAGTACTAAATATGTTTACTTGTGATTGTGTGTGTGTATAGCTGGGAAATTGCAATTATTGAAATGCATTTACAGAATATACAGTGGCTCACGGCATATTTCAACCAGCACCTTTTTAAAATTTTCGGTGGGTAAAACTTCTTAACAAAAGGAGACAACAACAAATTTGAAATGCAGGTTTGTAGACTTATATTTAGTGTTTTAATTAAAATAACTTTATCTATTTTTTAATAATGTGCAATATGAAAACTAATTATAGTGGAAAACACACTCTTACAGTATATTTCAACCAACTAAAAAAGCAAGGGTGTTCATAAATATATGGCCATTAAAGATATGTTTTTAATATTTAGTATGACCACGCTTTGCATCAGCAACCGCCTTCAATATCTTCGACATTGACACAAATATCGCCCGATTTGTAGTTTTGAAGCCGATAGTTTCGGGGTTTCTTTAATTTTTCACAATATAGCGCTCATCAGTTGAATTGAAGATTTTGTTTTATGCGGTTCTTCCCTTGTCATGCACTTTGTTCTCGTGTAGAAAGCGCGATATTATGTCTGTACTGTCGAATCACTTAAATTTACAATTTCGATTTTTTTCCGGCGTAAATTACCATTTTTAAAATTGTTGAGGATCCCCCTACATAATGGTTGCATGCCATCACCAAGATCAGAAAATACTTGTGTGGACAAGTTGACTGTTGAAAGTAAACTAAAAATAGCTTAAATTAATTGCGAACATAAGAAATTATCGATTTAGAAATTTGCTGGTTAAAATAAGCTGTGAGCTACTGTACATCACATTTATTTACCAGGGAAAACTTAAAATACAAAGAATTTAATAAACGGTTGTCATTAGGAAATAAATTACTAAACTGGCTGAGATTATAAAATATAATTTTTAAATTTTTGGATAAGAAATTATGGAAGTTTTATTTTTTGGAATATAAAGTGGAAAACTAGGTCAGAACAATTTTAGTTTTATATAATTTTAATATTTATTTATCATCTCTTTTTTTGGATAAAATATATTTAATCTTGATAAAACATATTTTGCCAACAGTTAAAGCCAAAAAGGAATCATATACATACTATATATAAATTTATAGTACACAAAATCATACATAGCTGAGCACTGATCTGCTGATCTTGTAACGCTGTACATAGCTATACGATGAATTAACACTCATACTTCTACATATCTATATTGACGGGGGACATGCAAACTAAGTGCCATAATGCAAAATGTTTAAAATTTTTTTTGATTGTCTAATCGAAGAACGTATATATAAATGCGTAAGCAAAATGTGTGCGCGGAGGAGTGTGAAATTTGGCATAGTTATAGTTCATATAGACGAGAAGTGCAGAATGTTAAAATTTACGTATAATATGTGTTAAAAATATATTAAATTAAATAAAATAAAATATTTATAATAAATAATTCTATAATGGCCTAAGGGTTTGCTAATCAATTTTAACCAATTCACATTTCACAGCCTGTGCACTTAGTATTGATGGTTTCAAAAACGAGTACATTTCAATCGCCCTGTGTTGAATTGTAAATTGTCTAAAATTGATTAGCATACTTTTAGGCTCATATAAAATTATTTATTAACAATCCCATTTATATTTCTTCTGTATGGTCACCAAATATTTATAATAAAATTTAATGAATTTTACTTAAATATTCATAACCTTTTTTATATATTGATTAATTAAATATTGAAAGAAAAAAAGTTTTATGAAAAAAAAGTTTTCCTAGAATTTGCACTCGAATTTCGACCGCTGGGCTCTGCTAGTTTAAATAATAACACAAAATTTTAAAATTCTTCTTTATGCAATTAGGTTATTTACATTCTTTGCTACAAATCAAATATTAACTGCCAACTGATAAACGATTACCTTTTAATATCTTTAAAATTCTAGAACATCCTTTCGAAAGCTTTCATTATCCTTCAATATCAATTAAGTTTCACTCACCATCAAGGCTATCCATGTAATATTGCCTTAGCATCTCCATTTCCATTAACATTTGGAAAATAAAAAAACAGACAAAAATATCGTACAAAACTTTTGTAGCAAACAAATTGATTTTCAATTATCATTAAGAATTACTTCACACTTAAAAAAAACAAAACAAAAAAGAAAACAAAAGCGATGTTCTAGTACTTTCTCTCATTTGCCAACATTGAACAATTGAAAAATTAAATGAAACTTTCTTCATAGTTTGGCTGGGCAAACTATAGTGGCAACTTGAAGGGAAAAAATAAACGAATGAATTAATTTAAAACAATTAAAATGTTGGAAAAACTAAAAAATAGAATAACTTTAATGGGAAATGAGAAAATTATCTACAAGGAAAATAATTTGTAAGAAAATAGTGGTATTTTTGAGCAACGCAGACAGATATAGAGAGAAAACAACAAAGTTTAGGTTGTAGAGATTTAGTTTTAAGGTTGATACGAGAAGTTAAGCTTGGAAAGAAATTTTTAGAGAATTAAATATTAAAGCAGACTTAAAAAAAAAAAATACAAGGTTAGGTAAACATCTCGATTTGTGTTAAAAATTATCTGATATCTGATAACAAAGCAATAACAGTAAAAGAAAATAAATATTGCAAAACAAATTTTTACACACTTACACCATTTGGAATAATACGCAGAAAAATTGATGCTTTGCGGCTGACTACAAATCGGTTAAAAAAAACTTGAAATCTTTTCCAGAGTATCATGACAATAAAATAATAATAGAAATTTAAGGCCAAGTTTTTTTTTTTTTTTGTAACTCATCTTAGTTTATTGAATCTTCACATAGGTTTGTGAACTAACAATAAGTTATTCAAATCTTAAAACTAAAACTTAAATACTAAATACAGCCAGTGCCAGACAAAATTTCATTTATTCTATATACACATGTAATCTAATGATAAAAAAAAAAATAAAAATGATTGTATCAATCCATTTTTCATCCAATGAGATCAGCAGTCTCCCTCCTTCTTAAGCGTTGGTGAATACGATTGTTCATTAAGTTACGTGCTAGAGGACACAGGTGAGACTCTAGCTTTTCCGAATAGTGTGCACTATATCTAGTGATTTCGTACTTTACTAGAGAAACATTAAAGTCTCTGTGCAAATATGAGTTTCTTACGTACCATGGTGCGCCTGTAATCATTCTCAAAATCTTGCTTTGGCATACTTGCATTTTTTCTGTGTTTGAAGCTGAGGCTGTTTCCCATAACTGAATACCATAGCACCAAATGGGTTTGAAAATCGAGTTATAAATCAAGAGCTTACAATCGAGACTTAACTTTGAGTTCCTAGCAATTAGCCATGTGAATTGGACTAATTTCAATTTTATTTGTGTCAATTTAGCTTCTATATGACTTTTCGATGTAAGTCGGCGATCGAGATGTAGTCCGATATATTTAAAAGAGGAATGTTGAGGCATAGACTGGTTCCTAATTCGATTTTGCGGGCAAGTCTCCCTTCTTAGGCTAAAAGTTAGGTGGATACACTTTTGTTCATTTACTTTAATCTTCCACATACCTAGCCAATCTTCCAGCTTTTCAATATGGCTCTATAAAAGAAGGTATACTGTTGAGGGGTTTTCGTGTACGCTTAAAATTGCAGTATCATCCGCAAAAGTCGACGCAAGTGTGTTTTAATTTGTTGGCATGTCTGATGTGTAAAGGATGTACAGAAGCGGGCCCAAGATACTACCTTGTGGTACACCAGCATGAATTGTCTGTGGAGGGCTCGCAAAGCTTTTCTCTCTAATAGAGAATTTTCAATTTATTATATAGCTCTCCATTAGCTAGGTCGAAGGCTTGCGAGACGTCTATTAAAAGTGTAGAACCGTACTTTTTCTCTTCAAAAGCTCTTCTTATGGCACTTGCAATTCTGTGAACTTGCTCAGTGGTGCTGTGTTTTCGTCTGAAACTAAATTGATGTGCTGGAATGACATTATTTTGATCTATGGATATTGTAAGTTTGTTTACCAAAATTCTCTCGAATAATTTTGACAAGTTGGACAGTAAACTTATTGGTCTATACGAATTGACCTTTGCGTGATCTTTACCTGGTTTATGTATCATTGTAACAAGTGAAACTTTCCATTCTGGGGGAATATGTTCAAGGCGTATTATAGCATTAAAAATAAACAGAATTATTCTTAATGCTATTCGCGGTAACCCCAAAAGCATTTTATTACTGATCTCATCAATCCCCGATGCATTTTTGGGGTTTTCGACCTCTCGAATCTCAAAACGAAGGGACACTGCTCTATGCCGTAAAGTAACAGGTGGCAACTCATCAACAGAACTAGGGGTTATATTTGGAGTAAAAACTTTTTTAGATGTTCCACAAACAGATCTCCCTTCTCTTTGTTATTCCTACCCCATCCTCCACTTTCCTTTCTTAGAGGAGGCTTACATACAAAAGGTCTTTTAAGATTTTTAACGCACGCCACAAAGAGTAATCAGTTTTTTCTGTTGGATCCAGTTTTTCAAGATAACCATTCAAATAGGCATTTCTTTGTGTTTTAAGCAGTTTCCGTAGGTTTTCGTGCATTCTTTCTATTGTTGCTTAAGGTGAGGAGATCTATGCAGTTGCCACTCTCTTCGAATTCTTCTTTTTGCACCTAATAGCCTTTCAACATCTACAGAAGTAGTTCTGTATGGCCTGGTGTGACGAGGAGGTTTAGTAGCAAGTTCAGCAGCTAGTTTGAGATTTTGTTCGAAGTTAACAATCGAGAGGTCAATATCATCTGGTGTTCTAGCGGAAAGCTTTCTGTGCAATGCATCTGGTGTTCTTAGCGGAAAGCTTTCTGTGCAATGGATACTAAGAAAGTTTTTGTATTTTAGCCGATCAATATTGCTTGAAAGCGTTAAATCGCCAGATGGGGACGCAATTTTTTGGGGGTTCGAAATAGTAACATTAACGGGTGTGTGCTCAGACGATAGCTCCAATGAAGATTCTACATGCACACAAGTTCTTTTGCGATGTTCTTCGTCAATCCGAAGAATTAGTGCTTGGCAGTAAAATCGCCAGCAACTATGAAACGAGGACCTAGTGATTTAGAAAAACTTGTATATTGATTTTCTGATATAGAAAACCTTCGGGGAGAATATATTGATGAAATCACTAGGCTGTTTCCAAGTTCTTCAAAGCAAATAGTAGTAGCTTGAAGGTTGTTTTCACAATGATCACACATTAAATAATGTTTTAATTTGGATTTAATTAGGATAGCTGAGCCACCACATGCTCCATCTCTTGGATCCTTAGTATCATACAAGGTGTAGCCGCGCAGTTAAAAGGGACTCCTACGAGTCAAATGAGTTTCAGAGCAAAATATCAATTTGATTGATTTGATTTTCAACATCTCTTGCAGCATGTTGTTCATAGCATTCGTGAATGTATTTATCGTTTGAACAAGAGTATCGGGGGTCGACTCGAGTTTGCTTTGATTTTTATTCGGGGGATCGCATTCTAAATTTGTTACAGCGGGGTGTGAACGTACAACACTAGCATATGATTGAATATTTTGCGGATGGTCTGTATTATTTGGATAATAAAGCTGTGTTAATATTTGATGATTGCGGGTAAATTGTTTTCGATATGGGTCAAGCATGTTTCTTTATTTTCATATTTTTATATATCGCAGAGGAAACTGGGCAGCCTCTGTAATTTGCGGTGTCATTTTTACCTTAATTGCTACACTTTTTTACCTTATCGTCTGTTTTAGGTTTGTCACACTGACTCGTAATATACTACTCACCACAAGCGACACATACTGGTGGTAGCTTGCAGTATGCCCTAGTATGCCCGAACTCCGGGCAGTTTAAGCACTGAACCGGTCCTGTTCTTTTATGGGGCTGTTCCACGGTAATTTTTCTATGCAGGATATATCTCAAATTGTAGATTGGGTGCACTTCATTTTGCTTTAATATTATATCCCCGGGTTCTAACTCTACGCGGAAAAGGGGAAAACGCCAAGTGAAACAGATTTTTTTTTAAACCTCGAAAATATATGTATTTCTAACAATTTGAGTAATAGTTGAAAAGATCCATTAATTGCTTTTGAGTAACTACATTCTTCTTTTATATTTTAAGAACATTGAATTATGTATGTTGTCGTTATGTGATACGAAAGAAATATATTTTTGTACCCTATGCCACTATGTGGTTTGGGTATAATGACTTTGTGGTGCTGTTTGTAACTACCAAAAATATTTGACCCAGACCCATCTTTTATTATACCGATCGAATCAGAATCACTATCTGATTCGATTTAACGATGTCCGTCCGTCCGTCCGTCCGTCTGTGTGTCCATGTAAACTTTGTAATCAAACTGCAGGTCGCAAATATGAATATGTTTTGATGAAATTTGGTATGTAAGCTTCCATCGGCCATAGAATGAACGCTATTGAAATTGGTGAAAAGCGGTCCGTGTTCAGACCTAGCCCCCATACAAATGACCCCTGTGAAATCTACATAAATTGCCATAAGATCCAAATTGTCAAATTGGGTTTATATGCGTTTACTACATCCATTAATCAGTAGTCCAAAAATGATCCCTATGGTATAAATCGTAGTGATAGGCCCCATATAGAGCTGCTTCCCGATCTTCACCTAAATCTATCAAAAAACAAAAATATTGCACTGATTCTTCTCAAATTTTGTTTGTATATATTATTTCAAAATACAAGAGACTTTACCAAACATGGTCAGGATCGATCCACTTTTGGATATCTGCAGCTAAAAAAATTAATAAAAATCCCACTCAAATTTGATTTATGCTTATTTTCTATATCCTGTTAGTTAGGCCTGAGAGATAGGGTCTCTAAACGCATGGTATAAGGTATCGTATAGTCGGTCTAGTCCGACTATAATTTTCTTACTTGTTAATTATTGATTTATAAACAAAATAATATATGCAATTTTTTTTAACTAATCTTTATATAACAAGAAAGAAGATCCGAGCCCCTAAGGCTGAGTATCGGAATATGCTGTTTGCTTTTTGTCTGTATCCAAACTGCTGCGCGAGTTTTGATGGATAAAGAGTGATGGTATTAATTAAATTTATCTGGAATTTAATGGAGTTGCGCCTGAACAAACGAAGTTTATCCCAGACCTAACCGACTGAACATATACTACATGGAGTAAAAATTCCGTGGGTTAACAATGAAAACCAGCTTTTTGGATCTGAAATAAATTTTATTCTTCACCATAAGTGAAATGCACTTCGTTTTGATAACCTTTAAAAATTATGATTTGTCAAACACCTCAAAATAGGCTTCCATATCTGATATGACTTCTTCATTTGTGAAAAATTTCTTTCTGGAAAATATGGGGGATGCGGAAGCAATTCGTTATGTAAAGACTTAAATTTTTCTGAAGCCGGTGCATTGTCATAATGGTTAAAGATTTTTTTCTAAGTGGGGTCGTTTTTTTCTTAATAACGTCGTCCAATCTGTCCAATAACTCAACATGGTACTTGGCTGTTATTGTGTTTCCTTTCTCTAAATAATCAGGACATATTATACCAATTGCATTTCAAAAAACACTGGCCATTACCTTTCCAGCCGATTGTTGAGTCTCTCGCCACTTTCGTCGGCTTCCACGTGCTTGAAACCACCCCACGGACTGTCTATTCAACAATAATCCACGCCTCATCCAATGTTATAAATCGACGTAAAAATTCAGTTGAATTTAATTCAGACATCTCCAAAGCATACTGCGAATCCTGAACACGTTTCAGTTTTTGTTAAGCTGTTAAAAATCGGTGCACCCGTCGAGCAGAAAGATTTTTCATATTTAAATGATCATGTTATATATGCCGAACTCGCTTTGTCGATATCTTTATGTTGCCAACAATCTCAGTCATCTTTCCAATACAACCTAACGCACTTTTCTTACGTTTTGTTCGGTAACCGCCTCATTTGGACCACCAGGAAGTTCTGCATCATTTGTGCTCGTACGTCAACCTTTAAATTCAGAATACCACCTTTTAACCATTGGATATGATGGCGAAGATACACCACAATAGTTGTCAATCCCTTCTTTGGCTTGGACACCAAAAAACAATGTTTAATTAAAACACTAAACTTCTTACAATCCTTTACTTTTCAAAATTTAAAAACAGCATCATATTTATAACGTTAATTTTTTTTCTAATAAAATAAATCTCATAAAATTTGGACACAATTTTTCTAATAGTTAGCCCTACTGTATAGATTGAAAGAATTGACACTTGTCGCTCCATCTCTAAGTCAGGCTACGGAGTTTTCAGTCCATGTAGTAGATAGCGCAAAATGTTAAAAAAAAAAATGGCTGTGGTGAATAGCGACAATTATAGAAACAGTGAACGCTCAGTCTCTGTCCGACTCAGTCCAAAGCTGCGCTAGATTCAGTTAAAGCGGTCAGTTAAAGTGGTAACATATTGGGTAGTAGAGTTTCAGCTATACTGTTCAAGCGGCCACGATGAATAAGGTAGTGGTCCCTCAACTGAGGTCGTCTATGCATGTAACATTGATTAACCGAAAACCTTAATATACTGTTAACCGAACATCTTTTTTTTATCTCGGTTAACCGGTTTGTTTTAAATACCAAAATTAATTCAAATATCTTTTGATTGTGACTGTAGTTTTATTATAAGACTAGATGTAACCGGTGTGCTTCGCTACACCCTCCCCCTCCTCCCCTACCGAATCGTTAGGAAAGGGCTCACGCAAAGTCCCAAGGCTCTCACTAATACAGTAATTCAGATATATCACATTTAATATTAAGTTTGTGTGGGGGTACCACGCGCATTTGTCTAATCCCGCCCATTTTTTGTCTGACTACTTACGTTAATAATAGATGACCTGAGGCAAATTTGCAAAGCTTTCTCTACCACTAAAAATATTTAAAAAAATTAAAGCCTGTGGCAGTCCCATATCTGCAGTAAGACTATGTGAAAAATTCAGGAAGATCAGATGATTAGTTACGAAGGTTACCTCCTACAAACAAACAAACAAACACATATTACCTCTACATTATGTTAGTGTAGATTATTAGTATAGATTTTTTATTTCAATGCTTGCTGATGCTGATATACAATATTTTTGGTTTTTTCTTTCGGTACAACAATTATCAGATTTTTCGGCGTTCCTACCCTGGAGCAAGGTACATGTAGCTGCCCATTAGAAGAAGATGGATTATCCATATTAGATCTGACAACACTTAACTGTTTGCCTTGAACTTAGAATATCATTTGGCAATTTTTTTTTTAGCGATTTTTGATTTTGCCCATTTTTGATTTTGAAGATTTTTGTTTTTGGGCGATTTTTATTTTTCGCGATTTTTGGGTTTGAAGATTTTTGATTTTGGCGATATATTTTTTACGACAAATCACATTGATAACTAATGAACGTCAAAAGACTGTCTCCTTCGTAGTGCTTTTTTACATAGGAGGTGCCATGCCCACTAATCCCATCCCGCTCAATTTTTATTGGACTACTCACATTAATATCTGATGAACTCATGCAAAATGTCGAGTCTTTCCGTTTTATAGTACACCAGTTATATGATATTAAATATCTACTTTGCATATCTGCTTCCATCACGCCCATTTTTTTGTTCGACTATTCATACAAAGAACCTATGGGCTCACGCAAAGCCACAAAGCTCTCTCTTTTAAAGTACTCCAGAAATATGACATTAAATAGTTACTTTGCATGGGGAGTGCCACGCCTATTGGTGTGAACCCGCCAATTTTTTGTCCGACTACACATACTAAGATCTGATGGTGTCGTGCAAAGCGTCAAAGCTTCCCTTTTTTAGTACACCAGTTATATGATATCACATATTTACTTTGTACGTGCGGTGCCACGCCCACTGCTCCGATCACGCCCATTTTGTGCAACTAATCGCATGCATAACTTATGGGCTCACACAAAGTCCCAAGACTCTCACTATAACAGTAATCCAGATATATGGCATTTTATATTTAATTTGTATGGTAGGTGCAACGCCTATTGGTCCAATACTGCCCATTTTTTGTCCGACTACTCACATTAATAATGGTGACACCAAACAAATTTGAAAAGCTCTCTCTATCACACTACTCGAGATATATAATATTGAATAATTACTTGTATGGGAGGTACCACGCCCACTTCTCCGATCCCGCCCATTTTCGGCGTACCTACTAATATTAACAATAGGTGACCTCACACAAATTTGCAAAGCTCTCCCTATCATAATACTCAATATATGTATATGATATTAAAAATTTACTTTGTGTGGGAGGTGCCACGCCCACTAAAAATATTAAAAAAAGTTATAGCCTATAGCACTTCCCATATCCGCAGTAAGACTCTGTGAAAATTTCAGGAAGATCAGATGGGTAGTTACGGAGATTACCTCCTACAAACAAACAAACAAACAAACAAACAAACAAACACACATTACCTCTTTATAATATCAGTATAGATTTATATTGATACAAAGCCAGATTGATGGAAGAACGAACGTCTCTAAATCGAATCAGAAAGGATCTATATGACTCAAAATATTTTAATACAATTGGATGGTAATAAGCAATTAAATTGAATAAAGCTTAAGGTATCGGTAATGTGATTGAAGTTACTCTAAATATCTTTGAAATTAACTTGGAAGATCGGAATTCAAAATAGGAGAGAACATGTTGCGGAAATGAAATTTGAAAAATTCAATATTTCAATTTATAAATGTACCAGGCAGTACGTTTTAAGATGATTTTAAATAACCTCTTTAACATCACTTTCTTAATACATATCTGCATCTATTCACAGAAAAGTTATTTGTCATGATTTTCTAAATAGTGCATTACATCTTGACCACTGCTTAAGATGAATTTCGCAGTATCCGTCTCAGACAACCTCGGACATATAATAAGTCCATATTAAATGATCCAACTTTTCGTCACATCTAAAAGTTGATTGCTATTTTCTGCTAGAAACGCTTTAAGCTATTTAAAACTCCTAAAATTATAATATAGAAGGTGTTGTCCAACGAAGATACAGGTTTAAATACTTTACATAATTTTCCATAAGCAGCACATCATTCCTATGAGTGTGAATATAATATACGTATATCTCTTATCACATTATCAATTTGCAACCCGATGTTGCTGAAAAACTCACGAAGATTAACTTCTAAGTAATTTTATTACTTTCCAAAAATTTAATTTAAACTTCTTAATCAATGTACTGACACACTTTTAGGCTGCACAGCATCCATACGCCTAACCAACCATCCATCACTCAGGCAATCGACAGGAAGTTAAACAAATTCTCTTGGTAATACTAATGCACAAGAAATTGAAATTAATTAAATTATGGAAAAATTACAAATTGTAATTTTAAATAAATATTGTATTTAATAACTTTATTAGAGAACTCAACAAACAAAAAACTGCAACACGCCTAAGTGGATAGACAAAAACCATAGTATCACAAAACACGCGTCATACACGCGACATGGCTGCAAACCCGTAACGTGTTCTTTCAGAATTACAATGCCACTTTTCTACTCATTCTTTTTTCTTTTTTTGTTGAAAATATAAAATTTATGCGAACACGCACCGGATAATAAACCAGAAAATTTATATTTTCATTGTTTTTTTTTTTTTTGAAAAATAAACAATTTTTCAAAAAAATTTGCTTTTCGATATATATTTATGTGTGTGTGTGTTTGTGTATAAATATAGTTATGATGTTCATGCTTTTTAAAATTAATTGATACGTGTTTACTATAAATGGAAAAAAAAAATTTTTTTTTTTTTTGTTTCAACTCCACCGCCAATACAGGGCATTTAAAGGATTTTCCATTTATTTTTTATATTTTTTCATTATAAAACGGAAATTGAAACGCATTTCCTTCCATTATGCAAAAGGTGTATGGGAGTCAGCAGAAAAAGCCAGAGTAAATTTAGCTCATTTCGGAAGGCCAAAAAACAAACGTCATATAACCCCATTTTTACTTATAAACGGATGATGTTTCATGATGATGATGATGGTGAGATGCTGATAGCAGATAGTCACACCAGCTGAAAACATCAACCTTACTACCAATACTATTATAACGTCATCATCGGCATACTTCTTATTATTCACATCATTATTATTATTTTTATAGCATACCATCATTGCACTTTTGGTCGGTGGATATTATGATTCGTGTGTATATCACAAATCCTGTATTACTATCAGCAATAACTGTAATTACGCCATGTTTGGGATATTAATTTTAGGAATATCCTTTGAAAAGAATGTAAAGCATGGTTTCACGAAAATTAGTTTTATCAAAACAATTTGCATATACATATGTATATTTCATAAAAGCTTCCGTGGTTCAAGTTCAAGTTTACACAATTGTCGAAATATTGCCGTTCTGTTTATTATTTGTCTCTCTCTCAAAATGAATACAGTGTCTAATCAAGATTTCTAATAAATTAAGGCCAAAATTTAAGTACAACAAAAGTTTTTAAAAATGGCCGATTCATCCGTTGTGCATAATATTAATTAATTCATATATATACGGCGTTTCAAATCACGTGAACCAACTTTGAAACCGATGTCTTCCGATCGGGATGAAATTTGCACCAAAGTTAGTAATTGAGACACAATTTTTGAACAAGTTCGGTCCAGCACTCTCTGAGTTAGAGGGGGTCAAAATTTAAGATTTTGGCCATACATTTTTTTTTTTTTTCATCCATGTAACTTTTTACTTATTGTTCTTAGCAAGATTTATGCCAAATAGTTTAGCTAGATTTTTATTTCTTCAATCTTTCGGAAAAAAAATTAATTTTTTTTTACTTTTTCTTGCAAAAGAAAGCTTAGGTTTTTTCCCTTAAGAGCTGTGTAGTCGCTTAGTGGGATGCGGGTGGGATAACTCAAAAAAATGTTTTGTAAAAAATGTTTTAACATATGCACTTCTTAGAATTATTTCCTATTTGTGTGTGTTTGTAAAACCCTACAAATAAAACCTACACTGAGAAACTAGACAAATTAACCTTTCCGATGGTATGTAACATACCTAACTAGATCTCCATACCTTCGATACTGTAATACCCGCAATATGTTAACCTCAGGAAAAAAAAAACACTTTTTTCTATAGAAATGTTGAACATTTTTTTTTTTTTATTTATTTGTAATAATAATTTAATTAATATATAACACGGTGCGACAGTCCAGAAAACCTGGGACCGGATATTGTATTATTTTTTTTGTAGGGCGTGTCGAGTAAAACAAGATTCCTATAGTGAAATATGCCGGACACCTCCAAAATCCGGGTTTACGGTTAAAAAACCGGTTTTTGTATCTTTGCGCACTTATAAGCCTGCAACTTTGTTGGTAATGATCCGATTTTCAATTTCTTGCTTGATCTGGAAAGAAGAAACTGAGGTCTCTCGAATGATATATAATTTATTTAAGAAAACTTGAGAAATTTGGGTGTTATTGTCCAGCAAACACAAATTTTGTGACGTTTGGTGACGTTTTTATACATTAATTTATTTAGAAACTATAATACTATTGAATTCATTAAAAAAGTGCGTTTATTTACGATTACAACGCATATTTGGGTTTAAACATAGATAAGTAATTGATGACTGTGTTATTTAACTTTTCATGAAAATAAACTTTTAAACATTTTATACAAATTTTATTTTTGGTTATTTAACTCAAAAGTGTTTGCTTGACCGCTTTTTTTAAATCAGCATCATCAGTTTCTCGTTTAAGTGACCAGCAATATTCTGAAATCATTTTTATCATACTCTTTGCTTCAAAGCGTTTTTCAATAGATGCCATTTCCTGGTGAAAATGTTCGCCTTGTTCATCACTGAACTGGCCCAGGTTATATGGGAAAAAGTGCAAATGCGAATGCAGAAAATGAATTTTTATGGACATGTTGCAACCCATTTCACCAAAGGCACTTAAAAACTCATTGACAACTGTGACATAGTCGTCGCTTCTGTGATTTCCAAGGAAATTATCGCATAGCGCAACAAAACTCTTTCATGCACGTCTTTCAACGGAATTTAGCTTGTTAATGAAATCTGCATCTCTCATAATTTTTCGAATTTGAGGTCCAATATAAATACCTAAAAGTTATCAAAACAGATAAAAACGATGAAAAACGTACTAGATATGTAAACAAATTAATTAATACCTCCTTTTATTTTGTCTTCACTTAGTTTTGGGAACACCGCTTTGAGATGACAAAAAGCGTCGCCGTTTACATCTAATTTTTTTACAAATTGTTTCATGTATCCCAGTTTAAGATGCAGTGGTGGCAGAATAACGTCCTCAGCTTTAACTAATTGGTCATCTAAAAAGTTTTTACTACCTCTTCTATGTGACTCGCGAGATGGCCATTCTTTGCGATCATAACGATTCGGTGCACGACTATCCCATTCACAAAGATAGAACGGATACTTTGTGTAACCACCTTGCATACCAAACAAAATTGTCAAAACCTTTAAGTCAGCGACGGCTTTCCATTTATGGGTGGTATAGCTAACAAACATTAGTATATTTTTCATCGCTTCGTAAGTTTCTTTTGTATTAGTCGCATATGCGATTGGGACTGAAGGTAATTGATTTTGGTTATGCAATAAAACAGCTTTTAAGCCTAGATATTACATTACAAATCTTAAATTAATAAAAATAAAGTCATACATTTTTATTAGAAAACTTACTTTTACGTGAACCATCAATGAAAAGTCGGCATTCATCTGCATTATAAATGTGATTTAATGCCGAAAATAGTTTTGGAACAGCAACGCAATACACGAGATCACTGTCATTGGAACTAGTCTTAAAACTTTCTTCAAGTAACCAAGTCCGGTCACTTTTTCTACCAGATGTTACAACGAAATCTTTTTCCACCAAATTCCACTGCTTTAATCGCGACCCGAGGACTTCAGATTGCCGCTTTGACAAGTGTAAATCGTGAAATCAGTCTTTGATAAAAAATGCCGCTCCATTGTTGTAAATCTGGATGGAAGGAACTCTTCTTATTCAAATTGTTTTTCTGTTATATCGACAGATTTGCTCGTTGTCGGTAGATCATTACTTACAGGTATCGGTTTTGTAACACTTACAACATTTGCGTACTTAATGTTTTTGCGCGTTTTAAAACAGTGACCTAAAACATCGGTTTGACAAAAATAGCAATCATTTGGTTTATGATTTGGCTGATGATGCCAAATCATAGGCGTAGAAAAGGGCAAAACAAACGAAGGTTGAATTTTCTTTTTTTTTTAATGTATTACAGCAATATTGACAAACAAATTCTGGCTCGTACCAGCGACTACATCAAAAGAACGATTAAATACTTTATTGTACACTTCTACCACTCCAATATTGTTTTTAAAATCACGCCGGTGACTGATATCAGTAAATAAGCCACAAATATAGCAAAATTTGTTACGATTGTCACACATTTTTTATTTAACTATACCTTCCATTCCAGTGTGCAGAGGGTATATATAAGTTTGTCATTCCGTTTGTAATAATTAGAAAAAAAATTTTGGACCCCATAAAATATATATATTTGTGATCCTTATAACAACCGGAGTTGATATAGCGATGTCCGTCTGTCCGTCTGTGGAAATCACGATGACGGCATCAATCGGGCAGCTAGGGTGCTCGTTGGTATAAAAAATGATTCACTAACATCCTGGAAACTTTGCTGTTTAAAATCGTTCAAATCGGTCGATTAGGGCCCGAGATTTGAATGAAGAACTATAAAAAGTCTTGAAAAAATATAATTTTCTATGCTGTTCTTGTCACGATCACGCCCTCAATAGGAGAGCTAGGGTGATAATTTTTAGTGGCAGTGATTCACCAAATTCATGGAAAGGTTTCTGCTTCAAAAATCATTAAAATCGGTGGAACACGTCCAGGGAAATCGCTGAGAAATTAAAAAAAAAAATGAAAAACATTATGTTTCCATATTGTTCTTGTTGTTATTCTAAATGTTGCATTGTTGTCATAGCTGGACTTGTTGTTTTTGTGGTCGTTGTGGTAATAATATAATAAAAACAAGCCCTTTGAACATTTTTTTATCAACTCTGGTAGAAAAATTTAAAAGTTTCCATTGTTTTGGCGTCACTAAAAAAATTTATTAGATCATTTCTGTCATTGCCACGACAAGCAGACACTACGAGTTAATATAAAGAGAGTAAAAATTCACCAACATCTAAAGCAAATAATGCTAAAATACCTAGTTGTTAATAAAAAAAAACAATGTAAATTTTGCAAAAAAAAAAATTTATGGATTAATTTATTTAAAAAGAAAAACACAAAAATAACGTTTGCCGTTGTATTTGTTCTATGTAATATTTACATATATGTACATACACATATTAAATAATACAAATAATTTACATATATTCTATATAAGTATGTATGAATATCCATAGTAACTGCATGTTAGAAATAAATCGGTATATTATTTTATTTACATAAAATTCTGCAATATTTTGTTGTGGGGAAAATACATTTCTTTTGCATTAACAGAGTGTAACTTCATTTTGCTCAGCGTGACTATGCCGCAGTAGATGGCGCCACAATTTTTGTTCTAATTAGCTTTGCAATAGTTATTTCTATTTCAACACTAATGTCAATATTTTTAAATCGATATCATACAGAACAATGTTAAGAGTATACACGGGCTGGTCTTTTATTTCGTATGTTTTTCCATTATTCTTTTACAAATATGAACATAAGTTTGGCATGTTAACCTTTCGTTGTCTTTATAAAATAGAGTTACCGAGTTCATCAATGAGTTTTTTGTTTTCAAAACAGTTCTACATAGTTATATAGAACTATTATACTGCTTTACCTACAAAATATCTGACTGCGATTACATCTAATTTTTAAATATTACTAAAGCATTATTATTCACATAAATACAAAATTGCACTTTTAAAATTTTCCATTCAAATTTAAGAAAATATCAATTCTAATAAAAACTGGAATTAAAATTTCCAATTATAAATTAGAAAATATTAATTGAATTTCAGAAAATCATATCAAAACGTCGGAAATAATAATTTTAAATTTAGAATACACTAATTGCATCTTTAATATATAAATTTTATTCGTTAAACACAAATTGAAATTCCAAAAAAAAAAACACCAAATATGTTTACATTTAAAAATGTTCACATTTAAAAAAAATACTGCCATTCAGGAGAAATTAATAACTTTTCAGTAGCGCGATTCAGAAACTTCTTTTAACGATAGTTGAATCGTTAAAAAAAGAAAATAGCAAAATTATCAGTAAAATTTTAAAACCATTTTTGTGTTGTTTATTCAATCGATAAAAACTAAAATTTTTAGGTTGAAATGTCGTCATACATAAATAAAAATCATAAAATAGTGAAAATATGTCGCTTTTATTAAAAAACTTTTTATATAAATAAAAAAATTAAATAGCATATTCAATTCATTAATTCATTTTCAAATAAATAAACAGAAATATTATTAAAAAAAAATAAAGATATTAAACATAAATATAAAGTCATCCTGTCAAACACGAAGTAATTTGTTTTTTTTTCTATTCTTTGTGTTTTTTGCTTATTTTGACAGAGATGCCACTCGTTTACAATTTAAATAAATAGAAAAATAGATTTGTCGACTGTCGTTAAGATGTATGTACTTAAGGTGTGTATGTGTATTTTCCATGTGTATATTCAGTTTTACGATCCATACGTAATTCGGTGTGCGTGTCAAAATTGCCGTTTTACATACAATACATGATCTTTGCGTTCAAACGTACATATGTATTTCCGTATGACATAACCTCTAAATGTAAACAACAGCTGATTTAATTTGTGAATTTAGAAAAAAAATATTGTTAAAAATAAAGTTATATATTTTATATATTTTTTAATTGTTAATTAATATTAAACAATTTATTTTTCTCTCAATATTAATCTTTATAATTGACTCTGTTTTTCTTTCGCCACAGGCAGTGTTGTATTTTCATATGTTTATATTGTCAAAATAGAACCTGCTCTAATTGAAAATTTTACATTTGTCTAGCAAAATGTGTTGTACATAAACAATGTTTGAAAGGGTTCACACTAGGTGTACAAATTACACGTGCTAAAAAAATAAGAAAAACACGAGCAAAACACGTAGTGTGAACGCAGCTTTAGTGAATCACTTAATCCTTAGTGCAAACAACAATAGCTGTCGATATATTTTGCGATTGTCGGATCGTTGAAATTTACAGAATCAGACTACAGAAAACATTAATTTAAATTCAATGAATTTTATAAAACCTCAAATGATATTTAAGAATTGCGAACATAAAAATTTCTACATAAATAAACGGAATTTGATGAGAATGTTAATTATATATAAATTTTCACAAATTTTTTTTGGGGCTTTTGGTTTTTTGCGTTTGGCATCCCTAATCTGATTGTTTAATATCATAAATTTATTCTCTATGTTTCCAAAATATGGCAATATTTTAATAAAAAAGTTGAGAGAGCTTTTTTTTGGTTATTATTTTGTTACTCCATCCGACCTATAAGGCCACAATGAAGAAATATTAGGCCAGTTAAAAGAATCTATACAGCCATCTCCTATTAGCACGATTTAATGCATGTAGCCACCCTACACAACCATTATCTTTGCAATGGAGGTTAGGGCGAGCTATTTAATTAGCAAAAACTAAATTAAACGAGAAGTTATGTCATATAACCGGAAACGCATGCATATAGGTATATAACCAAAATGCATGCCGATCAGCAACCCCAATGACCAAAAAGCAAACACCGAAATAAATCCGAAATAATAGAAAAGACGAAAACCAACCTAAAGAATTTTCTGAAATAATTTGGTATTAAGTTTAACAAATTGTTTACTTTTTCCAATATTTTGATTACATTTATTATCAATACTCAAACCGAGGTGGAGGGTATCAAACATTCGGCACAGCCGAATTTAACACTCTTACTTGTTTTAATTTAAATTGCAAACGTTTTTTTAAATACACAGATTCAAAGTGAACAAGTAAGAAAATTATAGTCGGTCTAGACCGACTATACGATACCATATAAATCTCATCGGTTCTTTATTTGAAACGTTAGATTGGTCCATGAGATTTACTTTTTGAAGATAATTTCATTTAAATGTTGACCGCGGCTGCGTCTTAGGTGGTCCATTCGGAAAGTCCAATTTTGGGCAACTTTTTCGAGCATTTCGGCCGGAATAGCCCGAATTTCTTCGGAAATGTTGTCTTCCAAAGCTGGAATAGTTGCTGGCTTATTTCTGTAGACTTTAGACTTGACGTAGCCCCACAAAAAATAGTCTAAAGGCGTCAAATCGCATGATCTTGGTGGCCAACTTACCGGTCCATTTCTTGAGATGAATTGTTCTCCGAAGTTTTCCCTCAAAATGGCCATAGAATCGCGAGCTGTGTGGCATGTATCGCCATCTTGTTGAAACCACATGTCAACCAAGTTCAGTTCTTCCATTTTTGGCAACAAAAAGTTTGTTAGCATCGAACGATAGCGATCGCCATTCACCGTAACGTTGCGTCCAACAGCATCTTTGAAAAAATACGGTCCAATGATTCCACCAGCGTACAAACCACACCAAACAGTGCATTTTTCGGGATGCATGGGCAGTTCTTGAACGGCTTCTGGTTGCTCTTCACTCCAAATACGGCAATTTTGCTTATTTACGAAGCCATTCAACCAGAAATGAGCCTCATCGCTGAACAAAATTTGTCGATAAAAAAGCGGATTTTCTGCCAACTTTTCTAGGGCCCATTCACTGAAAATTAGACGTTGTGGCAGATCGTTCGGCTTCAGTTCTTGCACGAGCTGTATTTTATACGGTTTTACACCAAGATCTTTGCGTAAAATCTTCCATGTGGTCGAATAACACAAACCCAATTGCTGCGAACGGCGACGAATCGACATTTCACGGTCTTCAGTAACACTCTCAGAAACAGACGCAATATTCTCTTCTGTACGCACTGTACGCATTCGTGTGGTTGGTTTAATGTCCAATAAAGTAAACTGAGTGCGAAACTTGGTCACAATCGCATTAATTGTTTGCTCACTTGGTCGATTATGTAGACCATAAATCGGACGTAAAGCGCGAAACACATTTCGAACCGAACACTGATTTTGGTAATAAAATTCAATGATTTGCAAGCGTTGCTCGTTGGTAAGTCTATTCATGATGAAATGTCAAAGCATACTGAGCATCTTTCTCTTTGACACCATGTCTGAAATCCCACGTGATCTGTCAAATACTAATGCATGAAAATCCTAACCTCAAAAAAATCACCCGTTACAATGCGTTTAGAAACCCTATCTCTTAGGCCCAACTAACTGGATATTGAAAATAAGCAAAAACCAAATTTGAGTGGGATTTTTATTAATTTTTTTGGCTGCAGATATGAAAAAGTTCATGTCGGATGCTATATCTATAAAGGGACTAGGTCCAAAAATGGACCGATCCTGATCATGTTTGGTAAAGTCTCTTGTATTTTGCAAAAATATGTACAAACAAAATTTGAGAAGAATCAGTGCAATATTTTTGTTTTTTAATAGATTTAAGTGAAGATCGGGAAGCAGCTCTATATGGGGTCAAAGGGATCATTTTTGGACTACTCATTAGTGGATGTAATGAACGCATACAAACCCAATTTGCGTAAGATCTGTATGACAATTTGGATCTTATGGCAATTTATGTCGATTTCATATGGGTAATTTGTTTGGGGGCTAGGTCTGAACATGGACCGATTCCCACCAATTCCAATAGCTTTCATCCCATGGCCGACAAAAGCTTATATACCAAATTTCATCAAAATATATTCATATTTGCGACCTGCAGTTTGATTACAAGCTTTACATGGACACACAGACGGACGGACGGACGGACGGACGGATGGACGGACATTGTTAAATCAACTCAGAAAGTGATTCTGATTCGATCGGTATAATTAAAGATGTGTCTAGGTCAAATATTTTTGGTTGTTACAAACAGCAGCACAAAGTCATTATACCCAAACCACATAGTGGTATAGGGTATAAAAATAAGACATTAACAAAACGTCATATTAAAAGAAAAACAACAATTTTACATTACAAATATTTGTTGTTATTCTAAGTTGCGTTTAGGCTAACAGTGATTTGTAACTTAATAGAAGGAGCATAAAAACAACACCAAAAACATTGTGCAGACATTTTGGTAAAAATTTTGTTTTCATGAAAAGTTTAAATAGTCAGTCAATTACTTATCTGTTTTGAAACCCAAATGTGCGTTGTAATCGTAAATAAACGTACTTTTTGAACAAAATCAATAGTATTATAGTTTCTTAATAAAATAATGTATAAAAACGTCACCAAAGTTGAAAATTTTTTGAAAAATCTACAAAATTTTTTTATGCTGGACAATGACACCCAAATTTCTCAAGTGTTCTTAGATAAATTATATATCATTCGAAAGATCTCAGTTTCTTCTTTTTAAATCAAGTAATTGAAAATCGGATCATTAGCAACAAAGTTACAGGCTTATAAGTGCGCAAAGGTACAAAAACCGGTTTTTTAACCGTAAACCCGGATTTTGGAGGTGTCCGGCATATTTCACTATTGGAATCTTCTTTGACTCGACAAGACCTACAAGAAAAATAACATCACTCCCCAGGTTTTGCTATTTCATTCAATTTCGTACCACTGTGTAATCTATAATATTAAAAGGCTAGGCGATTTTTTGTTACCTATGTTTTGTTCTACCGTTTTATCCCGATTTTGACCAAACGTATACTATTTGAAAGGTATTTCTTTTTAGCTGTTCACCAGATTTACAGATTTTTAAATTTTTCGAGCGCTGGAATGTGCTAGTAATAATAAAAATAATAAAAATAATAAAAAAAAATAAATAATTTAATAAAATTTAATCTTTATCACATTTGATCCATTTATAACATAACTATCTTTTTAATTAATTTGTTACAGCTGATGAAGTATTTAATTTTTGAAAATTTTTAAACACCCAGTCTTTCATCCAGCTTATTAACGCCTTTATTTACTGCTTTCTTTGCCAATTCTTCCTTGGCGTTACTAGGTTCAGCTGTTGAATTCGCTGCTGGTTTCTTTTTTGGCTTTGGAAAGAAATTGCATTGAGTGGAGGCAGAAAACTTGGGTCTTCCATCGACAAGCACTATAAAAGCATGGAATTGAGCGGTGCCATCAACTGTTACCGCAGCATCGAATCTTCTATTCAGTGTTTTCAATGTTTCCTCATGATCCTCTTTGCTACTAAAAACTATTTTAGTTTCTTTACAATAAAGCAGTCGCATCTAAGATGCGATCTTGATGAGTGCACTGGAGGCTATACTTCGTTGCATTTCTTTTAAAATTTGCTCCAATACCATCACATGCTCCTTTACCATGAGTAGTAGGATGAAAATACCACTCAGCTGGCATTCCAAAATCTGTTTCATGAGCTATAAGATTTACGATCTCCGTCCGAAACCTAGTATACCTTCTCTACTGTAAATTTATATATTAGATATTTTAGTATTGTCTTCTGGTACTCATAAACTGCAACGGTATCATGTTTCAAATCGTCGGATCTGATTGCCATAATTTTGTGTTCAAGTTTTTTATCTTTCATGTAGTAAATAACTGCTGTGGATATAGTTGCTTTGTCGTTATTGAAGTGTAATGCTTGTATGGCATCCTGAAGAACATATTTATAGTTTTCTGCGAAATCATATGAAATAATGAATTCACCAGAGTTCAAATGTATCTTCAAATCCTTGAAGAATGACCATTGCTCTCTGACTAAAAAGTCATGGGTTCTCAAGTTTAGCAATCCTGTACATATTTCTTCCACAAAATCATCCACATTTAAATTGTTTTCAATCTGCACCTGTCAGTCTTAATCCAAGATTCAAATTTGACGTCCTCTATATATTCTCGATCTAAATAGTTGATTAAATTCTCTTTGATGAATGTGGTTTCCGGGCCATTCAACCATTCACCTAAGTGGCAAGAATTTGTTGCATTAGGCCACATAGTCAATTTAAGGCAATCGAGGTCATCGTCTAATCTTCTGGCGAATTATCTGTTAGGCACTTTAAATTGATTTCCTTCAATACCAGTTTAATCAACAACTAAACCTAGTAACGCCAAGAAAAGATTGGCAAAAAAGCAGCAAATAAAGGTGCTAATAAGCTCGATGAAACACTGGGTATATAAAAATTTACAAAACATAAGTACTTCATCAGCAACAATAAATTAATTTATGCAAATAAGAAAATTATAGTCGGTCTAGACGGACTATACGATACCTTGTACCATGCGCTTATAGACCCAATCTCTTAGACCCAACTAACTGGATATAGAAAATAAGCATAAACCAAATTTGAGTGGGATTTCTATTAATTTTTTTGGCTGCAGATATGAAAAAGTTCATATCGGATGCTATATCTATATGGGGACCAGGCCCAAAATTGGATCGGTCTTGACCATGTTTGGAAAAGTCTCTTGTATTTTGCAAAAATATAAACAAACAAAATTTGAGAAGAATCCGTGCAATATTTTTATTTTTTGATAGATTTAATTGAAGCTCAGGAAGCAGCTCAATATGTGGCCTATGACCAAGAGTTGTCCCATAGGGATCATTTTCGGACTACTCATAAATGGATGTAGTAAACGCATATAAACCCAATTTGACAATTTGGATCTTATGGCAATTTATGTAGATTTCATAGGGGTCATTTGTTTGGGGGCTAGGTCTGAACATGGACCGATTTTAACCAATTTCAATAGCGTTCATCCTATGGCCGATTGAAGCTTACATATCAAATGTAATAAAAATATATTCATACTTGCGACCTGCATTTTGATTACAAAGTTTACATGGACACACAGACGGACAGACATCGTTAAATCGAATCAGATAGTGATTCGGATTCGATCGGTATTATAAAAGATGGGTCTAGGTCAAATATTTTTGGTAGTTACAAACAGCACCACAAAGTCATTATACCCAAACCACATAGTGGTATAGGGTATAAAAAACAAATACATTGCACTGATTCATCTCAAATTTTGTTTGTATATATTTTTGTAAAATACAAGAGACTTTACCAACCATGGTCAGGATCGGTCCATTTTAGGACCTAGTCCCGATATAAATATAGCACCCGATATGAACTTTTTCATATCTGCAGCCAAAAAAAATAATAATAATGGCACTCAAATTTGGTTTTTGCTTATTTTCTATATCCAATTAGTTCGACCGAAGAGATAGGGTCTCTAAACCATGGTATAGGGTATCGTATAGTGATCTAGGCCGACTATAATTTCTTACTTGTTTTATTTTTATTATTACAATTATTATATATAAATTAAATTACTATTACAAATAAATACAAAAAATAATTGAAATGTTGATATTTCTATACAAAAAAGTGATTTTTTTTCCTAAGGTTAACACATTGCGGGTATTACAGTATCGAAGGTATGAAACATTAGTTAGGTATATTACATACCATCGGAAAGGCTAATTTGTCTAGTTTCTCAGTGTAGGTTTTATTTGTAGGGTTTTAGAAACACACACAAATAGGAAATAATTCTAAGAAGTGCATATGTTAAAACATTTTTTACAAAACATTTTTTGAGTTATCCCACTCGCATCCAACTAAGCGACCAAAAACCACTTAAAGAAAGAAACCTAGGCTTTCTTTTGAACAAAAAAAGGGATAAAAAATTTTTTATTTTAAAATTTTTTTTTTCGAAAGATTGAAGAAATAGCTATATAAACTATTTCGACAAATAGTAAAAAGTTATTTGGATGAGAAAAAGCTCCTGGTTGGCCAAAATGTCAAATTTTGACCCCCTCTAACTCAGAGAATTCTGGACTGATCTTGTTGAAAAATTGTGTCTAAACTACTATCCAATGGGACTAAAGTTGGCGCAAATTTCACCCCGATCGGAAGACATCGGTTTCAAAAGTTGGGTCACTTGACATGAAACGCCTCATATATAAAAATGAAAATTGGTTTGTGGGTTTGGCATTGGTAGGTAATCCGATATTCTTGAAATTTTCACAGTGTGTAAGTTTGTATCTGGAAAGTAAAATAGGGTATATATTTTTTTTTTAAATATATGAAGTGAGCGGGGCACCTCCCATATGTAAAAAACTTTTAACATCATATATCTGGCGCTCAATGGTAGCAAGTCTCTTGAAACTTCTTAGGAGTACATGCGTTATTAATTTGAGAAGGTGGGTTTAAAATAGGCATGATAAAACAAGTGAGTGTAACACCTCCCATGCGTGGTAAATAGATATCCTTCATATATCTAGAGTACTATGATGGCCAGGTCAAATATTCTAGCTACAATAAATGCCAACCAAGAGGGATTTGCTTAAAATTCAAACGTTGCCGGCATAAAAGCGTCCAACGAGAGGAAATATCAAAAAAAATTTAGTTCGATTAGATCACATCAAGACTAAATACTAATTTCAATATATCGATTCCTCCAAAGACTTAAAACGTACTTTCTTAAAATATTTTTTTTATATTAAAAAGCACCTTTTCTTAAAAAGTAATTTTTTTAAGAAAAAAAAGGACCATTCTTTAACGAAGTATCTTTTCTTTATTAAGTCCTTTTTCTCAAAAAAGTATATTTTCTTAGAAACTACCTTTTGTCAAAACACAACCAACGTCTGATTAACGATTTTTAAAAGTCGCTATTCTTGAAAAATTACCTCTTCTTTTCCTTAACATAGTGTCTTTGCTTAAAGGTATCTTTTCTTAAAAAGTATATTTTATTCAGAAAGTAATATGTACCATTTCTTGAAAAAGTACGTTTTCTGAAAAAGTAGCTCTTCCTTAAAAAATATTTTTCTTAAAAAAGTATTTTCATAATTTTTCAACTCGTTGCAAATGAGCAGTTTTCAATATTGACGAGCTCCTTAACCTACTTGCATAATACATCATATGTTTTATATCAGCTTCTTCAGAAGTGCACAAGCTGATTATTGTTGTTGATTTCTGTTGACATTGTGAACTTTAGAATACAATTTCCACCCATAACACATTTTGTCCTATTATCTTTCAGCATTTCAGAATTTTACTAATGACATACACATCTAAAGATACTTTACTAGTCTTAGCAGATCTCGCCCAGACTCTCTCTGGCAGATGTATCAGGTTTTTAAAAGCATACGCATAACACGTGTACAAAGTACTACAAATACAGCAAGCGACCAACCAAATACATGACCGTAAAAACATCCATACAATGTAAATATTCCAAACCAAGCGCTATCTTCCACACCATCGTATAACGACAACATCGCTGCCTGTAACATCATCCTTAATGATTTACATATTCATATTTATATCATTATACAAAAGATCTTCTTTAGGAGAGAATACAAGAAGGATATGTTTTCATAGTATTAAAAATCCTGTTAATGGAATTCACATGAATAGGTTTTTGTTATATAAACTTTCGCTGGAACTTCATCAAATTCATGGTTTGCAATGAATTGTAGTCAAAACGATCTTATTAAATTTCAAAAGTTTTTTTTTTATATTTCAGAGTATTTGCAGTACGTTATATTTTTCTGCCATATATGTATAAAGTGCGTACAAGAGAATATACAAAAGCTATTATTCATTTGTTTTTGGTTTTCCTGGAATTTATCTTAATAATTTAATGGTGGCAGCGTGCGAAATTTAATATTATACTTCATTTACCGATGAAACTGTAAGGTTTAAAATTTTATGCAATTTATAGTTTTTAGAGGCTTTTCAGAATCTCACCATTACCCTATTAAGAAAATATACAGCATCATAACTAGTAACTTTGAAATAGTTCTAGGATGCCGCAAAGTATTTTGAAAGCCAACTTGATTAAAAAATTACCTCTTCTTCAATATTCTTAACCTGAAATTTTTTTAAGTGAAAAAGTTGCTTTAACTTATACGAGAAACATATGCAACCCTATTCTGCTCTCAGTTACCAAATACACAGAAACCTCAAAACTGTTGGTTGCCAGTGGTTACTGCAAATTTATAATTCGACAATCATAACAGAATCTTTCTGTTAATGTTTTGATCATTATCCCTTAATCATTATCTCTGAAGCCGGTTAATCTAATCTAATCTAATCTAATCTAATCTAATCTAATCTAATCTAATCTAATCTAATCTAATCTAATCTAATCTAATCTAATCTAATCTAATCTAATCTAATCTAATCTAATCTAATCTAATCTAATCTAATCTAATTTAATCTAATCTAATCTAATCTAATCTAATCTAATCTAATCTAATCTAATCTAATCTAATCTAATCTAATCTAATCTAATCTAATCTAATCTAATCTAATCTAATCTAATCTAATCTAATCTAATCTAATCTAATCTAATCTAATCTAATCTAATCTAATCTAATCTAATCTAATCTAATCTAATCTAATCTAATCTAATCTAATCTAATCTAATCTAATCTAATCTAATCTAATCTAATCTAATCTAATCTAATCTAATCTAATCTAATCTAATCTAATCTAATCTAATCTAATCTAATCTAATCTAATCTAATCTAATCTAATCTAATCTAATCTAATCTAATCTAATCTAATCTAATCTAATCTAATCTAATCTAATCTAATCTAATCTAATCTAATCTAATCTAATCTAATCTAATCTAATCTAATCTAATCTAATCTAATCTAATCTAATCTAATCTAATCTAATCTAATCTAATCTAATCTAATCTAATCTAATCTAATCTAATCTAATCTAATCTAATCTAATCTAATCTAATCTAATCTAATCTAATCTAATCTAATCTAATCTAATCTAATCTAATCTAATCTAATCTAATCTAATCTAATCTAATCTAATCTAATCTAATCTAATCTAATCTAATCTAATCTAATCTAATCTAATCTAATCTAATCTAATCTAATCTAATCTAATCTAATCTAATCTAATCTAATCTAATCTAATCTAATCTAATCTAATCTAATCTAATCTAATCTAATCTAATCTAATCTAATCTAATCTAATCTAATCTAATCTAATCTAATCTAATCTAATCTAATCTAATCTAATCTAATCTAATCTAATCTAATCTAATCTAATCTAATCTAATCTAATCTAATCTAATCTAATCTAATCTAATCTAATCTAATCTAATCTAATCTAATCTAATCTAATCTAATCTAATCTAATCTAATCTAATCTAATCTAATCTAATCTAATCTAATCTAATCTAATCTAATCTAATCTAATCTAATCTAATCTAATCTAATCTAATCTAATCTAATCTAATCTAATCTAATCTAATCTAATCTAATCTAATCTAATCTAATCTAATCTAATCTAATCTAATCTAATCTAATCTAATCTAATCTAATCTAATCTAATCTAATCTAATCTAATCTAATCTAATCTAATCTAATCTAATCTAATCTAATCTAATCTAATCTAATCTAATCTAATCTAATCTAATCTAATCTAATCTAATCTAATCTAATCTAATCTAATCTAATCTAATCTAATCTAATCTAATCTAATCTAATCTAATCTAATCTAATCTAATCTAATCTAATCTAATCTAATCTAATCTAATCTAATCTAATCTAATCTAATCTAATCTAATCTAATCTAATCTAATCTAATCTAATCTAATCTAATCTAATCTAATCTAATCTAATCTAATCTAATCTAATCTAATCTAATCTAATCTAATCTAATCTAATCTAATCTAATCTAATCTAATCTAATCTAATCTAATCTAATCTAATCTAATCTAATCTAATCTAATCTAATCTAATCTAATCTAATCTAATCTAATCTAATCTAATCTAATCTAATCTAATCTAATCTAATCTAATCTAATCTAATCTAATCTAATCTAATCTAATCTAATCTAATCTAATCTAATCTAATCTAATCTAATCTAATCTAATCTAATCTAATCTAATCTAATCTAATCTAATCTAATCTAATCTAATCTAATCTAATCTAATCTAATCTAATCTAATCTAATCTAATCTAATCTAATCTAATCTAATCTAATCTAATCTAATCTAATCTAATCTAATCTAATCTAATCTAATCTAATCTAATCTAATCTAATCTAATCTAATCTAATCTAATCTAATCTAATCTAATCTAATCTAATCTAATCTAATCTAATCTAATCTAATCTAATCTAATCTAATCTAATCTAATCTAATCTAATCTAATCTAATCTAATCTAATCTAATCTAATCTAATCTAATCTAATCTAATCTAATCTAATCTAATCTAATCTAATCTAATCTAATCTAATCTAATCTAATCTAATCTAATCTAATCTAATCTAATCTAATCTAATCTAATCTAATCTAATCTAATCTAATCTAATCTAATCTAATCTAATCTAATCTAATCTAATCTAATCTAATCTAATCTAATCTAATCTAATCTAATCTAATCTAATCTAATCTAATCTAATCTAATCTAATCTAATCTAATCTAATCTAATCTAATCTAATCTAATCTAATCTAATCTAATCTAATCTAATCTAATCTAATCTAATCTAATCTAATCTAATCTAATCTAATCTAATCTAATCTAATCTAATCTAATCTAATCTAATCTAATCTAATCTAATCTAATCTAATCTAATCTAATCTAATCTAATCTAATCTAATCTAATCTAATCTAATCTAATCTAATCTAATCTAATCTAATCTAATCTAATCTAATCTAATCTAATCTAATCTAATCTAATCTAATCTAATCTAATCTAATCTAATCTAATCTAATCTAATCTAATCTAATCTAATCTAATCTAATCTAATCTAATCTAATCTAATCTAATCTAATCTAATCTAATCTAATCTAATCTAATCTAATCTAATCTAATCTAATCTAATCTAATCTAATCTAATCTAATCTAATCTAATCTAATCTAATCTAATCTAATCTAATCTAATCTAATCTAATCTAATCTAATCTAATCTAATCTAATCTAATCTAATCTAATCTAATCTAATCTAATCTAATCTAATCTAATCTAATCTAATCTAATCTAATCTAATCTAATCTAATCTAATCTAATCTAATCTAATCTAATCTAATCTAATCTAATCTAATCTAATCTAATCTAATCTAATCTAATCTAATCTAATCTAATCTAATCTAATCTAATCTAATCTAATCTAATCTAATCTAATCTAATCTAATCTAATCTAATCTAATCTAATCTAATCTAATCTAATCTAATCTAATCTAATCTAATCTAATCTAATCTAATCTAATCTAATCTAATCTAATCTAATCTAATCTAATCTAATCTAATCTAATCTAATCTAATCTAATCTAATCTAATCTAATCTAATCTAATCTAATCTAATCTAATCTAATCTAATCTAATCTAATCTAATCTAATCTAATCTAATCTAATCTAATCTAATCTAATCTAATCTAATCTAATCTAATCTAATCTAATCTAATCTAATCTAATCTAATCTAATCTAATCTAATCTAATCTAATCTAATCTAATCTAATCTAATCTAATCTAATCTAATCTAATCTAATCTAATCTAATCTAATCTAATCTAATCTAATCTAATCTAATCTAATCTAATCTAATCTAATCTAATCTAATCTAATCTAATCTAATCTAATCTAATCTAATCTAATCTAATCTAATCTAATCTAATCTAATCTAATCTAATCTAATCTAATCTAATCTAATCTAATCTAATCTAATCTAATCTAATCTAATCTAATCTAATCTAATCTAATCTAATCTAATCTAATCTAATCTAATCTAATCTAATCTAATCTAATCTAATCTAATCTAATCTAATCTAATCTAATCTAATCTAATCTAATCTAATCTAATCTAATCTAATCTAATCTAATCTAATCTAATCTAATCTAATCTAATCTAATCTAATCTAATCTAATCTAATCTAATCTAATCTAATCTAATCTAATCTAATCTAATCTAATCTAATCTAATCTAATCTAATCTAATCTAATCTAATCTAATCTAATCTAATCTAATCTAATCTAATCTAATCTAATCTAATCTAATCTAATCTAATCTAATCTAATCTAATCTAATCTAATCTAATCTAATCTAATCTAATCTAATCTAATCTAATCTAATCTAATCTAATCTAATCTAATCTAATCTAATCTAATCTAATCTAATCTAATCTAATCTAATCTAATCTAATCTAATCTAATCTAATCTAATCTAATCTAATCTAATCTAATCTAATCTAATCTAATCTAATCTAATCTAATCTAATCTAATCTAATCTAATCTAATCTAATCTAATCTAATCTAATCTAATCTAATCTAATCTAATCTAATCTAATCTAATCTAATCTAATCTAATCTAATCTAATCTAATCTAATCTAATCTAATCTAATCTAATCTAATCTAATCTAATCTAATCTAATCTAATCTAATCTAATCTAATCTAATCTAATCTAATCTAATCTAATCTAATCTAATCTAATCTAATCTAATCTAATCTAATCTAATCTAATCTAATCTAATCTAATCTAATCTAATCTAATCTAATCTAATCTAATCTAATCTAATCTAATCTAATCTAATCTAATCTAATCTAATCTAATCTAATCTAATCTAATCTAATCTAATCTAATCTAATCTAATCTAATCTAATCTAATCTAATCTAATCTAATCTAATCTAATCTAATCTAATCTAATCTAATCTAATCTAATCTAATCTAATCTAATCTAATCTAATCTAATCTAATCTAATCTAATCTAATCTAATCTAATCTAATCTAATCTAATCTAATCTAATCTAATCTAATCTAATCTAATCTAATCTAATCTAATCTAATCTAATCTAATCTAATCTAATCTAATCTAATCTAATCTAATCTAATCTAATCTAATCTAATCTAATCTAATCTAATCTAATCTAATCTAATCTAATCTAATCTAATCTAATCTAATCTAATCTAATCTAATCTAATCTAATCTAATCTAATCTAATCTAATCTAATCTAATCTAATCTAATCTAATCTAATCTAATCTAATCTAATCTAATCTAATCTAATCTAATCTAATCTAATCTAATCTAATCTAATCTAATCTAATCTAATCTAATCTAATCTAATCTAATCTAATCTAATCTAATCTAATCTAATCTAATCTAATCTAATCTAATCTAATCTAATCTAATCTAATCTAATCTAATCTAATCTAATCTAATCTAATCTAATCTAATCTAATCTAATCTAATCTAATCTAATCTAATCTAATCTAATCTAATCTAATCTAATCTAATCTAATCTAATCTAATCTAATCTAATCTAATCTAATCTAATCTAATCTAATCTAATCTAATCTAATCTAATCTAATCTAATCTAATCTAATCTAATCTAATCTAATCTAATCTAATCTAATCTAATCTAATCTAATCTAATCTAATCTAATCTAATCTAATCTAATCTAATCTAATCTAATCTAATCTAATCTAATCTAATCTAATCTAATCTAATCTAATCTAATCTAATCTAATCTAATCTAATCTAATCTAATCTAATCTAATCTAATCTAATCTAATCTAATCTAATCTAATCTAATCTAATCTAATCTAATCTAATCTAATCTAATCTAATCTAATCTAATCTAATCTAATCTAATCTAATCTAATCTAATCTAATCTAATCTAATCTAATCTAATCTAATCTAATCTAATCTAATCTAATCTAATCTAATCTAATCTAATCTAATCTAATCTAATCTAATCTAATCTAATCTAATCTAATCTAATCTAATCTAATCTAATCTAATCTAATCTAATCTAATCTAATCTAATCTAATCTAATCTAATCTAATCTAATCTAATCTAATCTAATCTAATCTAATCTAATCTAATCTAATCTAATCTAATCTAATCTAATCTAATCTAATCTAATCTAATCTAATCTAATCTAATCTAATCTAATCTAATCTAATCTAATCTAATCTAATCTAATCTAATCTAATCTAATCTAATCTAATCTAATCTAATCTAATCTAATCTAATCTAATCTAATCTAATCTAATCTAATCTAATCTAATCTAATCTAATCTAATCTAATCTAATCTAATCTAATCTAATCTAATCTAATCTAATCTAATCTAATCTAATCTAATCTAATCTAATCTAATCTAATCTAATCTAATCTAATCTAATCTAATCTAATCTAATCTAATCTAATCTAATCTAATCTAATCTAATCTAATCTAATCTAATCTAATCTAATCTAATCTAATCTAATCTAATCTAATCTAATCTAATCTAATCTAATCTAATCTAATCTAATCTAATCTAATCTAATCTAATCTAATCTAATCTAATCTAATCTAATCTAATCTAATCTAATCTAATCTAATCTAATCTAATCTAATCTAATCTAATCTAATCTAATCTAATCTAATCTAATCTAATCTAATCTAATCTAATCTAATCTAATCTAATCTAATCTAATCTAATCTAATCTAATCTAATCTAATCTAATCTAATCTAATCTAATCTAATCTAATCTAATCTAATCTAATCTAATCTAATCTAATCTAATCTAATCTAATCTAATCTAATCTAATCTAATCTAATCTAATCTAATCTAATCTAATCTAATCTAATCTAATCTAATCTAATCTAATCTAATCTAATCTAATCTAATCTAATCTAATCTAATCTAATCTAATCTAATCTAATCTAATCTAATCTAATCTAATCTAATCTAATCTAATCTAATCTAATCTAATCTAATCTAATCTAATCTAATCTAATCTAATCTAATCTAATCTAATCTAATCTAATCTAATCTAATCTAATCTAATCTAATCTAATCTAATCTAATCTAATCTAATCTAATCTAATCTAATCTAATCTAATCTAATCTAATCTAATCTAATCTAATCTAATCTAATCTAATCTAATCTAATCTAATCTAATCTAATCTAATCTAATCTAATCTAATCTAATCTAATCTAATCTAATCTAATCTAATCTAATCTAATCTAATCTAATCTAATCTAATCTAATCTAATCTAATCTAATCTAATCTAATCTAATCTAATCTAATCTAATCTAATCTAATCTAATCTAATCTAATCTAATCTAATCTAATCTAATCTAATCTAATCTAATCTAATCTAATCTAATCTAATCTAATCTAATCTAATCTAATCTAATCTAATCTAATCTAATCTAATCTAATCTAATCTAATCTAATCTAATCTAATCTAATCTAATCTAATCTAATCTAATCTAATCTAATCTAATCTAATCTAATCTAATCTAATCTAATCTAATCTAATCTAATCTAATCTAATCTAATCTAATCTAATCTAATCTAATCTAATCTAATCTAATCTAATCTAATCTAATCTAATCTAATCTAATCTAATCTAATCTAATCTAATCTAATCTAATCTAATCTAATCTAATCTAATCTAATCTAATCTAATCTAATCTAATCTAATCTAATCTAATCTAATCTAATCTAATCTAATCTAATCTAATCTAATCTAATCTAATCTAATCTAATCTAATCTAATCTAATCTAATCTAATCTAATCTAATCTAATCTAATCTAATCTAATCTAATCTAATCTAATCTAATCTAATCTAATCTAATCTAATCTAATCTAATCTAATCTAATCTAATCTAATCTAATCTAATCTAATCTAATCTAATCTAATCTAATCTAATCTAATCTAATCTAATCTAATCTAATCTAATCTAATCTAATCTAATCTAATCTAATCTAATCTAATCTAATCTAATCTAATCTAATCTAATCTAATCTAATCTAATCTAATCTAATCTAATCTAATCTAATCTAATCTAATCTAATCTAATCTAATCTAATCTAATCTAATCTAATCTAATCTAATCTAATCTAATCTAATCTAATCTAATCTAATCTAATCTAATCTAATCTAATCTAATCTAATCTAATCTAATCTAATCTAATCTAATCTAATCTAATCTAATCTAATCTAATCTAATCTAATCTAATCTAATCTAATCTAATCTAATCTAATCTAATCTAATCTAATCTAATCTAATCTAATCTAATCTAATCTAATCTAATCTAATCTAATCTAATCTAATCTAATCTAATCTAATCTAATCTAATCTAATCTAATCTAATCTAATCTAATCTAATCTAATCTAATCTAATCTAATCTAATCTAATCTAATCTAATCTAATCTAATCTAATCTAATCTAATCTAATCTAATCTAATCTAATCTAATCTAATCTAATCTAATCTAATCTAATCTAATCTAATCTAATCTAATCTAATCTAATCTAATCTAATCTAATCTAATCTAATCTAATCTAATCTAATCTAATCTAATCTAATCTAATCTAATCTAATCTAATCTAATCTAATCTAATCTAATCTAATCTAATCTAATCTAATCTAATCTAATCTAATCTAATCTAATCTAATCTAATCTAATCTAATCTAATCTAATCTAATCTAATCTAATCTAATCTAATCTAATCTAATCTAATCTAATCTAATCTAATCTAATCTAATCTAATCTAATCTAATCTAATCTAATCTAATCTAATCTAATCTAATCTAATCTAATCTAATCTAATCTAATCTAATCTAATCTAATCTAATATAATATAATCTAATCTAATCTAATCTAATCTAATCTAATCTAATCTAATCTAATCTAATCTAATCTAATCTAATCTAATCTAATCTAATCTAATCTAATCTAATCTAATCTAATCTAATCTAATCTAATCTAATCTAATCTAATCTAATCTAATCTAATCTAATCTAATCTAATCTAATCTAATCTAATCTAATCTAATCTAATCTAATCTAATCTAATCTAATCTAATCTAATCTAATCTAATCTAATCTAATCTAATCTAATCTAATCTAATCTAATCTAATCTAATCTAATCTAATCTAATCTAATCTAATCTAATCTAATCTAATCTAATCTAATCTAATCTAATCTAATCTAATCTAATCTAATCTAATCTAATCTAATCTAATCTAATCTAATCTAATCTAATCTAATCTAATCTAATCTAATCTAATCTAATCTAATCTAATCTAATCTAATCTAATCTAATCTAATCTAATCTAATCTAATCTAATCTAATCTAATCTAATCTAATCTAATCTAATCTAATCTAATCTAATCTAATCTAATCTAATCTAATCTAATCTAATCTAATCTAATCTAATCTAATCTAATCTAATCTAATCTAATCTAATCTAATCTAATCTAATCTAATCTAATCTAATCTAATCTAATCTAATCTAATCTAATCTAATCTAATCTAATCTAATCTAATCTAATCTAATCTAATCTAATCTAATCTAATCTAATCTAATCTAATCTAATCTAATCTAATCTAATCTAATCTAATCTAATCTAATCTAATCTAATCTAATCTAATCTAATCTAATCTAATCTAATCTAATCTAATCTAATCTAATCTAATCTAATCTAATCTAATCTAATCTAATCTAATCTAATCTAATCTAATCTAATCTAATCTAATCTAATCTAATCTAATCTAATCTAATCTAATCTAATCTAATCTAATCTAATCTAATCTAATCTAATCTAATCTAATCTAATCTAATCTAATCTAATCTAATCTAATCTAATCTAATCTAATCTAATCTAATCTAATCTAATCTAATCTAATCTAATCTAATCTAATCTAATCTAATCTAATCTAATCTAATCTAAATCTAATCTAATCTAATCTAATCTAATCTAATCTAATCTAATCTAATCTAATCTAATCTAATCTAATCTAATCTAATCTAATCTAATCTAATCTAATCTAATCTAATCTAATCTAATCTAATCTAATCTAATCTAATCTAATCTAATCTAATCTAATCTAATCTAATCTAATCTAATCTAATCTAATCTAATCTAATCTAATCTAATCTAATCTAATCTAATCTAATCTAATCTAATCTAATCTAATCTAATCTAATCTAATCTAATCTAATCTAATCTAATCTAATCTAATCTAATCTAATCTAATCTAATCTAATCTAATCTAATCTAATCTAATCTAATCTAATCTAATCTAATCTAATCTAATCTAATCTAATCTAATCTAATCTAATCTAATCTAATCTAATCTAATCTAATCTAATCTAATCTAATCTAATCTAATCTAATCTAATCTAATCTAATCTAATCTAATCTAATCTAATCTAATCTAATCTAATCTAATCTAATCTAATCTAATCTAATCTAATCTAATCTAATCTAATCTAATCTAATCTAATCTAATCTAATCTAATCTAATCTAATCTAATCTAATCTAATCTAATCTAATCTAATCTAATCTAATCTAATCTAATCTAATCTAATCTAATCTAATCTAATCTAATCTAATCTAATCTAATCTAATCTAATCTAATCTAATCTAATCTAATCTAATCTAATCTAATCTAATCTAATCTAATCTAATCTAATCTAATCTAATCTAATCTAATCTAATCTAATCTAATCTAATCTAATCTAATCTAATCTAATCTAATCTAATCTAATCTAATCTAATCTAATCTAATCTAATCTAATCTAATCTAATCTAATCTAATCTAATCTAATCTAATCTAATCTAATCTAATCTAATCTAATCTAATCTAATCTAATCTAATCTAATCTAATCTAATCTAATCTAATCTAATCTAATCTAATCTAATCTAATCTAATCTAATCTAATCTAATCTAATCTAATCTAATCTAATCTAATCTAATCTAATCTAATCTAATCTAATCTAATCTAATCTAATCTAATCTAATCTAATCTAATCTAAATCTAATCTAATCTAATCTAATCTAATCTAATCTAATCTAATCTAATCTAATCTAATCTAATCTAATCTAATCTAATCTAATCTAATCTAATCTAATCTAATCTAATCTAATCTAATCTAATCTAATCTAATCTAATCTAATCTAATCTAATCTAATCTAATCTAATCTAATCTAATCTAATCTAATCTAATCTAATCTAATCTAATCTAATCTAATCTAATCTAATCTAATCTAATCTAATCTAATCTAATCTAATCTAATCTAATCTAATCTAATCTAATCTAATCTAATCTAATCTAATCTAATCTAATCTAATCTAATCTAATCTAATCTAATCTAATCTAATCTAATCTAATCTAATCTAATCTAATCTAATCTAATCTAATCTAATCTAATCTAATCTAATCTAATCTAATCTAATCTAATCTAATCTAATCTAATCTAATCTAATCTAATCTAATCTAATCTAATCTAATCTAATCTAATCTAATCTAATCTAATCTAATCTAATCTAATCTAATCTAATCTAATCTAATCTAATCTAATCTAATCTAATCTAATCTAATCTAATCTAATCTAATCTAATCTAATCTAATCTAATCTAATCTAATCTAATCTAATCTAATCTAATCTAATCTAATCTAATCTAATCTAATCTAATCTAATCTAATCTAATCTAATCTAATCTAATCTAATCTAATCTAATCTAATCTAATCTAATCTAATCTAATCTAATCTAATCTAATCTAATCTAATCTAATCTAATCTAATCTAATCTAATCTAATCTAATCTAATCTAATCTAATCTAATCTAATCTAATCTAATCTAATCTAATCTAATCTAATCTAATCTAATCTAATCTAATCTAATCTAATCTAATCTAATCTAATCTAATCTAATCTAATCTAATCTAATCTAATCTAATCTAATCTAATCTAATCTAATCTAATCTAATCTAATCTAATCTAATCTAATCTAATCTAATCTAATCTAATCTAATCTAATCTAATCTAATCTAATCTAATCTAATCTAATCTAATCTAATCTAATCTAATCTAGTCTAATCGAATCTGAAAACATAAATCTTTACTAATAAAAATTTCGACAAAATATGCGTAATCTGTCATAGATAATCCTGTGTTTGCAATTATCCAATATATTTAAATTTTTTCTTTGGTACCGTTTCTATTATTACATAATGGGAATAACCATTTCAACTTCAGATTTTTCTATAACGCTTTCTTGCTCATAACATGCTCCCTTATCTAAGCATTTCAATCACTTGTGGGTGATTTGTACAAACTGATATTGATAACTTCATTTATGATCCCTTTCGAATGCATAACCATTAAACGCAATTTTCTAGCAAGAATATGCTAACAATAAACGAAAAAAAGCAACGTAAGTTAAGATGAGAAGAAAAATCCCATTAAACAAACATTTCCCACGCATTAAACCGCAATCGACGAGAAACTTTAATAACAAAATTGAAAAGTAATTGCAATTGAAAATGGGAATATTTTGAAAGTAAGTTGGCAGGAAGTACAAACTGTGACAGGCAAAAATATTTTTTCTCATCATAAAAATTTGTACAACAAATTAAAATTAAAGTAAAAACTACCACATGCAACATATAGAATGTACAAAAATATTACGAAAAATAATTGCAACGTTCCGTAAGAAGCAACAACAGTTATAATGAAACTCAGGATGAGTTGTAAAAGTATTGAGTTTACTCCCCTGGGACATGCAGTAGCACAGAGAATTAAAAGGAACATCCTTTCAATTCATTATTGTTGTTGTTTGTTTTTTTCTTTTACGAACTTAAAAATGAGATGTTAGAAAAACATTATTAAAGTGGAACATCGACAGGAGGGTGAAAATTGCGTTAAATTAAATTATTGTTGTAGTTTTATAAAACGCCATTTTATTCAACATGCTAAAAATTGTTTGGGCTACCTTATTACAGTAATATGTAAAGCAAATCGTTGTAGATTTATTTTTTACATATCAGATGCGTATGGTGCTTGATGTTTTATAAAATTATATACATATATAGAATGTATGTATGTATATTCTTTGCGTATTTGCATTGCATATTACTCTGCAGTTTTTATCTTGCTCCTATGTATGTTAAGTTTGTTATGCTATTTAAGAAAATGTCACATATTGGCCAAACATTCATGGTGAAAATCCCAAAATCTCAAAATTCGATTCAACCTACTGTCAAAGTTATAAACAAAACTGGCGGTTATATGAACATATTTTATTGTTGGATGAAGCCAACCCATATTAAAATATATCCGAGTATTAGCATGTGTCTTGCTGTATAGCACCAACACAAAAAGTTCGATGTACTTCTCTGGAAGTAAATATAAACATAATTTATAATAATTACCAAAATATTTCGCTAAAACCATAGCCTTGTGTGTGCTTAACCGTTTACAGAGAAAGCGCCCAAAATATTTTTCTTTCTGTGAAATATTATTTTGTTTGATAAAGAGTGTCATAAATTCTTCAATTTTGCACATTAAGAAAGGCTGCCTACAGACTGAGACAGATTTTCGTTGGAAAGGTTTTGGCTACCAAAAATTCATGTTATCAATCAACTCAAACTTGTTTTATGTTAACCTTTGTCACATACGGCTTTTTTTATATCTTCCATCCTAGTGTGCAGAGGGTATATGTTTGTCATTCCGTTTGTAATAATTAGAAAAAAATTTTGGACCCCATAAAATATATATATTTGTGATCCTTATAACAGGAGGAGTTGATATAGCGATGTCCGTCTGTATCTCTGTCCTTCTGTGGAAATCACGATGACAGCCTCAATCGGGCAGCTAGAGTACTCGCTAGCATAATAAATGATGCATTAACATCCTGAGAAGTTCGCTATTTAAAATGGTCCTAATTTGCGAAAATATACATAAAAGGACCTTTTACAAAACTTCATTTGAAAATCGAAGCTTTTGATTTGAATTTTTTACAACTGTTTTTCGATTTTTTTTTTTTTTAAAGAAATTTTAAAAACATTAAAATTAATTTTTTTTAAATATAAAAAATATAGGAAAATACTGAAATGGAAAAAAAATTTTGTTTGTTGAAGTCAAAATAAACGGGCGCCTAGGCGCCACACAATCAACTAGTTATATAATAAATAGCTTTAATTTATTTCGTGTATCATGTAAATTGCTAAATCTATTACTTTTTTTTTAGAAAATTTAATTTAAAATATTTTTTGTAATTAACCCAAAATATACCAGGGGGTCAAATTGACCCACTCAAAATTTTTGACTTTATTGTCATTTTCGACATTTAATTCTTACTAACACATTCTTCATGTACATAATCTGGACATGAAGAATATAAAAAAAATCGAAAAAATTAAGTTAACACTATTGCTTCCACTAGATCAAAATGACCCACAAAATTTATTATTTGAAAGAACTTTTATATTAATTTAAATGCTGGTTTTTACTTTTGTTTATAATAAATTTATAATTATTATTTGTAATGATTATAATAAAGATTCGAGAATTCATTAGTTTATGACAAGTTTTAAAAACAATTTAAAATTTTTAATAAATTTTAGAAAATTATTTTATAGCTCAAAATCTCTAGTTAAAGACTGTAAAACGGCATGTTTGGAATATTGTTTTCTGTAGCTTTGTACCACCTGAAAAATTACAAAAAAACTAAATATTAGTACAATTAATAAAAAACAAAATAAATTCTAAAATTACTTATAGTAAGTGTTGCTTTTGCTCCTCATCCTTCGTGATTTTACAATGGTATTCCTGGATAAGTTTAATCCCTCTTTCAGCACAATCGTTGACAACACTAAAACTTTTAACAATTTATTTTCCTCTTTTAAATTTTTCATTAAATTCCCATATATGCCGGTCTTCTTTAAAGAAACCAGTGGATATTTTATATCGCTTTAAGACGTTTTTGTGTTAAATGAGAATAGATCTTCTAAAATTATAGAAAATTCTTTGGAAATGAAATCCTTAAAAGTTTCTTTTCTTATGGGAAGCTTTTTTGGGATTTCTTCTTGCTCATCTCCAGGGTCGCCAATAGACTTTTTTGCCAATTGTTCTCTATTAAGTTTGGTGACACATTTTTATAATTGTTGAAAAAATGTTAAAAATTAGTATATAAACTGTTAAATGTGATAGAAAAGTATTTAAAAACTTTTTACTAACACCTTTTTTGAGTGTAAAACTAAAAATATTGTGTTATATTTAAAGAAAAAATCACCTCTGGGTTGCAGCTTCAAATTTATCAGCAAGTTTTATCGAAATCCTTCAGCAAATATATATTATTTCGATATTTTGTTTAAAAAAAATGTGAATCTCCTTAAATTTGACTTTTGACCTTAAAGAGGGACATTTTATAGTCTTTCGATATAACCTTAACTTCCAAGATTGAGAACTTATATCAAGTTGTATAATATTTTGATAAAAGATATTTGAGATATGAAAACACCAAAAAGATGAACACCTAAACAGTTGAAAAAATATGAAAAATCACATTTTTCTTCAAATCCGCAGAAATGAAAACGGTGCCTTCGCCAAATTAAGAACAGGATACCTACAATATTTGGCATTTTTAATCACATATATTTTGCTAATAAGATCTTGAAGTCCAATCGTTAATTTCGGTAAATTTCTTGAACAAACTTTTTGAAAAAGTAAAATTTGGGATTTTGATATAGTGCTAAAAATACGTACCGTTTTGGCATTAATTTAGAACGGCATAACAATAGACGAGATGCAAAATACTTTACATAAGATCATTTTGGGATCAGGAGAATGTAGAAATGTTGTTGTTGTAAATTATTTCAATGTCCTTAAAAATGTAAGCTCGATTTTCTTAATCAAGTGGTTTGCGGCGCATATATTGCCGGGGGAACTTGATATAACTTTGCTCTTTTTTAACCGATAATAGATTTTGTTGTTTTATTAGAAAGATAATTTACTCTAGATTATGGTTTATTGATTAGTTTAATTGAAGCGCTATTATTAATATCAAAATCTTTGTGAAAAATAATTTTTTTTTATAATTTTCCCATATAAATGCATTTTTGAACTTTGAACTCAATGCGCGCCCGGAAACATTGTCCGATTTGGCTCAACTTTTGCGCACTAAAGTTTTAGATCCAATGTCACAATAATCCGACCAGCTCGTCTTGAAATTCCAAAAAAAAAAAAAAAATGGCTGTCACCCTAATGTACATGTATACATATATTCTATATATGTATGTTCATAATAACCGCATGTTAGAAATAAATCGTTATATTATTTTATTTATATAAAATTCTCCAATATGTATTTTGTTTTAGGGAAAATACATTTCTTTTGTATTTGCAAACAGAGTGTCACTTCATTTTGCTTAGTGTTGCTATGCCACAGTAGATGGCGCCACAATTTTTGGTCTTTGCAATAGTTATTTCTATTTTAACATGAATGTCAACATTTTCAAGTAGACATCAAACACAACAATGTTAAAAGTATATGTACACAGGGCTGGTCTTTTATTTCATGTTTTTCCATTATTCTCTTACAAATATGACCATAAGTTTGGCATATTAACTTTTTGTTTTGTTTACAAAATAGAGTTATCGAGTTCATCAATGAGTTTTTTGCTTTCAAAGCAGTTCTACATAGTTATATAAAATTATTGTTCTGCTTTACCTAATATAACATATAATATAATATAGAGTATATATAATATAATATTTTTAAAAATTGTTTATAATTACCAAAGCACTATTGACATACATATATACAAAATTGCAACTTTTAAATTTTCCATTCAAATTTAAGAAAATATCAATTCTAAAAATTGGAATTCAGATTTCCAATTATAAATTCGAAAATATCAATTGAATTTCAGAAAATCATATTAAAATTGAAAAAAAAAATTTTTTTTCTTAAGATATAAGCAGAGTTTAGAAAAAAACACACACTGAATAAAAAACTCGTACATATATGTAAACAAACATAACTTAGACCAACACACACATATTTTTATTTTCATATCAATTATGTGCGTTTCTAAATTTTCTACGGTGCCCAACACAACCATGACTGTGTTCGTTTTAATATTTCGTTATTTACACGAACATTTTTGTATCACATACTTTTTGTTTCAATCACACATAAAGCACACATTTTTGAGTGTTGCTTTATTTGAAGTTCTTGTTCTGCTACGTGTAGTGAAAAAAACACAGAACATGTACAATAAACAGGTTCGAGTTCAGTTATATTTTAAGTCGTGTTGTGGCTCTTGTAGTAAGAAAAAACACAACATGTACAATAAACAGGTTCGAGTTCAGTTATATTTTAAGTCGTGTTTAAAATATAACTGAACTCGAACCTGTTTATTGTACATGTTGTGTTTTTTCTTACTACACGAGCCACAACACAACTTAAAATATAAGTGAACTCGAACCTGTTTATTGTACATGTTCTGTGTTTTTTTTTCACTACACGTAGAAGAACATGAACTTCAAATAAAGCAACACTCAAAAATGTGTGCTTTATGTGTGTTTGAAACAAAAAGTATGTGATACAAAAATGTTCGTGTAAATAACGAAATATTAAAACGAACACAGTCATGGTTGTGTTGGGCACCGTAGAAAATTTAGAAACGCACATAATTGATATGAAAATAAAGATATGTGTTGGCTGCTTTTGAACAGAACATTGTGTGTTTCATGTGTGTATTTTCTGAACCTTGGATATAAGCATTAAAAAAACATATTTTCTTAAACAAGTACATTTTCTTAAAAATCTATCCTTTTTTAAAAATAAAATTTTTTTAAAAAGTATTTTTTTAAAGTACTCTTTTTTTTAAATAGTACCTTTTTAAAATAACTTTCTTCTTAAAGTAAATTTTCTTAGAAAGTTACCTTTTCTCAAACAAGGATCTTTTATATAAAATAACTTTTTTTAAATAACTTTTTTTTCTAAAAAGTTAATTCTTTTAAAGTCCTTTTTAAAAAAAGCACACTTTTCTAGTATATTCCAAACCAAAAATTGCCAAGATTTTTAGAAACTTTTATTTTGAAATACCGCATAATTTTTAGCTCTCAAAACAGTGAAAAGTATTATTCCTTATTGTGACTATTGATATTCTGTTGTAATGCACTGAACAATGAATTGCGACGCCATAATGTATTTGTATTGTTAATCCCTATAACAACTCGAGTCCATATAATTTCCGCACATGCGTCGGTCTATTTGTCTTTTGAAATTACGGTCATTTAACAAAACTAACCATTTACCTGGGTAAAGTTAAAATAATATTGTTTGTCGTTACTACGAGCAGGTTGGCGTTTGAAATGGGTTAAATCGGGCATCACTGCGTCAAGATATGGTCTAAAATATGGAGATACCTCCAAAAATTCTAAAAAATCAGTGTATTATCTGAAGTAATTTGGTAGTAAGTTTAACAAATTGTTTACTTTTTCAAATATTTTGTTTATATTTTTTACAATAGTCAAAGATTCGGCACAGGCGAATTTAACACTCTTCCTTGTTTTTGCCATAAATTGCCCTTTAAAAGATTCAAAATAAGAACTACCCTGTTTAAATGAACCGTTGACTTTTGTTATACTTAAAGTGAAAAATCTTAATTTATTCTTGCACGTGATGTCTTCGCCTACAACGTAATCCCAATCCAGTATAATTATAAGACGCTTATATTTCTTTTTTTCCAAATCTCAAATAGTGGTCAAATTTGACTCCAAACGGTATGCCCGGAGTACTTACTCTGTTGAGTCTGTTGCAGTTGAATTGGATGGGATATAAGTGGAATCTTTTACGAAATGATATCGTAGAACCAAAGCATAGTGAGTGCAAAATCCAAGAATTTTCTGCCTATATGGCAAATGCACATAATATTCAAATAATATTCCTTGTTAACAGTCCGGTCCGACGAAAGGCATTTATGATGCACAACATCGCGTTAAACGAAGAAAACTATTCACATGCCCCTGAATTATTAACGACTTTGGCATTATCTTCTCGGTCTTGCTTCATCGTTTGCATGTTATTATCCTTATTGATATGCAATTTTGGGGTCATAGAAATGGATTCAAGTCTGAGAAATCATTGCTTTAGGGATACTAAGACGTTTTTTTAAACATAATATTGTGTTTTTGGAAATATAGAGAGTTGACGCATTTGAGGTCCAAAATATCTTTTATGGTATTGAAAATTCTTTTTTTTAAATTTCAATAATATCAGCACCAAATCTATGATTTCTTTGACGTGTTATTCATCTGTTCTTGATTTCTTTCATCCAGAGCACTATTCATCTTCAACGTTTTCTCTGCCTTCTTGGAAAAGGTTGTGCCACTTGTAGACATTTTTCTACATAACTCAATTACCTAAGGCCTTCTGCAATGCCCTTAATGCTTTTTGCCGTTAAAATTCCGTAAACATAATTTAATGGTTTAATATTAACAACTAAATATGAATTTAGCGATTTAATAATCGACATGAAATTAGGCTCAAATGTCAAAAATAGTACTACCAACCTCAAGAACAAAATATTTTTCCAACGCGATAAAATCGCAAAGAATATATTTATTAAAAAGTCAGTATTTTATTTTCTTTCTATGATTCATATTTATTTTTAATTCGTTGTTGGGCAGATATTCACTGCTACTTTCCTATGATGTTGAAAAACTGATAAAAAATTATGAAACATATTTTCTGATGTGAACTTTTTTAGGCCAGCTCGCCAATATTAAAATATTAAAGATTATTTCCTTTTCAAAAAAAAAATATTATTGGGTCTCCTTACTTACATATATCTATTAAATTTAATCCATTGATTCTGAGCACTAAATTATAATAATAATTTCTCTAACACTGTTTTTTTTTTTTTTAAAGATATTATTAAAAATAAACAGACCAAATTCGTAATGAAGCCCCATTATATTTATATCAAAATTGTTTTACTCGAAAGCATGATTTTCGATTTAGCCGGTTAGTGCTTGTGACCACAGATATTATGATACATTTAGATTTCTTTTTTAAAAGCTAAATTCTGATAACAATTATTTTTATTATTTATGGACATTGTTCAAATGATAAAGAAAATTTTGGTTTTTTGTTGTTCCTTTATGCATTATTCGCACTAAAGAATCTATTACCCTTAGACCTTTTTGTATTTTCTAAACAGGGTCCCTAATTCTTCCCAGATAGTACGATTACCTAGTTCAATAAAATCAAGATCATTCCGCATTTCCAGTTGAATTTGCTGATCGGTATCCTGACAAATTTTCCAGTTTTGAGGTTTTAGAGTACATTTAATTCGTGCTGGCGGAAAATGTATGTAATGTTCTGACTTGTCTGTCATACTACTTAGTAACTCTGCAATTTCCCCATTTTATACATCACATGCTCTACCATACACTTTTGTAGTCACATGCATTGTTTTATTTCACAAATATTTTAAAGGTTCTACTCTTAAGGGTGCTTTGTTCCTTTACGCTCTTCATTTATTTAATTTTTTTCTGTATTTTTTATTCATTATGTGTTTGTGTTTTTTTAATCTTTTGTGTTTGTTCTTGATTATAAAATTATACCCACTGGAGTTGAAGTGTGTGTGCGTAAGTTCATCATGTTATAGCCTGCATCATCGCTGCCATTGCACTAGTAGTTGGCAGCATTAGCATTATTTCGAAAAAGGTAACTATACGTTTTAGCCACGCATTCATTTGTAGATAAGTGCCAGGATTTTTTAATGCGTGAAGTGCCTTTGAAATTACGGAAAATCTCTTAATCATTTTCATTTTCTGTTTTTTTCTTTCTCACCAACCCATTGTATGAAGAGATACGCAGAAAAAAGCCATCGTGCTGTCATAAGCATATTGTGAATAATAAAAAGGTTAACAGTTTTAAATAAAGACATCCTGGAGTGCTTCATATTAGGCGTAAATAATTTAGTTCACAAACCGAAACAAAGAAAGAGTATTGATTTAGGAAATATATTGCGGTTATTAATTTCTTGATTTGAAATGGTTTCATAATAAGGCTATGACTGTATTTTTTTTAACCACGCAGCCCTGTTCGTTAGATTTTTGATCAACGTAAGACTATTAAATTCAAATAGTCTACACTCTGCTGTTCGGGCCAGATCTGAACCATATTTGATTAGATCGTTAATAAACAAAGTAGAAAAATAGCGAATACATTATAAAATTAGAAAACTTTTTTTCATTTACTACGATTTTACGTTAGTTTTAAGGAATATATTCATATCTATTTAGAAAATTTCTTTAATATATCTAGTATTTAGTTGTGTATTCTTTATTTTTTAAAACTGCTGCACATCTTCGTGCCACAGATTCAATTAAATTTTATAAATGCTTGCCAGATATGCCTTTCCGTGCGATTTCAGCTTGGTGGAATAGGTCGTCATTATTTATCCTAATTATTTTCTATGGGGTTGAGATCAGGCGATTGTTGTGATCTTATTCACACTTTTTCACAAACTTAGCTGTGTATTTTGGATCGTTATCCATCTGACATAACCCCTTAGTGGTATTTTCTCCTCAACGTGTGGTAGCATGACATTTTGTAAGATGTCTTTGTATATAGAACGATCCATTATGCCGTTTATCTTAAGGATTGGCCAGCTTAATTTGCCGCAAAATGTCCCCGAACATTACGTTCCCACTTCTGTGCTTCACGGTGCCTTTAGCCCTGTAATGCCCGATGTTGCCTATAGGCAACATTGTATATTTTAGCTTATAAGTCTCGTAACTTTTAATTTTTTCTCCTACGGCTTTTTTCTCAGAGGAGCTTGATATATTGTGCAAGCCTAGTTGCAAATATTTTATTATAAGTATTGATGGAGATCATGTGAGAGTTAATCTTATTTGACTGCACATGTAAAATTTTTTTTCTGCAATAAATGAATTTACAAATAATCACAAAAAAGTATTAAAGATATTAAAAAGTTTAAATTTAAATTATTAGAAATATTGTTTAAGGGTAAGAAAATTAGAAAAAAAAAAATTAAAAAATATTTTTAGATGGCGGTCACTCATAATGGCTAAACCAGGATTAATAGCAGTTTGAAATTGATATCAATTAATAATTAGGTCTAAACTAACAACTTCATAAACTTGAAAAATGCTTAACCATGCCCCAATTAATTCGGTCACAACAGGGTTAGTATACCGTAGATTAATCAGAGAAAAGTATGGTTTTTCATCGCGCAGTAGTCAAGTTAAAGTTTCCCTTTGCAAAATCAAGCCGGACCGTCCATTATTTGGGAAATAACTGTTTTTTTGCGGCCCTGTATGTTGCCAAGCCACCTTCTACAGCTCGTACTTGGAAAAATCTGAGCATAACGTTTAATTGTAATTGATTTGCAATATACGTGGCTAAAACAAAAGGAAATTTTTTTATAATTCGAATTATTTCCTGGTTTTCCTCCATGTATGGTATTCTACGAACCCGAAGATCGAAAACCGCTTCTAATTCGGCAAACTACGCTATAATTAAGGACAAAAATTTTTAATTGCGTTAGATATTTATAGTGAGCCATTATTGTTGTAACGCTTTAAAAAGATACGTGGCGACTTTTGTTGATCAGAAATAACTGATTTAACTTATTTTATTTAACGCTACTTATTGTTGCACTAAGTTGCGTTATGTGAATAATTTTATGATGTGAATAATTTTAAGAAAAAAAAATGTTTTTACTAAAAACAAAAGTGAAATATTAAAATTAATTAAGTTATTTTTTTAAATTGCTGTACTATTTGCGAACATTCAGAAGTCCGTGCTTTAGTTTGGACTGACAATGTATGAGGACGCATGCAAGCATAATTAAAGTGTATGAGCATAAAGGAAATACGGCAGCATCTATTTAAAAAGTGAAATACAAAACAAAAACAAGTAAGAAAATTATAGTCGGTCTAGACCGACTATAGGATACCCTATACCATGCGTTTAGAGACCCTAACCCATAGGCCCAACTAACTGTACAAAGAAAATAAGCATAAACCAAATTTGAGTGGGATTTTTATAAATTTTTTTGTCTGCAGATATGAAAAAGTTTATATCGGATGCTATATTTGTATGGGGACTAGGCCCAAAAATGGACCGATCCTGACCATGTTTGGTAATGTCTCTTGTATTTTGCAAAAATATATACAAACAAAATTTGAGAAGAATCAGTGCAATATTTTTGTTTTTTGATAGATTTAAGTGAAGATCGGGAAGCAGGTCTATATGGGGCCTATGACTAAGAGTTGTCCCATAGGGACATTTTTGGACTACTGCCTAATGGATGTAATAAACACATACAAACCCAATTTGACTAAGATATATATGATAATATGGGGGCTAGGTCTGAACATGGACCGATTCTCACCAATTTCAACAACGTTCATGCTGTGGCCAATAGAAGCTTATATACCAAATTTCATCGAAATATATCCATATTTGCGACCTGCAGTTTGATTACAAGCTTTACATGGACACACAGACGGACGGACGGACGGACGAACGGACATCGTTAAATCGAATCAGATAGTGATTCTGAATCGATCGGTATAATTAAAGATGGGTCTAGGTCAAATATTTTTGGTAGTTACAGACAGCAGCACAAAGTCATTATACCCAAACCACATAGTGGTATGGGGTATAAAAACATCTGTGCAATATCTTTGTTATACCATATACCACTATGTGGTTAATAGATTTAAGTGAAGATCGGGAGGCAGCTCTATATGGGGTCAAAGGGATCATTTTTGGACTACTCATTAGCGGATGTAATGAACGCATACAAACCCAATTTGAGTAAGATCTATATGACAATTTGGATCTTATGGAAATTTATGTCGATTTCATATGGGTAATTTGTATGTCGGCTAGGTCTGAACATGGACCGATTCTCACCAATTTCAATAGCGTTCATTCCATGGCAGATAAAAGATCAAATACCAAATTTCATCAAAATATATTCATATTTGCGACCTTCAGTTTGATTAAAAGCTTTACATGGAGACACAGACGGACGGACGGACGGACGGACGGACGGACATCGTTTAATCGAATCAGATAATGATTCTCATTCGATCGGTATAATTAAAGATGGGTGTAGGTCAAATATTTTTGGTTGTTACAAACAGCAGCACAAAGTCATTATACCCTATACCACTATGAAAAAGCAAAACTACCTCTGAAGACAACCCGAGCAGATCCAACGAATAAGTTACAGCGAATAAATTATAACAAACTTATGGATCTGTTCAAAAGTAATCATATAACAAAGTTTAGGGAAAAAAAATGAAAGCCGAGCGACAGCACCAGAGACTTAGACCAATTTTATCATCTCTTGAAGTTTCTTCACTGACAGAAAAATGACGTTGCAAAATCGACAACGGTTGTGGTCAATTTTGCACCCCTACCTTGTCAATTTTTTCACAACGCCTGGTATCTCATTCAAAATAGACGCGTGGGCCAAAATTTTCAGTTTTTGATAACGCATGTGCACTTACCAACAAACGTATTCAAATTGTCAACGTTACGTTGTCGAATTCTCTGCTAACGCCGAAATTTTAAGAAATTTTAATTGTTTTGGCTTCATTCATAGCGAAGCTAAAACTTATTTAAGTAGCACTACATCAAGAGTAAATCCATGTCATTCTATATCTATAAAAGCTAGATTTAGATTTTCGAACTTCTTGTTAAATCATGAAGACAATTGGGAACCTATGTATATTTAGTTTAAATTCATATAAGAGTATTGTTATAAAGAGATTAATAAGAATTTAAATTTACAGAATTGCAAAGTTTATAATGATATTGTCTTTAAAGGAACTCTGTGTAATACAAATTATTATACAGCTACCAACAAACCGTCAATTGAACTTTTCAAAATTAAAAATTTTATTATTCAAAACGAAAATATTTGTTTCGTGTAATCAAGGCAAAGGAACGGTTGACACCACGAACGGTGTCAAATCGGCACCAGTTGGTTGTCAATTGAAAACCGGCACGGTGTCAATTTAAATTCGCACGGTGTCACTTCGACACAGGTAGTGTGTCAATTTAACACTGACGTGTTGTAACTTCCACAACGTGTATGTGTCAATTTATACACATTTGTTGTCGGTTTAACAACGATATCGTTGTCAATAACTTGTTGTCGAATTGACAACGGCGTGTACAATTTCACCGGAAAAGTGTTCTGTACACTATCGACAACAAATGTCTTCATTTTGTACGGGTCATTTATCAATATATCTGGCTATAAAAAATATTCCTCACAAGTAGGAAACCTTAAAATAGGTAAAACTCATTAAGTTTTCCTTGGTCGCAACAACTATTTTACCTACGACGAAAGTATATGATATGCCAATGGGAAACCCTTTGTTCCCTACTATTATAGATAAAAAAATTTAAAAGTAAAGTTCTTATTTAAATACGATTATTATGTTTTCGCGGTAATCAATAAGAAGAATAATGAAGACAATGAATTCATACCATAAGAAACTCAAATTTACGTTAGAATGGGAACAAAATATGGAAAATCCTTACTTAGATATAAAAATAATTAAGGACAATGAAAAGCTCATTACTTATTTGTACGCAAAGGCCTCATCAGGATGAATAATAAATTACCACTCTACAGTTTCAAGGAAACTTAACATACATAGCTAATAATTCTATCAAAAAGAGGATACAAATTTGCGATCAACAGTACAAAAGAAACGATATCATTAAAGTAAGGGAAATTTTATTAAAAAAAACATTTATCCGATATACATTATTAACAATCTTTTAAAAAATATATTCAAGAACAAGCAGCAATATAAAAAAACAAACAATTGAAACTAATTACACTCTACTATGCATCCCAGAATTAACGAAGACCAAAAATATCAATACAATGCTCGTAAAAAACAATAACACATAGTTCAAATGGAGCACTTAGAACCATTTTCACACACAAGAAACCTAAACCAGATACATTAGAAAGTGAAAATGTAGTTTACGAGTTTGAATGCAATGGTAATGGAAAGTTTTACTATATAGACTTTGCAAAAGAATGTTAAGAGAAAGAATTGCGGAACATCTAGCAGATACAAACATATGTAAAGCACTAGCCCAACACGCAAAAAAGAGCAAATATAAGGTCGATTTTAAAGCAGTTACGATTTTGTATAAAGAGATAATAGAAATCAAAAGATATATATTGGAAAGTTTTAGAATATAACAAAAAATACAGAACACGATTAGCACAAAATGAGATCAAACACCCTTCTATTAACAAAGTACACTTTTTAAAAACAAAACTTTTTTTTTAAATTACCCTTTTTTAAGTTCCCTTTTTTTAAAAAAAAGTATCTTATTTTAAAGTACCCTTTTTTTAAAGTAGCATTTTTATAAATCAATACACATTTTTTAAATCTGGTCTTTTTCTAAAATACCCTTTTTTTAAAAAGTAACCTTTTTAAAAAATTACCCTTTTTCAAAAAAAGTATCCTCTTTTAAAAAAGTACTGCTCTATTAAGAAGTACCCTTTTTTAAAGTATCCTTTTAAAAAAAATATATTTTTGAAAATGTACCCTTTTGAAACTTTTTCGTTTAACTCATACCCTCTGTCTGTCTGTCTGCCATGGGCAACCCCATTCTCCCTCATCCAATTGATCTGAAACTTGACCCATAGTCTTGTTATGACTACAGATTAATTCTAGGTAGCCACGCACAGTCCCGGAGTGATTTAAAACCCATTTACCCTTATCCAATCGATCTGAAAAGTTGTCGATAGGCTCGCTGTGAAAAAATACTAACTTTGACATAGCCACGCACAGCCACGGAGAGATTAAAACCTCACGTCCCTCATCCGATCGATCTGAAACTTTGTCCATTGTTGTGGCCAAGGATTAATTTTAATATAGTCACACACTTTGACGCATAGTCAAGCGCAGTCACGGAGTGATTTAAACCAGAGCCCCCCATTACTTGAGCTTCGAACTACTAGAGCTGCTCGAGTAGTAAAAATGAACAATTTTCATGTTTGAAATCATATAAAACGATAAATATGAGTATTTAGTGTAACAAGTGTATACTTTTTGGAATCGTACAAGTACCACGAATATCGTGCTTTCACTTGAATCGGACTGCCCTACTGGCGTGGGCAAACTACTACTCGAAAAAGCTCGACGCCTTTCCATACAAATGTATGAAAATATTCACTTCATAGATGTTTGACTTAATTTAAAAAAATTTTTTCCCAAAATACATGGTATGATTTTATATATTTTGAAGTCAGTTATAGTCATAGATTACTCTCCTGAAATATTAAAACATTCTGATAAAAACTATGGAGTGGGCTGACTATTATTCGAAAAGATCATCCACTTTCCACTTAAATGTATGAAAATATATGTATATGTTTGATGCCTATTTACAAAAAAAAATTTCAAGAACAATTGGAGAAAGCTCTTATTATTTTAATATGTAGAGAATACGTTTTCAAAATTTCAAAGCATTGCGACAAAAATGTTGGCGTGTGGCGAAAAAGTTCGGATATTTTGCAACAAGTGTAAATCATTTTAAAAAAATTTTTGATGTATAAACATCTATACGCGCAGGAGGGTAAATTTCTAATTCACAATACAATCACAATAACAGCGTAATATGTGAGCGTATGATCCTACGCGTAACATGTGAGCATTAAGACAAATCGGTGTGACATGATTGTTTGGTGAAAAAATTATGATATGTAATAAAATTTTTGTCGCTGTTTTCTGCATTTTATTTATTACCAGATGTTTACACATCTCCCCTGTGATCGGACTCACATGATTTTTTTTTTTTTTTTGAATTATCGTATGATTTCTAAAGTCTGAAAGCATTCTTATAGGGATCAAAATTTGGGTATTATAACGCCAATCGACTTAAATAATAAAATTTCAGTGGAGTTCTATGACGTAATTAGGCAATTTATAGTAAAGGAAATGAAATTTTGAAATTTTTTAAATAATTATTTCTAAAGAAGACACGATAATCTATATATATAAAATTCATTTTCTGTTTGTTTGTTTGTTTGTTTGACCGCTATACAAATTTTTATTTTTCAACGGATTTTCCTGAAATTTTGTACACACGATCTCTATACCCCAGGAAAGGTCGCCATATACTTTTTACCGGCCACGCCTACTCTTACGCCCACTTTTTATGTAAAATTCATTTTCTGTTTTATTCATATTTGTTCACTATACAAATTTTTATTTGTTAACAGATTTCTCTGAAATTGGGTACATACGATTCCTGTACTCCAGCTAAGGTCGCCATATACTTTTTATCGATCACGCCTACTTTTACGCCCACTTTTTGTATACAATTCATATTCTGTTTTTTGGTACATTTGTTCGCTACACAATTTTTTTTAACGGATTTCTCTGAAATTTGCTACACACGATCTCTGTACTCAAGAGAGGTCGCCATATGATTCTTGCCGGTCACGTCTACTTCTACGCCCGCTTTTTATACAAAATTAATTTTCTGTTTTTTGTATATTTGTTCACTATAGAAATTTTTATTTTTCAAGGGATGTCTGGAATTTGGTCACACTATCTCTATACTACAGGGAAGGTCACCATATGCTTCTTACAGGCCACGCCTACTTTATTTGATTGCTATAAAAACTTTTATTTTTCAGTGGCGTTCTTCGAAATTTAGTACATATTCCAGGGAAGGTCGCTATATGGTTTTTACCGACCACGCCTACTTTTACGCCCAATTTTCTTATAAAATTCATATTTTGTTGTGTGGTATATTTCTTCCCTATACAAATTTGTACTTTTCAATGGATTTCTCTGAAATTTGGGTTATACGGAAATAACTACACGGTGAACAAATTCCCCAAACTTAAAAAAAGGTACCCAAAAGAAATGAACAAATTCCCCATTTATTTTTAATCGAAATAAAAAATGAACTTACTCCCCAAATTCATTCTTAAATTTTTACATATTTTTATTTAATGAATTTTGTTAAATATTTATTTTAGTAAACATTTGCATACTGCTCTCAATATATGTCCAACAATAAATGCATTTAAAATGAGTATTCTTTTCAAAATAAGTTGGCAACAGCTGCGCGGCAGCACAGGTGTGGTTGCCAAACGCACGGAAGCGGCGCGCGGCGTGCGACCGCAGACTCGGACGCGACGGAATTAAAATAAGTTAACGAGAACTAAGCGGAGGCACGGGTAGTAGCTGCGAGGAAGCGGCACGCGGACGCGACGCGCTCGCGGAACACAGCTCAACTAAAATATCGACCGCGGACTCGGACGCGACGGATGCGCACGCGACGCGCTTTCGGAACACGCTCAGCTAAAATATCGCAATGTTCTAAAAAATATGTTTTAGGAAATAAAATAAGTTAACGAGAACTAAGCGGAGGCACGGGTAGTAGCTGCGAGGAAGCGGACGCGACGCGCTCGCGGAACACAGCTCAGCTAAAATATCGCAATGATCTGAAAAATATATTTTGGCGATTAAAATAAGTTGACCGCAACTGCGCAGCAGCACGGGTGTGGCTGCCAAACGCGCGGCGCGCGACCGCTGACTCGGACGTGACGGATGCGCACGCGACGCGCTCTCGGAACACAGCTCAGCTAAATATCGCAGTGCTCTTAAAAATATGTTTTAGGAATTAAAATAAGTTAACGAGAACTAAGCGGCAGCACGGGTAGTAGCTGAGAGGCGCGCTGACGCGGACGCGACGCGCTCGCGGAACACAGCTTACCAAAAATATCGCAATGATCTGAAAAATATATTTTGGCGATTAAAATAAGTTGACAACAACTGCGCGGCAGCATGAGTCTGGCTGCCAAACGCGCGGAAGCGGACGCGACTCGCTCGCGGAACACAGCTTAGTGAAATGTCGTATGATAAATTTTATCTACGTATGTGAAATAATTACCTGTTGATCAAAATAGGCCACACATATACTATAAGCAGTTGCTTAAAGAAACCTTCCGACACAATATTAAACGTCGCATTAGTCTTTCATTTCTGAAACTTGAATTTGACGTCTCTGCTCAATGATGATCACTTATTGAATGAATTAGTTAAATTTTTAAAAGTTTTGATTCCTTTAATTTGCGGCCTATTCCGTTATATTTGATGTTTATAAATAAACTGAAAAAAAAAAAACTTAAAGCGGTTTCGCACCTTATTTTTGAAGCATTTTTGCTGCAGCATCTTATAAAAAACTTCTAAATTAAAAAACAAAAAACTTTTTAATTGAAATAAAAAATGAATTTACTGCCCATACAAATTTTTGGGGAGAAAGTTCATTTTATTGGGGAATTTGTTGATTGGGGACTAAGTACTCAGCGCCTGGTAAGCATAGTGAACCATTTTTCAAGTCAAAGGCCTTTTCATCCCGGGCAAGACCGGGTAAAAACAGCTAGTTGTTTTTATAAAAAATTAAACTCTTACTTGTTTTGTTTTATTTATTTTGATTATATATCTATAATATTTATAGGCAAGGCAAATTTGTGACTCTCTTACGCTTTCAGTTATCAACCGATTTTGTTAAAAAATATACCATTTAAAAGATATTTCTTTCCAGATGTGCACCATATTTACAAATATGTACTATCTGGTACATTTTTTGGAGTAATAATCATTTAACATATACAAAACACACATAAAATTATACAATGATGTGCGTGTGCTTATGAAACTTGTTAATGTATTTGCAAAAATTATATATCAAAAGACCTGTGTCGAGTTGTGAATTGGCTTTAGGCTCTTATAAAATTATTAATAACAAACCAATTTATATATCATCTGTGTGTTCAGCAAATGTTTATAATGAAATTTAATTAATTTTCTTTTTTATTTAAATACTCATAATTTGTTTTATATATATAGATAAAAAAAAAAAAATACTGAAAGGTACAAATTTTCATGAAAAAATTAAATTTCCTTGAATTTGCCTTAATGTCCAGTTTTTCATCTTTAAACATATTAAATAAGAAATTAGTCGTATGCTAAACTATTAAATGTAACAATATTATAAGATTATAACTTGATAAGTATGTTTAATTTTTATTTTTATTTTGTCGCCGACATGAAAAACAAATTGCACTCCTGTGAAGGATAAAATGATTTTTTATTTATTTATTTAATTTAAAACTTATGAGTATAAATCTAACAATTGTATAAACCATAATAAATAAAAATATAAATGAACAAGAGAGTTAAAGTCACTCTATACCCAAAACACATTAACAAATTGTCATATTTTAATGAATTTGTTGGCGGGAGATATAGTTTAAGTCGGATGTGATTATTATGTGGGAAAAATTACCAAACACCCGTGAGATTCCAACACTTTTTTTAAAACATATATTGAAACCAAATTCAGTAAATTATATTGTATTTTAAAGTCTTTAGATAGACTTAAGTGAATATTGGCGCTTTGACTAAAATCATTCCGTTTCATAATTATGCACTGAAAAAAATTAAAAAAAAATTATTAACAAACGGAAACCATTCTGACTGAGATTTACAGAAAAATCTGTATCCTAGAATAACTTAAGCCAAACTCTGGAAGGCCATAAGTGGTCACAAGCATTAACCGCCTACGTCGAAAATCATGCTTTCGAGAAAAATAAATTTTTATATAAACGTAATGGGGCTTCATTACGACTTAGGTGAGTATGTTGTTATTAATAACTTTTTAAAAAACAGTGTTAGAGAAATGGGGATTTCATTTAAATATAAAGTTGTTTTTAGTAGAATATGATAACAACCACAATTCAAATAGTCGGAAATCATGCTTTAGAGAAAAATAACTTTTTATGTAAATGCAATGAAGCTCCATTACGACTTAGGTCAGCATGTTTTCATTAATAACTTTTTCAAAAACAGTGCTAGAGAAATGGGGATTTCACGTAAATATAAAGCGTTGTTTGTAGAATTTGATGGCATATATAATACAAATCGTTCTTAAGTCGACTTAGGCGGTTATCGCTTGTGACCACAGATATGTGGGTAGGTCTGATAATAAGGTCATTACAATTCACAAATTTCCATTGCAATCATCATTGAGCCGATAAAAGCTGATATGATTGAAGGGCATATTTCCATTGCACCTTTCAGCCGTTACATCCGGATAAAAATTGTGCTGATGGTTTGGTTCTTAGTCATGAAGTCGACGAGAAAAATTAACTTGCAGAAAGTCTAGCTAATTCTGTGGATCTTTAAATCCACATTAGCTGTGCCTGCAGGTTACATTTTGACGAATAGTACAAAGACCTCAATATCCAGTAGGCATTAAGTGAAAAATACAGCCCACTAGTACAATGAAGATTCTGCGCACATGACACTGAAACTGCAGAATACATATTTAGTGAAAGCCATAGAAATATGAAAAATCTTTGGAAAATAGATTGTATATCCAATACTTTCATGGAAATATATGGTCAACAGCATAGTGAGATTTTTAAGGTGCTTTAACATAAAGGACAACCAAGTAAAAACCAAGTAAAATTTTGATCTGTTCCTAGCGCTCATTTTACTTAATGTAGAACCAAGTCAATGCCTCTTTGGCCGTAAACCTCAAATAGTGAAGTGATCGTTTCATTACACTATTATATGGATCACCGCTTTGGTTCGACTTAATTGAATCACACTTTCCATTCGTTTTTTTTTTTTAATTTGACCCCCTTTCTAAAGCTAAACAGGTTAGCCCATCTGTTTTAATATATTCAGTTTGTATTACTGTATCGAACGCATAAAATGGTATTGGCATTAAAATAATCCGTTGCTTTATTATTTCTATCTCTTTTCGAGAAAATTTTAATAGTTAAATCTTGTCAAAAATTGGTATATATTTAGACCTATCTGCCATTGAAAAAAACTCGTATGCTTTAAGACCAAAAGTATCGTATATGTAGCCATCGAATTTTATTACACCTATTAAGCAATAATCAAAAGATAAGCTCTTTAGGACAATTTTTTGTTATAGTCGAAATATAAAGTTGCTTCCAGATTACTACGAAAATTGATCAATAAAAAGGAATATTGCATAAAAAGCCTTCAGTTAGCAGGACGTGTTCATAAATATTGTTTACAATTGATTCAGATATTTCCAAGAAGGCACCGAAAGCGTTAAATTCAAAGAGCACCCCGGACGAGAAAAACCATCAACTTAAAAAACATGGCACGTCAAGGATATCATCGCTTGGCGTAAAGTTTTTGCTGATAATGTTGACATTTCAAAAGGATCAGTCAACGCCATTTTAAAAGATACTTTCAGCCTCAAACATATCAAAGCTCGATTGGTTTCAAAAGCACTTAATTTTTATTTAGCTATCGTCACATCAATGTCTCTGCAGCAAGGCTTTCAGGCTACCAGAATAAAATGATATGGATCTTATGGGTGATAAGCCTGCAACAACACAACAATCGCTCAGAAATCAAAGTCATGTTAACAGTTTTCTTCGATTATCGTGGTTTGGATAAAACTGTTATTGATTATTATTTGCTTATTAAGCAAACTTATGGGCAGACGATAATCCGCCATCTGAGACTGCATTCCTCCTAGAAATGCTGATCCCAGGAAAATAGATTATGTGAAAGAGGAAAGAGGGAAAGAGGGATATTGACTTAAATTTACATATATTATGGTTGCCATGAAAGACTTGAGTGTTTTTCTCACAATTTATTCCGGCAAGTACGACTAACAAACAAATTTTCCCTTTAATACGTTGTGTGGTACGCTGGGACTACTCGAGAAGCGGGTAGTACTCGGGCACTTGTAATAAGTAAAGTTATCGTAACATTATATTTTAACAGTGAAACATTAGAGTTAGATACACTACTTATTAATCATCAACGCCCCCGATTGTAAACGGTCCAGTAGCATCAAAATATACTCTGAAGTTCCTGTCCGTATAAGAGATTTGTATTCCATTTTTGGTCGGATGATATTAACAACTATTTCGAGGATTCGAAAAAACGTTAGCATAAGTATTTTTATCTGAGGGGGATTTTATTTAAGGCGTTGAATTTCATTTGGAAGAATAAATAAAGATTTTTTGTTTGCAATATACCAAAAGTCATATCATCATTTCAAAACAGTACTATGTATATTTGAGAAAACCAAGTACGCAATAAATATGGTGTAGATCGGACAATTTTTTGATCTGCGTATAAAAATGCATCCGATATGAATATTTGGTCTATGCAAATTTTATATATACAATTTTGAGCTAAACAAACTTGGTCTTTTCTATTTTAATTGTTTACTAATAAACAACTTCGATCTTTTAACAATATCTGTTTCAGTTTTAACAGGTATTAGCGTGAAATTCCCTTGTTCCAACCAAGACAACATTGGTATTTAAGTAACAAACTGTTCCTTAAGTTAACACTGAATCCTCCTTAAAATACCCCTAATCTTTGTGTTTTCATAAAATTAAATTATCCATTAAAATATTTAACTTCGCTATTAAATCATTAATATCACCTTTTTGCCACCAAAAAAAAAATATATAATAATAAAACTTTTAACCAACCAAAATTCACTTTTATTCAACAGAGACTTTTCCCGTATTACACACTGTTATGACTCCAAGTTTTTGTTTGGGTTCACATATAAAAAGTTTAACAATATTGTGACAAATTTTTTGTTTGATGTTGTTTTAAAAATGTTGAAAAAAATAAACTTTTACCGCTTATAACATGTGTACTATCATACATAAGGTGTATAAATCGTATGTTGATATTACTCCACATGATGTATTTTTCGGGTTTTTAACAACAATAATAAAAACATATGAAATTTGCATCAAAATGATTTTGATTACAAATTGGCAGTACAACTGGTACTATGTAGTCGCTGTAGAATAAAGAAAAAATGTAATGCATATTAATGTTAAAAATACAAAAAAAAAAAAAAAAAAAAAAAAAATAAACTGACACAGCAGGTTGGTAGCCCGTTGTTTATTATTATTTTTTTTTGATATGTGAAATGTTTTCAACTGTTTCATAATAAAATTGTGCATAGCAAATTTGAACACAAAAAGAAAATTCAAACAACTGCAAAATAAAACAAATGAATTTGAGGACAAGTTTTATGTCTGTACCAAATCGGTAAGGAAATTGAGGAAAGTTTGAAATAAAAGCTACACACTGATAATATGAACCTGAAATTTAAAAGTCTTATGTAGAATGTTGAATCAGTTAATATTAACTAAAATAAAAATTTTAATTGAAAAATGTAAAACTGGCAATTTTTGACTATAAAATAATTTGATCAATTGGTGTGGATTAATGAGATATATCTACTAATTTGGAAAGATGTTTCAAACATTGTTTTATATTTGTAAATTATCAATTTATATAAAACTCAAAAAGAGATCATAACACTCATTAAATAATTTAGGTTTACGTCGGTATGGCAACATTTAATAACTTTGACTTCAGTCAATGAAACGTCAATTCAGTACAATTTTTACTAAAACAACGCGCCAAAAAATGACACTGCACATTAAAAATAGTCGTTGTATTATATTAACGTAGAAATATCGTGGCCAAGAGCACCGCTTATTTTATCGTTTATTTATTCGCAATATTGACGAAAAACTTAAACCATATTACAATTTCTCGATAATAGTTTTATATACCTACATATAAACAAAGTCCCTTATACGGGCTCTCTAATGTTATTAATATGATAAAAATAATAAGCTAAACCAAGTTTTTATTATACTCCCTCTCTTAGTAAATTAAGTTTAAGTTTAAGTCTTATTCAACAATTGTAAATTTTAAGGTCTCAAAATATACTTATATGGATCAAACTTTGGGTATTGTAACGCCAGCTGTGTTAAATTATGCATTTTATTATTGTTCTATAAAGTACTTAGGGAACTTGTAGGAATTAATAATGGAAATTTTTCAAATAGTAATTAATTATTTCTATGGAAGAAATGATCATTATTTTTTTTAAAATGAAATTATAATAGAAACTTGCCAATAAGAAAAACACTTAACTTCAATTTAATTGGTATTGGGAATTACTGTTTCGGTATCGGCAACAGTTTTAAAGTGGTAGCCGTACTCAATATTGGGTGTAATATTGAGTTTAAGATGCAGTTCGAGGGAATCAAAAAATTCGGCACAGTCGGAGTTAACATTCTTGCTTGTTCAAAACTTATCTTTGTTTCGCTTCGTTTTTTATGAATATAATAAATATCAAATATAATTTAAGTTTTTTATATTGCTATTTATTAATTAGTTTTTTATTGTTCGATTTCAGATCATGTATATTAATGCTAATAATAATTATAGAAATATGAAAAAAAAACCAACACTAACTCTCGTATAAAACAAAAAACAATTTCTTTGAAATGATTGAGTTAAATAGTTGCTTAAGCATGCGTTGAAGTAATAGACTGAAGGATGCTGACGCTGAACAAGTCGTGTTGAGTGGCTACTTCATCTAGCGTTGTCTTAAATGTTTTCCATATTTTTCTTATGATCTCAAACGAACAGTAAAAAACTAATTATAAAGGATCAACAATGCATAACCCTAACAAGCAATTTTACTTTATATCAAAAAAGGAAGATTTAGAAAATTGTATCTCATATTATTTGGACTTAAACATAGAATCGTAAACATCACCTATTAGGCGAAGCAATTTTTAATTTTTTTTTTTGGTATTTCCAAATCGCTCACTCGTATCAAAGCGTGCGCTCGTGCTAACTCAGTTGGATATTGTACAAGCTTGTGCACAGACTCATTTTGTTCTGCTCCATTTCGTTGCTGATATATGCCTACGTGTGTCGCCTGTGAGGCGAAGTTTACAAATAAATGTAATTTTTTGTACATATTCGTTTGCGATTTTTTTTTTTGTTTTTGTTGATAAAAATTATAGTTCTCGTATAATTTTTATAGTTTTTTGAGATGACTACTTCTGAAGCGCAGCTACTAAAATGGCTGGAGGAGATATCGGTAGATGAAAGTGAATTGGGAGTAGATTTCGGTTCAGATGAAAGTGATACAGACGAACCAAGTATAAACAAGTAAGAATTTATAGTCGGTGTAGACCGACTATACGATACCCTATACCATGGTTTATAGACCATATCTCTTCTGTCCAATTAATTCGATATATAAGATTAGCATAAACCAAATTTTAGTGGCACTGTTATTAATTTTTTCGGCTACAGATATGAAAAAGTTCATATCGGATGCTATATTTATATGGGGAGTAGGTCGAAAAATAGACCGATCCTGACCATATTTGGTAAAGTCACTTATATTTTGAAAAAATATATACAAACCAAATTTGAGATAAATCTGTGGAATATTTTTGTTTTTTTTATAGATTTAAGTGCAAATCGGGAAGCAGCTTTATTTGGGGGCTATGGCATAGAATTGCCATATGGGGTTTATTTTTGGATAACTGATAAATGGGTTAATAAACACACATAAACCCAATTTGACCGAGATCTATATGATAATTTGGATCTTATGGCAATTTAAGTCGATTTCGTAGGGGGTCATTTGTATGGGGACTAGGTCTGAACATGGACCAAAATTGATCAATTTCAATAGCGTTTATCATATGGCCGGTAGAAGCTTATGTACAAAATTTCAACAACATATATTCATATTTGCGACCTGTAGTTTGATTAAAATATTTACATGGACACACAGACGGACAGAAGGATGGACGGATGGACGGACATCGCCAACTCGACTCAGAAAGTGATACTGAGTCGATCAGTATAATAAAAGATGGGTCTAGGTCAACTATTTTTGGTAGTTACAAACAGCAGCCCAAAGTCATTATACCCAAATCACTTGGTGGTATAGGGTATAAAAAGGGCCAAACATCAAAATGCGATTTCTGTCCTCCGAAATTGAAGCGAATATTTTTGCGAAAAATGCAAGAAAATTTACTGCATATACCACAGATCACCTAACTGTTGACAATATGACATAAAAAAGTAGGTAGAAAAAAGAACATTTTAATTTTGCTGTTCACAATTTTTTAAGCTATAAGCTTTATATTATTAAACTCTTTCTTTAAACTCGTACTCTCTGTCTGTCTGTCTGTCGTAGGTCAACCCTATTCCCCCTTATCCAATTGATCTGAAACTTGGCCCATAGTCTTGTTGTGACTACAGATTAATTTTTGCGTAGTCACACACAGTCACGCGTGCTCACGCACAGTCACGGAGTTTTCTAAATGTCATTTTCCCTCATCCCATCGATCTGAAACTTGGTACATATAATTGCTGTGAAAAAAAGATTAACTTTGACTTAGTCACGGACAGTCACGCATGGTCACGTACAGTCACGGAGTGATCTAAATGTCATTTCCCCACATCCGATCGATCTGAAACTTGGTCCATACACTTGCTGTGAAAAAAGATTAACTTTGATATAGTCACGCACAGTCACGCATAGTCACGCACATGCTTTCCTTATGCATATGAGTTTTGAATCTCTTCGTGACAGTGTGTGAATTTGCGTGACTATTTTAATATTAATTATTGGGCGCAACAAGTCTATGGACAAAGCTTCAGATCGATCGGATGAGGGGAAATGTGGTTTAAATCACACCGTGACTGTGCGCGACTAAACGTGACTGTGCGTGACTATGTGAAAGTTAATCTTTTTTCACAAGAAGTCTATCGACCAAGTGTCAGATTGATTGGCTTAGGGGAAATCTGTTTTAAATCTCTCCGTGACTGTGCGTGACCATGCATGACTGTGTGTGACTAAGTCAAAGTTAATCTTTTCTTCACAGCAAGTGTATGGACCAAGTTTGAGATCGATCGGATGAGGGGAATGACATTTAGATCACTCCGTAACTGTGCGTGACTATGCGTGACGGTGCGTGATTACCCCAACATTAATCTGTAGTCACAACAAGACTATGGGCCAAGTTTCAGATCAATTGGATAAGGGGGAATGGGGTTGACCCACGACAGACAGACAGACAGGCAGACAGAGAGTTTGAGTTAAAAGAAAGAGTTTAAAAATGCTTTTGCTTTTGTTTCAATAACTTTTTATTTTTTAAAGCTTAAATATGAGTGTTTTATAAAAGTCGCCTCACAGGCGAAGTTTAATATTAAACAGTTAAAAATACGTTTAGGGTTAAGTCTTCTAAGCTTATTCGTTTTAACTAGTTCTTAATTTAAAAAAAAAATTTTTGAAATATTTTAAAATTTATAGATTTATTCATTATTTGATCGATTAATCGATGAATTTTTAAAACGTCAAAACCCTCGTAATTGACAAACTTTAATTAAGGTCAAAGCTAAAAAATTTAATTTCAAATATAATTGAAATCAACTTAAATAATAATACCTATGACGAAGAACTTCGTACAGCAACTCAGAGAAACAAAGTCTCTTGTCCCAAAAGCTGTTCTTATGGCTTTGGGAAAGACGTCGTATTCTTACTATTGTTTTATTATAAACTCTCACTGAAAAGCTGAAAAAAGGTATAAAATCAATAAAGCCAAAACCAGCAAAAAAAATTTTAACAATGACATAAAAGCATTGAAAAGTGTTACCTTTGATGTTTGTTTTTATTGCCACCTATTGCTTATTTTTCGGCTTTGTGACGTGTTTCCTTTTCTTTTCTTTAATGGAAAATATTGTGAAATAGAAATCAATTGGAAGCACCTTTTTCCTGCCGTTTTCACAAAATTTTCAATAAGATAATCAAGACACATAAAAAAAAGTTTCTACTGAAAATTTAGTAGTAACAAGAAACTGTAGACAAATTACATATAATTATGGAATGGCGGGTCTGGGGACGGCCAAGGTACAATATAATTTTTTTGATTTTAGTGTCTCTTAATATTGTTAGTTTTCTATCTCAGATTCCTAGAATTTTTCAAAAGAAAAACTGTTTTAGAATCCGAGACTTTTTCTATAGAAAAACTGTCACAAATTCTGAAATGCTGCTATCGGGTTTCAGAGCATTTTTCTGAGAATTTTTGTATATAAAAACTATATCAGATAGTGAGAATTTTTTAAAGAAAAAATATCTCAGATCTAGATATTTTTCTATAGAAATATTTGTTCAAAATCTGTGAATTATTCTATAAAACAACGTCCCAGAAACTAAAAAATTTTATATAGAAAAACTGTATCGTATTATGATAAATTTTCTACAGAATCTGAGAATTTTTCTGTAGAAAAACTTTATCAGATTCTGGTAATTATTCTGTGGTAAAATTATATTAGATCGCAAAATGTAAAAACATAAAAACAAAAGATCGCAAAACGCAAAACCGTATAAATGCAAAAACAACAAAAAAAAAAAAAAAACATAAAAAACCCCAGCAATACAAATTTATAAAAACGCATAATGGCAAAAATAAAAATTTGCAAAATTTAAAAATCTAATTTTAGAACTGGTTGTCATGAGAATCGGTTAAGAACTTAATTTGGAGCATAATTATTGAATTTTCTGCTTTGCATATTTGTTCAATATTAATATATTCGTTAGAATTTTACAGCCTTAATATGTAGGTTTTACTTGCATATATGTCACTAAGTAATTTTTCTAATATATGTTTTGTAACAAATTTTAATGCTAACATCAAATAGTTAAGAAATAAATAAAAAAAAATTACTACATATTGCAATAAAGAATAGGAAATATGTTAACGATTTTTAGCACGAGAATCTTATATTGCACGAATATTTATGAATGACTGAAATAAACAACGGCAGGCAGTCAACCATTTTTATACCTGTAACAAATTTCTATTTGTACCTGGTATTGTTTGGCATATTTCAGCAAAGAAACAAGAACATAAAATATTGGACAAAAAATGTTAAAAAAAAATAAACAGAGAATGAAATTGGTATGGCACGCAAAATATGTTATGTTTTATGATTTTTTATTGAAGAAAAACAATAAAAATGACTGAGAATAATGTGAAGCAGTAGAAACAATAAAAATAGCAGCTCAGACGCCTGGGATTACTTATGATCTGTTCCACATTTCATTGCAGAATGAAGAAATGATTATGTATTTGTCACCGATTTATACTTTATCGCTAAATAACAATATGCCATCTAAAACATAGAGCTGAATATTCAGATATTATGATATACTTTAAATGGGGTGTGCCAGGCCCACCAGTTATATCCAGCTTATTTCATGCTGAACTACATGAATTAATAACTAATAGACTCACAAAAAGTATCAATACCATTGCTACGATAATACTCTATATACAAATATTTACTTTGTTAGGTAGGTGCCACGCCCTCTGGTCTAACCCCATCTATTTTTGCCACGATCACATATATTAGTAACTTACGAAATGACACAAAATTCTTAAGAGTTTGTTATCAATGTATTACACATATTTCGTTTTTTATGAGAGGTGCGCCGCCTACTGGCTCATACATTTTTGGTCCGACTACTCACGTTATTAAAACAGAAAGTTTTAGAACTACTCTATTTCAGATATATGATCATAAATATTTGATTTGTATATGAGATGTCACGGCCACTTAATTCATGTTTCCTTTAAAGGGACTATAACTATTTAAATAATTGTTACTATTTTACGATAGCACAATGTATATAAAAACAAAAAAAAGTTTCTCAATTTTATAAGTACAAAATTTTGCGAAATTATAATTTTTAAATATTCACCCTCGAATATCCCTGATTATTTCCAATAGAAGATTTTGTAAAAATATATGCTGAAAGCTATAACGTGCCGTTAAACATTTTTTCGTGGCAATAGTAATTTTTTCGCTTTAAAATCTATTAATGTTTATATGTATAACACAGTGTAACACATGGCATGCAAACTCCTTCTCGTGTGCGGTTTTCGGCGTACTTATCGAAACTAGCAAAACCACATATGAGGTTTGCTAGTGTAGCCGCTGTTCAGATTTTATGGCCTCATGTATATTTTAGTTAAAAATTATTTTTTTCACGGCTACATATCGGTAACCAATTGGAGTTTTGATTTCCTGTCTTCGGCAAAATTGTAACTATACACTAGGAGAAAACAAGTGTAAAGCAACCAAACACGAAAAAGCTGCATCTAGTCCAGTGAAGGCCGTGCCAAACACACTGGTGCTCGGCTTCTTATATGTATACAGCCGAACGAAAACAAAAATACTCACCAAAGAGTAAAAGTAAACAACAATTTCATTCAGTCTTATGAAAGCTTTTGAACAAAGCAGGTCTATGTCGCATTGCCTTTTGAAATTCATACATATTTTTTTAATAGGTACACAGAGAATATTTGTTTAAAAGAAACCAAAAATGTTGAGAAAATTTCGAAGACTTGATAAACTAAATTACGCAAAGCAGTTGAATCTGCTATAAATTAAACATTTTTTATAAATTACATACGTCGCCTCCATTTGACAACATTATAGCTGTCTTTTATGCATTTTTTTTTAATTACAAAAAATATCCAGTTACTGCAGGTTGGTAAGTTTTTTTAGTTTTTGGTAACATACCACTTATTAACCTTTGAAATTTCTTATCTTTTTAAGTTTTGCTATTTTTTTGTTTTTTAAAGAAATGGATTACTTATTATTACTTATTTGATTTAATAAACTTCAAACATATGGATAAAAGAGACTAAATATTATTCACATTTTTTTTTACATATTTTAAAACAACAAAATATATTTTAAATTTTACCATATTATTCGTGAACCCAACTATTTTCCCTTGTAGGCAATCATAAACACATTCATACAAAATCTACAAAAACCCATTTAATATCGGCATTGTGTAACGTCCATGGATTTCGATCAGTGTAGTACAACTAACACATGCTCATAAACACTATTACTAACTCAATTCTCTCGATGGCCACCACTGATCTAGTGCAACGCAATTGCTAAAATATTGAAAATTTTCCATTTATTCTATCTTTTTTCACCATTTTATAATATAATTCGTATTTCTTCAGAACATTATAATACTGGAAAATCCTTTTGTCTCATTTTCGAGCTAAATTTTACCACGAAAATTCGAGATTTTAGTTTATCAACTATGAGCATTATTTTCATACTAGCAGATTTCAGCGCTCGAAATTCGAGTGCAATTTCTAGGCAGCTTTGCTTTTCAACTTAGCCAATTCACAAACCAGCAATTTAATGGTTTATTATTATTACTGTGAATGAAGGTAACAAACTCATTAACAAACACATTAACAAATTTAGTAAAACACACATAGTATATGTACAATTTTATGTATGTGTTTGTAGCAAATTCAAATGCAATTTACTCAAAAAAAAAAAAAAAAATGAAAAAATTTAGAAATCTGTAAATCTGCAAAACGGCTAAAAAGATATGCCTTTCGAATAATTTACGTTTGGGCAAAATCGGCTTAAATCGGTAGAACAAAACATCAGTCACAAGAAATCGCCTAGCCTATTAATATTATAGATATGGCGTTGCTGCAAATGCATAGAAAGCTTGAACTAGCCCAGCAGTCAGTACAAATGTCATGCACGTGTATGCTGTCATTAATGGGAGAAGACAATAACACTTTATTTTGAGTGCATAACAAATGAACAGCAAAAATATTAATGCTTCAATAAAATAAATGAATTTTTTTTTATGTTTGTGATCATGTAGTGTCCAAAGTTAAAAATAAATTAACTTTGCAAATATGCAATATTTCGATGAAGTGGATACAAATGATGAAGATCTCACGCTAAATACAGTATGCAGTAATTGCTATAGTACCATTTTGCATTTTTATACCCTATACCACTATGTGGTTTGGGTATAATGACTTTGTGCTGATGTTTGTAACAACCAAAATTATGCCGATCGAATCAGAATCACTATCTGATTCGATTTAACGATGTCCGTCCGTCCGTCCGTGAGTCCGTCTGTGTGTCCATGTAAAGCTTGTAATCAGAGTGCAGGTCGCAAATATGAATATATTTTGACGAAATTTGGTATCTGATCCTTTATCGGCCATGGGATGACCGCTATTGAAATTGGTGAGAATCGGTCCATGTTCAGACCTAGCCCCCATACAAATGTCCCTCTTAGTCAAATTGGGTTTGTATGTATATATTACATCCATTAATCAGTAGTCCAAAAATGATCCCTATTGGACAACTCTTAGTCATAGGCCACATATAGAGCTGCTTCCCGATCTTCACTTAAATCTATCAAAAACAAAAATATTGCACTGATTCTTCTCAAATTTTGTTTGTATATATTTTTGCAAAATACAAGAGACTTCACCAAACATGGTCAGGATCGGTCTATTTTTGGGCCTAGTCTCCATATAGATATAGCATCCGATATGAACTTTTTCATATCTGCAGCTGGAAAAATTAATAAAAATCCCACTCAAATTTGGTTTATGATTATTTTATATATCCTGTTAGTTTGGCCTGAGAGATAGGGTCTCTAAACGCATGGTATAGGGTATCGTATAGTCGGACTAGACCGACTATAATTTTCTTACTTATTTTCTTTATGCAGGTGACCTGAAGGAACTACAGAATGACTAAATAAATTTCTCCAAAAGTAAAAATTTTATCTTAGAAATTGTAATTTCGTATTTTTATAATTGAATTTTATTAGTTTATGGTTGAAAAATATTTTTGGAAATAAAAAAAAAAAAAATCATACTAACAAATAGTCATATGGGCTATTAATTTCAAAGAAAAAGTACATATTTATACTCTATACCACTATGTGGTTTGGGTATAATAACTTTGAGCTGCTGGTTGTAACTACCAAAAATATTTGACCTATATTATACCGATCGGCTCAGAATCACTTTCTGAGTAGATTTAGCGATTTCCGTCCGTCCGTCTGTGTGTCCATGTAAATCTTGTAATCAAACTACAGATCGCAAACATGAATAGACTTCAATGGACTTTAGTATATAAGCTTTTATCGGCCATAGAATGACCGCTGTTGAAATTGGTGAAATTCGGTCCATGTTCAGACCTAGTCCCCATACAAATGACTCCTATGAAATCGACTTAAATTTCCGTAAGATCGAAATTATCATATAGATCTCGGTCAAATTGGGGTTGTGTGTGTTTATTAGAACCGTTTATCAATTGTCCAAAAATAAACCCCATGTGGCAATTCTCTGTCATAGCCCCCATATAACGCCACTTCCCGATTTTCACTTAATTATTTCAAAAAACAAAAATATTCCACAGATTTTTCTCGAATTCGGTTTGTATAAATTTTTTCAAAATATAAGTGATTTTACCAAATATGGTGAGTATCGGTTCATTTTTCGACCTAGGCACCATATAAATATAGCATTCGATATGAAGTTTTTCATATCTGCAGCCAAAAAAATTAATAACAATTCCACTCAAATTTGCTTTATGCTTATTTTCTATATCCACGTAGTTGGACCGAAGAGATAGGGTCTCTAAACCATGGTATAGGGTATCATATAGTCGGTCTAGACTGACTATAATTTTCTTACTTGTTTTCCATAGAAAACAAATAAATTTGAATTAAAAAAAACTCATTCGAAATTTTAATAAAATCGGTTCAATAAAAATTCATATAATTATTTCAAATTTTGAAAGTCGTTCGACAGAATATATTTTTCATATTTCAATACAAAATAAATTTAAAAAAATTGTTAATAATCTAACCCATAAAAACAAAGTTTTTATTAAAACTCTTTCTTTCCATATGCATATGAGTTTTGAATCTCTACGTAACTGTGCGTGACTTTGCGCGACTATGCGTGACTATGTCAAAGTTAATCTTTTTTCACAGCAAGTGATATACCAATTTTTAGATCGGTCAGATGAGGGGAAATGACATTTAGATCACTCCGTGACTGTGCGTGACTATGCTTGTCTGTGCGTGACTACCCAAAAAATAACCTATAGTCACAACAAGACTATGGGCCAAGTTTCAGATCAATTGCTTAAGGGCGAATGGGGTTGACCCACAATAGACAGAAAGAGAGTACGAGTTAAAAGAAAGAGTTTAGAAAGAAAACAAATTGACATCGTATTTAAGCAGAAAAAAGGGACGCATCCTGCAAGTAATACAAAATCACTGAAAAAAACAATTTCTTAAAAAGTATACACATTTATAAGGAAGTTGTAATATCAAATTTTCAAAATTGAATAGAAAAATATTTTGAAATAAGTTGTTTTTAATCTGTTTTTAAGAATTGCTTCCAAAATCTTGAAAAAATCAATTTCTGGATATTATAACTATATTTTAGAAAATTATAATTTGCTGATGCTTGTAACTACCAAAAATATTTGACCTAGACCCATCTTTGAAATTTAGTTCATAAGCTTCTATCATCCAGAGGATGAACGCTGTTGAAACTGGTGAAAATCGTTTCATGTTCAGACCTAGTCCCCATACAAATGACTCCCATCGGATCGACATAAATTGTATGTGCGTATGTTTATTGCATTCGTTTATCAGTAGTCACAAAAATAAACTCTATAGGACAGTTCTTAGTCATAGCCCCCATATGAAGCTTATTCCCGATCTTCATTTAAATCTATGAAAAAACAAAGATATTGCACAGATGTTTTTCATATTTGGTTTGTATATATTTGTGCAAAAAATAAGTGAGTGACCTTACCGCATACGTTCAGGAACGGTCCATTTTTCCACCTAGTCCCCATATAAATATAACATCCGTTATGAAAAAAAAATTAATAACAATGCCGCTCAAATTTGGTTTATGCTTATTTTCTATATCTAATTAGTTGGACATAAGAGATAGGATCTCTAAACGCGCGGTATAGAGTATCGCATATTCGGTCCAGACCGACTATAATATTCTTAATTGTTATAATTGATATAATTTAACTATGTATTTAATTTCAATTCTGATCTTTTTTTTTGAACTGCTTACAAATTCTTCTTATTAAAAGAATTGTATATTTCAAAAAATCAATCATCAATCCAATTTAAAAATAATAAATAAATAATGAAAAATAATAAATAAATAAATTCTGAACTTTAAAAAATCAGACAACCAATTTTCATATATTAGAATAATTAAAACTTTTAAAAAATCACTGAAGCTAATAATATTTTCAAAAGAAAACAAAAATTGGAGAGTTTTGAAAAACTCACACTATCAAATATACATCTATCTATTCGCCAATTATTCCAAATTTTAAGAAATCGCTAGAATAAATACATTTTTTGAATAGAAAACATCAATTTTTGGAAATTAAAAAAAATCACATCACACGTATTACGGTTAAGCAGAAAAAACTTCAGAACATTGGTTTTACATTTTATATATAAGCATACAGAAAAATAATTTCAATATACAGAAATTCGGCTAAAAGAATCCATGTCTTAATAAATATGAAATTAAAGTATTTTTGCATTTTTCTACAGGCACGTTATAACTTACTCATAACGATATACATAGGTATCCATATATAACCGTCCAACAAACACCAAAACCATATACACGAGAAACTAAGGATGGTATGCAGTAAAATTGCGTATAAAGTTTTTTATTCCTTGTTGTTGTTCCCTTTTGAAACAACTTTAAAAATTTAGAGGATATGTATTTTTAATTTTTTTAAGTAAAACTTATTTCTGTTGCATGTATAGCAAATGTAAAAAATATACTTTAAAATTTTCATCCTCGAATATTCTTGAAGATATCTAATAAAAAATCATGTAAGAATATATGCTGAAGATAAAAAAATCATGTGAGTCCGATCACAAGGGAGATGTGTAAACATATTAAAGAAAACATCAACATCATATTTTCAAGTGCATAAAAAATAAGTCGATTATGCTGTTTTCTGAAATTCAATTGATGTTTTCTGAAATGCAATTGATGTTTTCTGAAATTCAATTGATGTTTTCTGAAATACAATTAATGTTTTCAGCAATTCAAATGATGCTTTTTGAAATTCTATTGATGTTTTCTGAAATACAATTAATGTTCTCAGCAATTCAAATAATGCTTTTTGAAATTCAATTGATGTTTTCTGAAATTCTATTGATGTTTTCTGAAATTCAATTGATGTTTTCTGAAACTCGAATGATGTTTTCTGATATTATATTGATGTTTTCTGAATTTCTATTTATGTTTTCTGAAATTCAATTGATGTTTTCTGAAATACAATTGATGTTTTCTGAAATACAATTGATGTTTTCTGAAATTCTATTGATGTTTTCTGAAATTCTATTTATATTTTCTGAAATTCAAATGATGTTTTCTGAAATACAATTGATGTTTTCTGAAACACAATTGATGTTTTCTGAAATTCTATTGATGTTTTCTGAAATTCAATTGATGTTTTCTGAAACTCGAATGATGTTTTCTGAAATTATATTGATGTTTTCTGAAATTCTGTTTATGTTTTCTGAAATTCAAAGGATGTTTTCTGAAATTATATTGATGTTTTCTGAAATTCTATTGATGTTTTCTGAAATTCAATTGATGTTTTCTGAAACTCGAATGATGTTTTCTGAAATTATATTGATGTTTTCTGAAATTCTATTTATTTTTTCTGAAATTCCAATGATGTTTTCTGAAACTAGAAAGATGTTTTCTGAAATTATATTGATGTTTTCTGAAATTCTATTTATGTTTTCTCAAATTCAAATGATGTTTTCTGAAACTTTATTGATGGTCTCTGAAATACAATTGATGTTTTCTGAAATTCTATTTATGTTTTCTGAAATTCAAATGATGTTTTCTGAAATACAATTGATGTTTTCTGAAATTATGTTGATGTTTTTTGAAATTCAATTGATGTTTTCTGAAATTTTATTGATGTTTTCTGAAATACAGTTTATGTTTTCTGAAATTCTATTGATGGTTTCTGAAATACAATTGATGTTTTCTGAAATTATATTGATGTTTTCTGAAATTCTATTTATGTTTTCTGAAATTCAAATGATGTTTTCTGAAATTATATTGAATATATATTTCTGAAATTCAATTGATGTTTTCTAAAACTCGAATGCTGTTTTCTGAAATTATATTGATGTTTTCTGAAAGTCTATTTATGTTTTCTGAAATTCAAGTGATGTTTTCTGAAATTCTATTGATGTTTTCTGAAATTCAATTGATGTTCAGCTCACACCGATATGAGTTACGCTGTTTTTGTGATTGTATTTGAAATAGAAATTCACCCCCCTGCGTGTATAGATGTTTACACATCAATAATTATTTTTAGTTGTAATGCAAGTTCCCCTTGCACTGTGGTCAATATTTTGAGATAGCGGCCAAAACTCCTTTTGGTTTTTGTTCTCCGATTTTAAAGTTATTAGACTCATATAAAAGTAGACAGTAGTAAACTTCGGGAGCCAAAAAATTAGAACTCTATTTCAACTATTTCACTTAAAACAGGGTGGTCCAAAATGGGCTTTTCCAGAATTTTGTAAATTTATGATATTTTTAGTTAATTTTTAAAGTTTAAATGATCATAACTTTTTTGTTTTTCAAGATTTTTGGACGAAATAAATTTTATGTTGTAACTTAACTTATTTCCTATTACTGGTAAAAAAATTGAAGCTCTATCGTTTTCAGAACAATTAAAATTTTTTTTTTAAAAGGTCAAATTTCTCGGAAATTTCCTAATTCATAGAGCACAACTCCTGTGGGTCAAGCTGAGTCAAAACACAAATTTACTATTTTGTAGTCCTAACTCTTCCCTATATTCCCATATATACATGTCCATGCATCGGGACTGCACTTTTTGAGCTACAGCAATTTTTCTGACCCAAGGTAAGATATTCGGTACAAATGCACGTCATATTTTTTGAGAAGTTATTTGTATGTGAAAGTGGCTATTATGCATATATTTTGATGAAATTTTGTACAAGAGTTCTTAATGACCCAAAAAATAATTCTGTTGAAATTAGGAGAAGTTGGCCCATATTTGGACCTAGTCCACATAGAAGGGTGTATCAAAATTTTGACAAAAATGACAATAGAACTCTCAAATTATGTGGTATCTAGCAATTCATTTGGAAAAGGTAAAAAAGATTTTATTGCCATCTAATATTACACAAATTAAATACGTGAAAATTGCAAATAAATTTAAAACCAATGGAAATAACTGGTAAAACCAACTACCTGTTATATTATGTTTCAAAGAGGTAAAAAAGATCATGTTGAAACTTCGAGCAATAGTATATTAATCCATGCATTCATTTTTTTTCTTCATTATTGTTTAAACAATGGCTAAATTCAGTTATAGTGTTCTATCTGATATATATTTTGAACGGAAAGATGAAAACGACACTATCTATACTAATATTATAAAGAGGTAATGTGTGTTTGTTTGTTTGTTTGTTTGTTTGTTTGTTTGTTTGTTTGTTTGTAGGAGGTAATCTCCGTAACTACCCATCTGATCTTCCTGAAATTTTCACAGAGTCTTACTGCGGATATGGGAAGTGCCATAGGCTATAATTTTTTAAATATTTTTAGTGGGCGTGGCACCTCCCTCACAAAGTATATTTTTAATATCATATACATATATTGGGTACTATGATAGGGAGAGCTTTGCAAATTTGTGTTAGGTCACCTATTGTTAATATTAGTAGCTACGCCGAAAATGGGCGGGATCGGATAAGTGGGCATGGTAGCTCCCATACAAGTAATAATTTAATATTATATATCTCGAGTACTGTGACAGAGAGAGCTTTTCAAATTTGTCTGATGTCACCTATTATTAGTGTGAGTAGTCGGACACAAAATGGGCAGTATCAGACCAATAGGCGTGGCACCTACCATACAAATTAAATATAAAATGCCATATATCTGAAGTACTGTTGTAGTGAGAGTCTTGGAACTTTGTGTGAGCCAATAAGTTATGCATGCGATTAGTTGGACAAATAATGGGCGTTATAGGAGCGGTGGGCGTGGCACCGCCCATACAAAGTAAATATATGATATCATATAACTGGTGTACTAAAAAAGAGAGGCTTCAACACTTTTCACGACACCATCAGATCTTAGTATGTGTAGTCGGACAAAAAATTTGCGGGTTCACACCAATGGGCGTGGCATTCCCTATGCAAAATAATTATTTAATGTCATATATCTGGAGCACTGTAAAAGAGAGAGATTTGTGGTTTTGCGTTAGCCCATAGATTCTTTGCATGATTAGTCGAACAAATAAATGGGCGTGATCGAATCAGTGGGTGTAGCACCGCCCATGCAAAGTAGATATCTCATATCATATAACTGGTGTACTATAAAAGGGAAATACTACATATTTTGCATGAGTCCATCAGATATTAATGTGAGTAGTCCAATAAAAATTGGGCGAGATGGGATTAGTGGGCGTGGCACCTCCTATGTAAAAAATATGAAGCACTACGAAAGCGACAGTCTTTTGACAAGTTCATTAGTTATCAATGTGATTTGTCGTGGAAAATATATCGCCAAAATCAAAAATCGCAAAATCCAAAAATCGCGAAAATAAAAATCGCCCAAAAACAAAAATCTTCAAAATCAAAAATGGGCAAAACCAAAAATCGTTAAAATGAAAAAATGCCAACTGATATTCTAAGTTCAAGGCCAACAGTAAGTGTTGCCAGATCTAATATGGGTAATCCATCTTCTTCTCATGGGCAGCTACATGTACCTTGCTCCAAGGTAGGAACGCCGAAAAATCTGATAATTGTTGTACCGAATGAAAAAACAAAAAACATTATATATCAGCATCAGCAAGCATTGAAATAAAAAATCTATATTAATAGTCTATACTAACATAATAAATAGGTAATATTTGTTTGTTTGTTTATTTGTAGGAGGTAATCTCCGGAACTACTTATCTGATCTTCCTGAAATTTTCACATAGTCTTACTGCGGATATGGGAGTGCTACAGGCTTTAGTTTTTTTTAAATATTTTTAGTGGGCGTGGCACCTCCCTCACAAAGTATATTTTTAATATCATGTACATATATTGGGTACTATGATAGGGAGAGCTTTGCAAATTTGTCTCAGGTCATCTATTATTAACGTGAGTAGTCAAACAAAAAATTGGGCGGGTTTAGACAAATGCGCGTGGTACCCCCGCACAAACTTAATATTAAATGTGATATATCTGAATTACTGTATTAATGATAGAGCCCTTTAATAACGATTCGGGAGGGGGGGGGGGGGCGAGGGTGTAGCGAAGCACACCGGGTTACATCTAGTTTTACATATAATGAATAATCCGTTCTTCAAAATATGCGACAAACAAGAAATTAAAATTCATAACTTAAAAATAAAAAACTTTTTAAATACTTTAAGAAAACGGCACAATCAATGTTCCAGAAACAAGAAATTGTTTTACTCACGCAACCAAGGATGGCTAAGAAATAAACTTATTTTTAAAAAGCCATCAGTAACTGCCACGGAAACTGGAAAAGGTGGTCGACCAGCAAAGCCAATTGATAATTGTAGTGAAAGATCACGAAGATGCAAGCTTAAACATACCAATGAAGAAGTTTCTTGTAGCATCATAAAGGATTAATTTCTGCATCAAATTCAACCATCGAAAACTAAAAAGGGTAAAATTGCTAACCACCACCACCAACCACCAACACAAGACGATAGTTTTAATGAAGCATATGAATTTGGAATGTCACCTCTTCATGCTAGAATTCGTTTTATGGAGCATATTCTTAAATTGGGATACGATTTGGAATTTGGCCCGTTAGGCGAAACAGTGAGAAACAACAAAGAAAATTTGGAAAAAAGAAAGCAAAAAAAAAAAGATATTCAAGAAAAATACCGTGAGATAGGCCTTATAATTGACCAGCCAAAGCAAGGAGAAGGAAATTCTAATGATGGAAACACAGCAAGGAGATTTTTTCCGATCCAGAAACTGCAGCTTCTATAACTGGAGTAGATTATGATTTAATACGACGATTCCAAATCATATTACAAGTTATAGCATGTAGCAAAAAGATAGATGCAAAAAAATTTGGTCAGTATGCTAATGAGACAGCAACCCTGTATTACCAAAAATATTCTTGGAGACATATGCCAACCACAGTTCACAAAATTTTATTCCATGGGGAACAAATAATTCAGCACAATATGCTTCCAATTGGAGATCTCTCAGAAGAAGCCCAAGAAAAAAGGAACAAAGACTACAGATTCTTTCGCGAGCACAATACAAGAAAAATTTCCAGATATTGTACTAATGAAGATCTTATTAATATTTTGTTGTGCACATCAGACCCATATATGTCCAGTATTCGACAACAATGGAAATCAACCTCATTAGAGTTAGATGAAGAAGCTAAACAACTACTGCAAAATGAAAATCAAAGCTATTTAGAAGAAATTTTTACTAATATTGTTTAATTAATACTAGTTTAAAGATTATAATTTGTTTCTAATCTTAATATATAAAAACGTTGGTGCGTATGTTGGTACTCTAATAACTGTTGAACCACTAATGCTAGCGACTTCGTATTCATACCATATGTTCCTTTGGTTCTCCGATTTGCATAGCTTTTTTTTTTGTACCCGATAGGTGGCGCTGGGGTCGAGATTTTCCCAAAAAATTTATTTACGGTCCAATTTAGCTCAAATTCGCAACATATATTATGTACATAAAACTAAAGTTGCTGACAAAGTTTTTCACCTGTAGGTGACGCTGGTGTTAAAATATTCAAGAAAACGTATATTTTTTTCAGTCATATTCATAATATTATTAAATCGTGCTTTACTTTTGCCCGACACTCGGTATTAAAATTTAGATGCAATATAAAATCCAGATGTTTTCTTCGGGCCAGCAACGCGGACCGGACTCAGCTAGTTTTAGTATAAATTTTTATTAATACATTTAAATAAAATATATGTGCACTTTAAATCAATAGTAAAAGTTTACTTAAAATTTTATCGATGTTGTGTTCTGTATATAATATATCCAAATGGTATTGATATTGTTGGGAATTTCAGTGTTATTTTTCAGTTTAATCCTCACAAGAATTAGCTTTCTTCCAAAAAAACCAACCTTTGGCCCCTGTGAATATTGAGACTAAATAAATGTCAGGGGCCAAATGTTGGCATTTTCTGACCAAAATTAAGTTTAGGAATAATAAATAAGTATTGGTTGTAAAATACGATTGAAGAAAATAAGAAATTATAAAAAAAAATACATGGAAACTCAACAAAAAATTAAAAGGCATTTTTAACTCCAAATTACTTACGTTCCTATCAGTCGATTTTTATGAACACGCAAATTGAAGGCTAAAGTCCCTCCTATTGAACAAAACAAATTGCGTGAAAAAATACAAATCCGATCAAAAGTTATAGAGTTTTGACCGCTATCTCGCGAAATTGACCACTGTGCCTTGGTTATATTACTTATTTCGCCTTCTGATATTTTGTTGCTCTCATCTGTAGCTTATACAATACATTAGTATGTTGTAGCCAATGTGAACCTACCGTACGGTATTTTTGCTTAAAAATTCTAGGAGTTGCAGTCAGTGATTTCATTTTTTTTTTTTTTTGGTCTTATTTGGGCTGTTGATCAAATGAAACATAGGAATTTTTTAATCAAATATATTTTACTTGTTTATGGAGAGCGAGGTAATGTTTTTTATTTATCTTTTATAAAAGAACATATACTGGAAAATTTTAAAATGAATATAGAATTGAAGCGATTGGTGGTTATGAGTTTGTATTTATTAAGGAAAGATATTTAAGTGATAATTCTGTGAATAGTCTTTAAATGAAACATTTCCTTTATAAATATCGGAGAAAGTTTCTAATATAACCAACGAATGAAAAATATTTTAAAATATCATAAAAATTTAAATTTTTGTAGAGATACTATATTGATATATTAAGGTTTTAGGAATTCATAGCAAATTATAAAACTTGTTTCTAATGTCCGCTGGTTTCTATCTATGTCGATTTAAACTGCCCTAAGATTTTCATTATCTATCGATCATGGGTAAATTTTGTTGTTGTGAGTTTTTGCACCCATTACTCAGTAGTCCAAAAACTCTTTTCGACCATTCTTAGTCAGAATTGCCACATAAAGCTGCTTACTGATAGATTTATATAAGAAACATAAATTTGATTTATTTCTGATTTTGATTAAAATAAATGACTTTAGTAAATATAGTCATGATTGATCATTTTATCTTCTAATCCCCAAATAAAAATAGCATCTTATTTGACTTTTTCCGCATTTGTAGTTTACAAATGTCAAAAAAAAAAAAAAAAAAAAAAAAAATATTTTGTCTAAAACGATGAGAAAAATCTATATTAAATTCGAAGTACACAAATTTACAAAAAAAAAACTCAAAAACATCAAATGACGTGCAAATTTGAATCAATTCATTAATTTTAATGTAAGCCCACTCAAGCTAATTGCTCTACCATCATCATCTACATCTCTTAAATTAAATTAGTTCATCATTTAAAATTAAATCTCTAGATAATCAAATTGAAACTGACCATTTCTAACATGAATGACCAATATTATTTTCGATTGTGATAAAAGAAATTGTAGCGAAAAAAATTTCTTTTGTTAATTCGATTAAAATTCAGATTTACAAACAGTAACAAAAAAATAATGTAACGAAATGCGGGTTTACTATTTAAACTAAATGTTTTATCTTTTATGTTAACTCCCTCATCATCTTTGATTCAAATATCGAGAAATGTTCTAGCCAAAAATGATTGAAATTTGTTAATTAAGAATTTTGCACGCATTCACTCAATGTAGAACAACAAAATATCTATAAACATTCAATAAACATGCTGGAGAATCTACAAAATATTTTTGCTATACACACATATGTATATAAAATATGTTCAAAAATATACGGACACACATACACTCATACAAATATATATACGAACTTTGAATACAATGGACTATGAAGCATACAAACACGTTTTACACATCATCATAAACAGAAGCATCATTGTCATCATTAGAATGTTTAGTGCATAACACAACTGCTACATACTGATGGTCAGTTTGGAATAGTAAACAAATATAATTTGTATACAATATGAGTAGAATTGACGATGGAGCCAAGTTGCAGGCATGATGCGATGATGATGGCAGGAATTAATGTGTAATGAAAATTAAACGAAATTAAAACCAATTATATTCTCATATAATTTTGATAAACTTATTTAGTTATACCTCAACAATTAAAGATTTGAAACAAAGATTGATAAACAAAATTAAGTGTTTGATTAGCAGAAATATACTTTTTACTGATTTCAAGTTCCTAATAGGAATATTTCTAACTATAACTACAACAAATGTACAAATTCCTAGCCTAAAGCATTTAAAAGTTACTAAATATAATATCCATTTATAAGGACCATATTGTATAAATGTCTTGTATCCGTTCAAAAATAAATCTTATTATTTTGTCTTCGATATCTTCTGTGGAATGCGGAATTTTGTCTCCCACCGTATTGTAGTCGTTTGGCTTTAATAAAACTTCAGATTTTGACTTTAATGACTATAATGACTTTATGCTGCTGTTTGTAACTACCAAAACTATTTGACCTAGACCCATCTTTTATTATACCGATCGAATCAGAATCACTAACTGATTCGATTTAACGATGTCCGTCCGTCCGTCCGTCTGTGTGTCCATGTAAACCTTGTAATCAAACTGCAGGTCGCAAATATGAATATATTTTGATGAAATTTGGTATGTAAGCTTTTATCAGCCACAGGATGAACGCTATTGAAATTGGTGGGAGTCGGTCCATGTTCAGACCTAGCCCCCATACAAATTACCCCTATGAAATCGACATAAATTGTCATAAGATCCAAATTGTCATATAGATCTTACTCAAATTGGGTTTGTATACGTTCATTATATCCATTAATGAGTAGTTCAAAAATGTTCCATTTGGCCCCATATAGAGCTTCCCAATCTTCACTTAAATCTATCAAAAAACAAAAATATTGCACTGATTCTTCTCAAATTTTGTTTGTATATATTTTTGCAAAATACAAGAGACTTTACCAAACATGATCAGGATCGGTCCATTTTTGGACCTAGCCCCATATGGATATAGCATCCGATATGAACTTTTTCATATCTGCAGCCAAAAAAATTAATAATAATCCCACTCAAATTTGGTTTTTGCTTATTTTCTATGTCCAGTTAGTTGGGCCTAAGAGATAGGGTTTCTAAACGCCTGGTATAGGGTATCGTATAGTCGGTCTAGACCGACTATAATTTTTTACTTGTTTTTCTTTAATATTATATCCCCAGGTTCTAACTCTATGCGCAAAAGAGGTCGTGGGATGTGTTCGCGGTTTCTGATATTTACTACAACTTTAACCTTGAATCCTTTATTTTCGAGTTCACTTTTCAATTCGATCGGGTCGACACACGAATCAATACCATTTATAACGACTTGAAGGCCCTTGCAGCTCTTCAATTGATAGGTGTAAAAATTTGTAATATGATATTATTTCTGGTAGCTTCTTTTCAACAGTCTCGAGTTCTGGCGTATTGTGAAGAGAAATCTGCAACACTGTGCATCTACATTTTTTTCCAAGCTAGGAAACAAGTGTAATATCTTTGGTTAATTGGAATGTACACTGAAAGAGTGGGGCCTTTTTGCATTGGTGGAATCGAACGCTTGTTCTTGTACATTGTTCTAACCATGGTCAATTTGTTTTCCAGTAATTTTTGACCCAACTCATAAGACGTCAAGATATTGTACATTGTAACATTATGAACTTTTGGGCCTTCGACCAGATGCAATAAAACTCGTTGACCTTGATTTTTTCTGGAGCAGCTTCAGAAGCTTTCCCAAGGTATGGTTGTATTTTCCAGACAAAGAAGGTTTTTGCGCAAAATTTCAAACTATATCTCTCTGGTTTGTTTTGCATAAAAAATAATCCCCATAGAAACCAGATAGCTGTTCGCCTACAGTGATGTAAGGGTTGAAAAGCATTGGTAATATTTCAGATCACATATTCCAAGGATGACGAATTGGAGCAAATTTATCCGCAGATCTGTTTTGTCGACGACTGATTTTATCACCGAAGCGAAAAATTTTGCTTAGGTACTCAAACTGTTTTTCCGACATAATTTTTCTGAAAATATGCAGACCGAAAGTGATATCTAACAGCCCGTTATTCATATATATTCAGTAAAATTCAACTTACTTGTGAACGCCAGCCAATATCAAAACAACCAAGTATGCAAGAAGCATCGAATTCCTTAGCCCGCTAAATTCATACTTTTTCCAAAATGATTTTCTCAATATGCGGTTGGAAAAAGAAAGCATCCTTGATACCATTCACACGCGATGAAGTAATATTAGTAGTACCTAGCATTAATCTCATCACATTAGCAGTACGATTGCGTCCTGCTGTTTGCATAGCTGGTGCGCTCCGAAGCCTTTTGTCATTTGAGACAAAGGCTCAATATCAACAAAATCAGCGCAGGCTGATTCAACTTCAACTTCAGCATCAAAATTCCATAGCCTAACATTTTCAAAATACGTATTATTGTTTGGTTTCTTGCTTTCTTTTTATGCCTGGTTTTCATTATGTCATATAAACTGACAACAAACAATTGCCTCAACTGACAACTCGTAATTTTCTATTAATTACGCTTGCATTAAATCTTATAAACTAACAAAAAAAAAAAAAAAAAATCCGGCTGTCAAACAAAAACAAATTACCAACATTTTGGCAATTTCATTTTTAATGTTAAATGTTGCCAGGGGTTGTAAATGACAATACATTTCTACCCGTTTTTATACATCTGACAATAATTGACAAATATTGCCATAGAAAATGACATAGTGAAAACCAGGCATTACACTTGGCGTTCAAGGTACTATTTTCATACAACTTTCCTATGCCGAGTAGAAAACTACACCAAGCATACCAAATTGAAAAATTGAAGTTGTTGACAAACAACGTTCCATGTATGATTTGAAACTAAAAGGTAATCCATTTTTGTTCATATGCACGATAAAGAAAAAGTCAAGAAAAATGTGGTTTTCTACACCAAGGTTAAATTTTACAAAATATATGTTTCTTCTTTATTATAGTTATACAAAACATAAAATAATTTTTTCTTACGATACGGTAACCTGGTTTCGCAGCTAAAGTTACTTTAATATAATTTTGAAGAAGAAAACTAAAGTACTGACAGTTATTTCTATCCATTTATTTACATTTCTCATGAATTTTATGAAAACACTAGATAAGGCCCGGTGTGCTTCGCTACACCCTCCCCCCGAATCGTAATGAAAGGGCTCACGCAAAGTCCCAAGGCTCTCACTATTGCAGTAATTCAGATATATCATTTAATATTAAGTTTGTATGGGGTTCCACGCGCAGTTGTCCAATCCCGCCCAATTTTTTTTTTTTGTCTGACTACTTACGTTAATAATAGATGACCTGAGACAAATTTGCAAAGCTAATATATATGATAATATAATATATACGATATTAAAAATTTACTTTTTATGGGATCTGTCACGCCCACTAAAAATATTAAAAAAAAAAAAATACAGCGTGTAGCACTTCCCATATCCGCAGTAAGCCTCTGTGAAAATTTCAGGAAGATCAGATGAGTAGTTCCGGAGATTACCTCCTACAAACAAACAAACACAGATTACCTCTTTATTATGCTAGTATATATTATTAGTATAGATTTTTTCATTTCGATACTTGCTGATATACAATGTTTTTTGTTTTTTCATTCGGTACAACAATTATCAGATTTTTCGGCGTTCCTACCTTGGAGCAAGGTGCATGTCCATGAGAAGAACATGGATTTTCCAAATTAGATCTGGCAACACTTAACTATTGGCCTTGAACTTAAAACATCATTTGAGAATTTTTCTTTTTACCGATTTTTGATTTTGCACATTTTTGATTTTGAAGATTTTTGTTTTTTGGGCAATTATAATTTTTCGCGATTTTTTGGTTTGGCGATTATTGATTTTTGGGATATATTTTCCACGACAAATCACATTGATAACTAACGTACTCGTCAAAAGACTGTCGTTTTCGTAGTACTTCATATTTTTTATATAGGAGGTGCCACGCCTACGCCCATCCCGCCCAATTTTTATTGGACTACTCACATTAATATCTGATGAACTCGTGCAAAATGTCGAGTCTTTCTCTTTTATAGTACACCAGTTATATGATATCAGATATCTACTTTGAATGCTCCGATCACGCCCTTTTTAACTCATCACATGAATAACTTATGGGCTCCCACAAAGTCCCAAGACTCTCACTATCACAGTACTCCAGATATATGGCATTCGATATTTACTTTGTATGGCAGGTCTACGTCTATTGTTCCGATACTGCCCATTTTTTGTCCTATTACTCACATTAATAATATATGACATCAGACAAATTTGAAAAGCTCACTCTATCACAGTAGTCACTCTATCACAGTATGGGAGTTACCACGCCCACTTAACCGATTCCGCCCATTTCCGGCGTAGCTACTAATATTAACAATAGTTGACCTCTCACAAATTTGTTAAGCTCACCCTATCATAGTAATCAATATATATGATATTAAAAATTTACTTTGTGTGGGAAGTGCCACGCACACTTTAAATATTTAAAAAATTATAGCCTATAGCACTTCCCATATCCGCAGTAAGACTCTGTGAAAATTTCAGGAAGATCAGATGAGTAGTTACGGAGATTACCTCCTACAAACAAACAAACAAACACACATTACCTCTTTATTTTATTAGTATAGATATGGGAGGTACCATGCCCACTTATCCGATTCCGCCCATTTCCGGCGTAGCTACTAATATTAACAATAGGTGACCTATCACAAATTTGTTAAGCTCACCCTATCATAGTAATCAATATATATGATATTAAAAATTTACTTTGTGTGGGTGGTGCCACGCCCACTTTAAATATTTAAAAAATTATAGCCTATAGTACTTCCGATATTCGCAGTGAAAATTTCAGGATGATCAGATGAGTAGTTACGGAGATTACCTCCTACAAACAAACAAACAAACACACATTACGTATTTATTATATTAGTTTAGATAAGAATAAAACCTTTTACGTTTTTTTAAAAAGGATTTTTTTCCCAGGAAAATACCTTTTCTTAAAAAATTATGTTAATGCAAAAGATAGGTTATCTCTATAATAACTACGCTCATCACTAGCTCTTTAACTGATTCACTCATATGTAACGCTATATGTGGAATAGGTATTTTCATATAACTATCACTGAAAGATACTAATCAATAATTCCCGCGTAATTCTTATTTAGAATTGGGCTGAATATCATGGAGCTAGGAACTTCCAAAATGCCTGCCTTGCGCTAACATTCTCTAAAATACATTTTTTTAAATGAAATGAATATGAGAAATGAATATGTGGAATCTTACCCATTTCGAATTTTAATTAAATTTTGCACAAATGTTGACTATGACTGAAGTAACATTAACATGAAATTTTATCTCACTGTACGACTTTTTTTTTTTTTAATTATGCTTCTTTTATTTATTGGATCTGCTCTGGGGTGAGCCTAACAATAAGTATACCAATCTGGAAAACTAGATATTATGAACTTAAATAAAAAGAATAAGTTATTTTTTAAACAAAAGTATTTTTAACAAATATAATGTCATTAATAAACGGTACTCCTTAAAATCAGCGGGGTCTTACGGTATTGTAGGTAAATCGTGTCATGTCTGCTGTGTTTTTCAGTTTCTTGCAAGTGGATTCGGGTGAGTTTTCAATTTCGTCTAATAATTTGATTGCAGATGGGGAATTTCATCCTTCAATAGAGGAATATTCAAGTCTTTATGTAAGATTTCGTTCCTTATGTATCAAGGGCTCCTGTTATTATTCACTATATTATTCGACTATATCAAAAGAACGATTAAATACTTTATTGTACACTTCTACCACTTCAATATTGTTTTTAAAATCACGCCGGTGACTGATATCAGTAAATAAGCCACAAATATAGCAATATTTGTTACGATTGTCACACATTTTTTATTTAATTATACCCTCCACTCCAGTGTGCAGAGGGTATATATAAGTTTGTCATTCCGTTTGTAATGATTAGAAAAAAAATTTTGGATCCCATAAAATATATATATTTGTGATCCTTATAACAACCGGAGTTGATATAGCGATGTCCGTCTGCACGTCTGTCCGTCTGTGGAAATCACGATGACGGCCAATCGGGCAGTCAGGGTGCTCGTTGACAAAAAAAATGATTCACTAACATCCTGAAAAGTCTGCTGTTTAAAATCGTCCAAATCGGTCGATCAGGGCCCGAGATTTGAATGAAGAACTAAAAAAAGTCTTGAAAAAATATAATTTTCAATGTTGTTCTTGTCACGATCACGCCCTTAATAGGACAGCTAGGGTGATCGTTTTTAGTGAGAATGATTCACCAAATTCATGGAAAGATTTCTATGTCAAAAATCAACTAAATCGGTGGAACAGGTCCAGGGAAATCTCTGAAAAAGTAAAAAAAAAAATGAAAAACATGATGTCTCTGTATTGTTCTTGTTGTTATTCTAAATGTTGCATTGTTGTCATAGCTGGACTTGTTATTTTTGTGGTCGTTGTGGTAATAATATAATAAAAACAAACCCTTTGTAAATTTTTTATCAACTCTGGTAGAAAAATTTAAAAGTTTCCATTGTTTTGGCATCACTAAAAAAATTTGTTAGAGCATTTCGGTCATTTTCACGAGCCTGCCTGCAAAATTTCAGATCGATTGGGTCACGGGAAAGTGATTAAATTCGATCCAAAATTTGTTCGACAAGCAGACACTACGAGTTAATATAAAGGGAGTAAAAATTCACCAACATCTAAAGCAAATAATGCTAAAATACCTAGTTGTTAATAAAAAAAAACAATGTAAATATAGCAAAAAAAAAATTATGTATTAATTTATTTAAAGAGAAAAACACAAAAATAACGTTTGATGTTGTATTATTAATGCGTTATATTTACATATACATACATACACATATTAAATAATACAAATAATATACATATATTCTATATATGTATATCCATAATAACTGCATGTTAAAAATAAATCGGTGTATTATTTTATTTACATAAATTGCTGCAATGTTTTGTTGTGGGGAAAATACATTTCTTTTTCATTAAGAGAGTGTCACTTCATTTTGCTCAGTCACTATGCCGCAGTAGATGGCACCACAATTTTTGTTCAATTAAGCTTTGCAATAGTTATTTCTATTTTAACATGAATGTCAATATTTTCAACTAGATATCATACAGAACAATGTTAAGAGTATACACGGGCTGGTCTTTTATTTCATATGTTTTTCCATTATTCTTTTACAAATATGAACATAAGTTTGGCATGTTAACTTTTTATTGTCTTTACAAAATAGAGTTACTGAGTTATCAATGAGTTTTTTTGCTTTCAAAAATGTTCTACATACCTAGTTATATAGAAATTTTATTCTGCTTTACCTACAAAATATCTGATTGCGATTACATCTAATTTTTAAAAATTGTTTATAATTACTAAAACATTATTATTCACATAAATAGAAAATTGCAGTTTTAAAATTTTCCATTCAAATTTAAGAAAATATCAATTATAAAAGCTGGAATTAAAATTTCCAAATATAAATTAGAAAATATTAATTGAATTTCAGAAAATCATATCAAAACGTCGGAAATAAAAATTTTAAATTTAGAAGACATCAATTGCATCTTTAATATATAAATTTTATTCGTTAAACACAAATTGAAATTTCAAAAAAAAAAAGACACCAAATATGTTTACATTTAAAAATGTTTACATTTAAAAAAATATTGCCATTCAGGAGAAGTTAATAACTTTTCAGTACCGCGATTCAGTAACTTCTTTAACGATAGTCGAATCGTTAAAAAAAGAAAATTGCAAAATTATTAGTAAAATTTTTAAACGATATTCGCTATTGTTAAAGTCAGCTGTTGTTGTTATCTAAACGACGACCATGTTTGGGTTGTTTATTCAATCGATAAAAACTTAAATTTCTAGGTTGAAATGTCGTCATACATATGTAAATATAAATCATAAAATAGTGAAAAGATTTTGTTTTTATTAAAAAACTTTTTTGTATAAATAAAAAAATTAAATAACTTATTCAATTCATAATTTCATTTTCAAATAAATAAACAGAAATATTAGATAAAAAATAAAGATATTAAACATAAAGATAAAATCATCCTGTCAAACACGAAGTAATTTGTTTTTTCTATTTTTCCTTGTGTTTTTTGCTTATTTTGACAGAGATGCCACTCGTTTACAATTTTAATAAATAGAAAAATAGATTTGTCGACTGTCGTTAAGATGTGTGTACTTAGTGAATCACTTTATCCTTAGTGCAAACAACAATAGCTGTCGATATATTTTGGGATTGTCGGATCGTTGAAATTTACAGAATCGGACTACAGAAAACATTAATTTAAATTCAATGAATTTTAGAAAACCTCAAATGATATTTAAGAATTGCTAACATAAAAATTGTTATATAAATAAATGCAATTTGATGGGAATGTTATTTATATATAAATTTTTAAAATTTTTTTTTGGATTTTAAGTTTTTCAGAAAATAAAGATAACAAATTATTTTATTTAAAATGTTTGGGACTTTTGGTTTTTTGCGTTTGGCATCCCTAATTTGATTATTTATTATTATAAATTTATTCTCTATGTTTTCAAAATATGGCAATATTTTAAAAAAAAAAGTTGAGAGAGCTTTTTTTTTTTTGGTTATTATTTTGTTACTCCATCCGACCTATATGGCCACAATGAAGAAATATTTGACTAATTAATAACCACGATTTAATGCATATAGCCGCCCTACACAACCATTACCTTGCAATGGAGGTTAGGGCGAGCTATTTAATTAGCAAAAACTAAACTAAATGAGAAGTTATGTCATATAACCGGAAACGCATGCATATAGAAAACGCATGCATATTTTTCGTTTACATTTATTATCAATACTCAAACCGAGGTGGAGGGTATCAAGGATTCGGCACAGCCGAATTTAACACTCTTACTTGTTTTATTTGGATTTTCTTATCTTTAATGTATTTGCGCCATGTGAGTCGTCGATCCCAATTAATGCCAAGGTAGACGACATCGTTGGTGTGTGGGATTAAAACGTTGTTCAGTGAAAGTGGTAGGACTGACTTCGGGCCTTAAGCTGTATGTTACATGTTTGCTCTTTGGTTCATTTACCTTGATTCTCCAGGTAGATAGCCATATCTTGACGACGCGTAGGTGTTCATTTACCACCATTGATGCAATTCTAGGGTTATTGTGAATGCTGGGAATGGCTGTATCATATGTAAAAGTTGATGTGGTTAATCTCTGGTTCATTGGTATATCACATGCAAAAACTATATACAGAACAAGGCCTAGGACGCTTCCCTGCGGAACACCTTTGATTTTAAAGACATGAGTGCTGTAAGTGGTGTGACTTTTGAACTTTACTCGAAAATTTCTGTTGGTTAAATATGATTCCAGAATCCTGTGACAATTTGGGAGAAACATATTTCGTATCTTATATAGCAAACCCTCGTGCCATACTTTATCGAATGCTTGGACAACGTCTAAGGAGATAGGCGAACAGTAACTCCTATCTTCACATGTTCTTCTTATCCGAACCGCTATGTGATTTAAATAATGTGATATTCTTCTGCTGTCATAGGTAGTTCTTTAATAATTTTTGGGCAAATTAGAGCACACCCGGGGGCTTTTTAACACCTAGTTCATTGTTGATAACATTACACAGCTCATCGGAGGTGAGCGGAATTGGGTTTATTGTGGCCTGAGTTCTTTCAGTATGTACAGGAATTTGATAACCATTTGAGCATGGATTTGGCTCAAATATAAAACTTATATGCTCTGCAAATGTTTCAGTTTTCTGTTTGTCACTACGTGCCCAGTAGGGCGGTTCGATTTGTAGGGAGGCAAAAAAATCGCTCAGGTGACAAAGAAAATCATATTCTAGGGATCAAAATAAGATTCCATACCTCTAAAACGAATTCTGATGTCCCGACTTTTGACCTGTCTTGTTGTGACTAAAGATAAATTTTGGGGTAGTCACGCATAGTCACGGAGTGATCTAAAAGTTATTTAGCCTCATCCGATCGATCTTTTTGAATAACATAACATAGTCGAGGCGTATGATTATTATATATTAGCAGAGTAAAAAATACGTATACGTATGAGTGAGAGAATTGGGCTGACTATGTTTGATTAAATATTTTTATACCCTCCACTCCAGTGTGCAGAGGGTATATATAAGTTTGTCATTCCGTTTGTAATAATTAGAAAAAAAATTTTGGACCCCATAAAATTTATATATTTGTGATCCTTATAACAACCGGAGTTGATATAGCGATGTCCGTCTGTCCGTCTGTCCGTCTGTGGAAATCACGATGACGGCAACAATCGGGCAGCTAGGGTGCTCGTTGGCATAAAAAATGATGCACTAACATCCTGAAAAGGTTGCTATTTAAAATCGTCCAAATCGGTCGATTAGGGCCCGAGATTTGAATGAAGAACTAAAAAAAGTCTTGAAAAAAAATAATTTTCTATGTTGTTCTTGTCACGATCACGCCCTCAATAGTGCAGCGACAGTGATCATTTTTAGTGAGAATGATTCACCAAATTCATGGGAAGATTTCTACTTCAAAAATGATTAAAATCGCTGGAACAGGTCCAGGGAAATCTCTGAAAAAGTAAAAAAAAAAATAAAACACATGATATTTCTATATTGTTCTCGTTGTTATTCTAAATGTTGCATTGTTTTCATAGCTGGACTTGTTGTTTTTGTGGTCGTTATGGTAATAATATAACAAAAACAAACCCTTTGTAATTTTTTTTAGCAACTCTGGTAGAACAATTTAAAAGTTTCCATTGTTTTGGCATCACTAAAAAAAATGTTAGATCATTTCCGTCATTGCCACGAGCCTGCCTGCAAAATTTCAGATCGAGTGGGTCACGGGAAAGTGGTTAAAATCGATCCAAAATTTTTTCGACAAGCAGACACGAGTTAATATAAACGGAGTAAAAATTCACCAACATCTAAAGCAAATAATGCTAAAATACCTAGTTATTAATAAAAAAACAATTGGGCAATTCACAATGGGTAATGCATCGTTGTATCTGTTGTATCGTGTATCACTTTACAATAGTGTAAAATTGTTGTTGGTAATTTTCACTGAAAAATCTGATACACGATCCAACTTCATTTGCTATGTTTAGTAAATGTTGTATATTGTATCATAACATATCAGTTCCAAGTGAATGCCAGTTTTTATGAAAAAGAAAAAACAAATTCATAGAATTTTATCAGCATAAATAATTATAAAATAAAATATGGCAAATAATTCAAATAAGGCAAATACATCGATAAGTTTATTTATATAAAAATTAATGTTTATATTTTTTTAGTATGTATTTTCTCTTTCAGTACCAACCAAAACATTTAACATTTTTTTTTTCATTATAAATTAAAATGCAAGAGGTACGTAACTAAAACTCCAGGGTATATCTCACGACCAAAAAGCAAACACTGACAAGTGTTTTCTCTTATACAAAATAGCAGAAGCGACGAAGCGATCTTTCCTCGTTGGATCGAAAATTACTAAAGAAAGCGTTTTACAATATGAAAATACAACTGAGTGTTCACAACAAATGATTGTATTGTGTATTTCAATACAACATACAATATACAACACCTGTTGTGAATTGCCCAAATGTAAATTTAGCAAAAAAATTTATGTATTAATTTATTTAAAGAGAAAAGCACAAAAATAACGTTTGATGTTGTATTTTTTGTGTGTAATATTTAAATATACATACATACACATATTAAATAATACAAAAAATATACATATATTATATATGTATATGTATGTATGTATGTATGTATGTATGTATATTCATAGTAACTGCATGTTAGAAATAAATCGGTTATTTTATTTACATAAAATTCTGCAGTATTTTGTTGTGGGGAAAATACATTTCTTTTGCATTAACAGAGTGTCACTTCATTTTGCTCAGCGTGACTATGCCACAGTAGATGGCGCCATAATTTTTGTTTGTTCTAATTAGCTTTGCAATAGTTATTTCTATTTTAACATGAATGTTAATATTTTCAACTAGATATCATACAGAACAATGTTAAGAGTATACACGGGCTGCTCTTTTATTTCATACGTTTTTTCATTATTCTTTTACAAATATGAACATAAGTTTGGAATATTAACTTTTTGTTGTCTTTACAAAATAGAGTTACCGAGTTCGTCAATGAGTTTTTTGCTTACAAAACAGTTCTACATAGTTATATAGAATTATTATTCTCTTTACCTATAAAATATCTGATTGCGATTACATCTAATTTTTAAAAATTGTTTATAATTAATAAAGCATTATTAATCACATAAATACAAAATTTCACTTTTTAAATTTTCCATTCAAATTTAAGAAAATATCAATTATAATAAAAACTGAAAATAAAATTTCCAATTATAAATTAGAAAATATTAATTGAATTTCAGAAAATCATATCAAAACGTCGGAAATAATAATTTTAAATTTAGAAATATGTTTACATTTAAAAATGTTTACATTTAAAAAAAATATTGCCATTCAGGAGAAATTAATAACTTTTCAGTTCCGCGATTCAGTAACTTCTTTTAACGATAGTCGAATCGTAAAAAAAAAAAGAAAATTGCAAAATTATCAGTAAAATTTTTAAACGATATTCGCTATTGTTAAAGTCAGCTGTTGTTGTTATCAAAGAGAACCATTTTTGTGTTGTTTATTCAATCGATAAAAACTTAAATTTTTAGGTTGAAATGTCGTCATACATAAATAAAAATCATGAAATAGTGAAAATATTTTGCTTTAATTAAAAAACTTTTTTATATAAATAAAAAAATTAAATTCATTATTTCATTTTAAAATAAATAAACAGAAATATAAGTAAAAAAAATAAAGATATTAAACATAAACATAAAATCATCCTGTCAAACACGAAATAATTTGTTTTTTTCTATTCTTTGTGTTTTTCGCTTATTTTGACAGAGATGCCACTTCTTTACAATTTAAATAAATAGAAAAACAGATTTGTCGATATTAATTTAAATTCAATGAATTTAAGAAAACCTCAAATGATATTTAAGAATTGCTAACATAAAAATTGTTACATAAGTAAACGTAATTTTATGAGAATGTTATTTTTTATATATAAATTTTCACAATTTTTTTTGGATGAAAATTTTAAGTTTTTCAGAAAATAAAGATAATATTAAATTTTTTTATTTAAAATGTTTGAGACTTTTCGTTTTTTGCGTTTTTCATCCCTAATTTGATTATTTATTATTATAAATTTATTCTCTATGTTTTCAAAATATGGCAATATTTTAAAAAAAGTTGAGAGAGCTTTTTTTTTGGTTATTATTTTGTTACTCCATCCGACCTATATGGCCACAATGAAGAAATATTTGGCCAGTTAAAAGAAGCTATACAGCCATCTCCAATTAGCACGATTTAATGCATATAGCCACTCTACACAACCATTACCTTTGCAATGGAGGTTAGGGCGAGCTATTTAATTAGCAAAAACTAAATTAAACGAGAAGTTATGTCATATAACCGGAAACGCATGCATATAGGTATATAACCTAAATGCATGCCGATCAGCAACTACGATGACTAAAAAGCAAACACCGAAATAAATCCGAAATAATAGAAAAGACGAAAACCAACCCAAAGAATTTTCTGAAATAATTTGGTATTAAGTTTAACAAATTGTTTACTTTTTCCAATATTTTATTTACATTTATTATCAATACTCAAACCGAGGTGGAGGGTATCAAAGATTCGGCACAGCCGAATTTAACACTCTTACTTGTTAATATTAAATATTAAATATTTTGAATAAATATTTTTGATTAAATATTTTTAATATTATATCAAACATAGTCAGCCCAATTCTAAATAAAAAATGGTGTTTTTTTTAAATGTTTGTATGGGGAACCCCAGAGGGTTCCAGGGGTGTGCCACTGGCATGGGTGGGTCGGTCCTCCAAAGTTAGTGGTGGTTGATCATACATTTGGACTCGATTGGGGCATTCTAAATGGGTCAAAGTGAGACAGACAGTTCAAAAGTCGGGACATCAGAATTGGTTTTAGAGATATGGGCCCTCGGGCAAAGTTTCTTATTTTGATCTCTAGAATACGATTTTCCTTGTCACTTGGGTGATTTTATAATCGACGCGTCCTAGTGCCCAGTTATCACTAGATGGCCTACGACTCAAAAATTTGAAATTTCTGAAAAAATTAACTAAACGACTTTAAAAAATTATTTAAAAGTACTTTTGTTGCGCGGCTTATCTTATGTTAAAGATAAACGAATAACGTTTAAAATGATATTTCTCATGACTTTTTTCCAAAGATATAAGTTTAATGTTTCATGCCATATATCTCAAAAAAAGTATTTTGTTTTTTTTTAGTATATATCTCGACGAAGAACTCTTTCTCCTTGCTATCTGTGAAAATCATGGTACAACTCAAATTTGATTCTGAGTTATTACGAATTTAACGTAATATTGTTGTAACCATCAATTGTATATACGAGTAGTTCGGGCATGCAGATTTCAATGATTTTTTTGCTTTTCGGCAAGTGATACAATTTTTTGAAAAAGACTTTGAGGTTTAATGGATTAATGGACATTTTTTTCATATAAAACAAGTAAGAAAATTATAGTCGGTCCAGACCGACTATACGGTACCCTATACCATGGGCTTAGAAACCCTATCTCTTAGGCCCAACTAGTTGGATATAGAATATAAGCATAAATGATTTTTGAGTGGCATTGTTATTAATTTTTTTCCTTTGGTTATGAAAAAATTCATATCGGATGCTATATTTATATGGGGACTGGATCGAAAAATGGACTGATCCTGACCATATTTAGTAAGGTCGCTTATTTTTTGCAAAAACATACACAAACCAAATTTGTCCTGTAGTGTTTATTTTTGGACTACTGATTAATGGGTGTAGTAAATACACACAAAGCCAATTTGACCGAGATCTATATAATAATTTGGGTCATTTGGAGACTTAATTGGATTTCATAGGTGTCATTTGTATGGGGACTATGTCTGAACATGAACCGATTTTCGCCAATTTAACATTTTGTCAAAATATGTTCACATTTGCGACGCGTAGTTTGATTACAAGGTTTACATGGACACACAGACGGACAGACGGTCGGACGGACATCTCCAAATCGACTCAAAAAGTTATTACCTTAAAAATTTATCTTTGCTTAAAAAAATTTTCTTAAATAAAAACAAAGTTATTATTGAAACTCTTATGCATATCATTTTTGAGTATCTCCGTGACTGTGCGTGACTGAGTGTGTCTATCTTAAAATTAATCTTTGGCCACAACAAGTCTTTGGACAAAGTTTCAGATCCATCGGATGAGGGGTAGTGGGGTTTTAATCACTCCGTGACTGTGCGTGTCAAAGCTAATCTTTTTTCACAGCAAGTCTATCGACAAAGTTTTACATCTGTCGGATAAGGGGAAATGGGTCTTAAATCACTCCGTGACTGTGCGTGACTATGTCGAAGTTGATCTTTCTTTATAGGAAGTACATCGACCAAGTTTTAGATCAATCAGCTGAAGCTAAATGACATGTAGATCACTCCGTGACTGTGCGTTACCATGGGTGACTGTGCGTGACTAAGTCGAAGTTGATCTTTTTTTCACACCAAGTGTATGTACCAAGTTTCAGATCGATCGGATGAGGGGATCATCCGATCATCAGATCACTCCGTGACTGTGCGTGACCACGCGTGACTGTCCGTGACTACTCCAAAATTTATCTTTAGTCACAACAAGACTATCGGCCAAGTTTCAGATCATTTGGATTAGGGCGAATGTGGTTGCCCCTCGACAGACAGAGAGATTGAGTTAAAAGAAAGAGTTTAAAAACTAAATTTTTTTAAAAAAAAGTAACTTTTTTAAAAGTAATTTTTTTAAAAAGGTATTGGAATTTTTGATTTCACAAGAAAGCAAGGTGGCTTTTAAAACTACTCACATAGGACTGCATAATGCCGTCTCATTTTCATGTCATTAAACAATTCACAACATTTATAATACAATTCGGAATGGATATTGTGTTCCCAATATATTTTTACAATACTATACATTTTGTGAATTATACTGTTTGATTTGAAAGTAGAAAATCACTTTTATGAAAATATCCTATTTTGTGAAAGACATTTATGTGACATTTTTACTTTTTGAGAAACAATTTTTTTTTTCAAATAGTTTTAAATGGAGCATTTTAAAAAATTTTTTTTAAAAAAGTTTTTTTTGGAATAGTCGGTTGTTTTTTCACACTTTTTAAAACGTTTTATTGTGCCGGAAAATTTCTTAAAGGGCTGGAACTTTTCCAAAAAATTATTGAAAAAAGACAATTTATATTATTAATAAATTTCATATCAGAATTCCATTAGATTAAATTTTTTTTATTGCTATAGTTTGAAAATGCCAAAAAATATGGAAAGTCTGAGCATACTAGTCTGAAAAAGTTTATAACAATAGAAACGCCATTTATATTTGTCAGAAATTTTTTTTTATTTTGTCTTGTTTTACCTTAAATAATTAATGATATAACAAATGTCATAATTGTGCCATATGACACTTAAAGTATGACAGCAACTAAATCTAGAAAAACAGTGAGTCCCTTAACCACAAAAATAAAAAAAATACCGTAAAACTTAACAAAAAGATACAAACAACAGAAGTTAACAATTGTTTATGACTTTGAAATAATGATGATAATACGATACGCCTTGTATTTAAAAATAGGAGATACAATATGTTGCGAAACTTAAATTTATGAAGGAAATGTTTAAGGAAAACCCCAGAAAAATAAGAAGAAGAGAACTCTTAAGTCAATTACATAATTACATTGACTTAAAGCGACTGGGTTTGAAATTACTATAACAAAACAAGTAAGACAATTACAGTCGGTCTAGACCGACTTTACGATACCCTATACCATGCGTTTAGAGACCCTATCTCTTAGGCCCAAATAAATGGACATAGAAAATAAGCAAAAACCAAATTTGAGTGGAATTTTTACTAATTTTTTTGGTTGTAGATATGAAAAAGTTCATATCGGATGCAATATCTATATGGAGACTAGGTCCAAAAATGGACCGATCCTGATCATGTTTGGTAAAGTCTCTCAGTGCAATATTTTTGTTTTTTGATAGATTTAAGTGAAGATCGGGCAGCAGTTCTATATGGGGCCAATGACTAAGAGTTGTCCCATAGGGATCATTTTTGGACTACTCATTAATGGATGTAATAAATGCATACAAACCCAATTTGAGTAAGATCTATATGACAATTTGGATCTTATGGCAATTTATGTCGATTTCATAGGGGTCATTTGTATGGGTGCTAGGTCTGAACATAGACCGATTCAACAGCGTTCATCCTATAGCCGGTAAAAGCTTAAATACCAAATTTCATCAAAATATATTCATATTTGCGACCTGCAGTTTGATTACAATGTTTACATGGACACACAGGCGGACGGACGGACAGACGGACATCGTTAAATCGAATCAGATAGTGATTCTGATTCGATCGGTATAATAAAAGATGGGTCTAGGTCAAATATTTTTGGTAGTTACAAACAGCAGCACAAAGTCATTACACCCAAACCTCATAGTGGTATAGGGTATAAATATACTTACACGGTTGCTGGAGTCCTTCTGCCAGTTACAGACACTTATACAAGCACCCCAATACACAAAAACACATGCACTGTTACAAAAATATAAATTACAAAAATTTTCTTTTGAAAGACATATAAAAAATTTATATAATTTAGACGACAAGTAAATACAAGATTTATAAAGAAAAATTGGTGTTGCTGTTCATTTGTTCTTGTTTTTGTATTATTGCTTTATTTCTTTATAAATATCTTTTGTTTCTTACTACCTGTAGGCAATTTATTAATATATTTCCTGATGGACGAGAAGTATTCTAATGGTTATATAACAATTTTTTAGTTAATATTGATAAAAAATATCCGGACAGACAGATATTGCATATGTAAACCAATATATAAATCTTTATATTCATTGATTATTTAGGTCAGTTTTTTATAAGATTGTGATTTCGTTGGTATCACATTGAAATGTAAAAGTTTGGTTATGAATATCGGTACCAAAAAAAAGACTTAATAACTGTTGCTCTGTATAATTAATCGGCGCTTTATGCCTTCCATCCAATCATTTCTCTCCAAAATCAGTTTAGGCACACGTTTGGCGGCTTTTATTCGAGCAGATGGACTAAAATAAGGCCCATAAAGAAGTTTATCATCGAGGTACCTTAGTTCGGGTACAGGAACTATTGCTGATGTAACAACAATAATCATATCATGTTTACGAACTCGATTGATTCATTCTTTCCTGCCACGATGTAGACGACGAGGAATCCAAGATCGCAACACCTTTTATTTAATTATTTATTCATTTATTTTAGTCTATGGATTAAAATAATATTAATATAATAATATAACATAATCAAATATAATTTTAATATAAAATAATAAAATATTTATTTATTTTATTTTATTTATTTATTTATTTATTGGGGATAAATACAATACAACAAGAACATGTCTTATATTACAGTACTGGGTAGATTAAGGCAAACATAGAATATTGTTAAACAAAATAAAAAAAATTAATACAAGTTTAAATATTTAAAACAATAAGTAATTTAAACTTGACAATTATATAATTATAAGTAAAACAGGTATAATAGTTATTATAAAATATTTTTAATTAAGCTAAGTTGCTAAATATAGCTGCTTTGAAGTGCCTTGCAATGCTAATAATTTGAATGTTGGGGGTAGTTGGTTCCAAAGGCGAATAGAATTCAGGAAGAAATAGCGTTCAGATATTTGCATTTATTTCGTACAGTCTTATTTTTTTTACCTCGCATTGACGTCGAAAAAGTTATTCTGTTGTAAAGGTATTCAGCTTGACCTGTATAAATTATTTTATGTAAATACAACAATGTTCGGCATTTTAGTAAGTTTTCGAATGGTATATTATAGAGTATTGTGAGATGCTGCTGTGTCTTTTGCGGCCATATATGTATCAGGCAATGTTATTATAAGTTACATTAAGCCTTTGTTTGCTTGATGAATCGCAACTGGAGAAAAGCTCACATCCATACATTAGTGTTGGTAATAAGTAGGTCTTGGCAAGCAACATCCGAATATGCAAGGGCGTATAATACTGTGACATTCATAGATTCCTCAACATAGCAAAAGTTTTACCACAGACAAATTTAATGTGATCCGACCAATCAAGTTTTTTGTAGAATATAACGCCAAGGTTTTTCGAAGTTTCAGCTAGATCAATTTTTGTGTTGTTAATCAGTATAGGCGGTAGATTTGTTGGTAAAGTCTCTGCTTTAACAATGATCATACCAATAGATTTTTTAGCATTTAAGCAAAGACCATTTGCTGATGCCCATTCATAAATATAGTTGAGATCATCGTTTATCTTCCCAATGCATTCTGTAATACTCGATGGTTTACAACTAATGTAGAGCTGGACATCGTCCGCGTACATTTGTATTCCATAGAAATGAATTTGTGAAATGAATAGTGGACCAAATATCGATCCTTGTGGCATTCCTCTAGGCATTAAACAGCTGTTAGAGTTATTCTATCCATTATATACAGACTGACTTCTATCGCAAAGATAAGAGTAAATTAACTTTACAGCTGTTATTGAAAAATGAAATAAGCCTCTCAGTTTCAAGCAGAGAATAGAATGATCAGCAGTATCAAATGCTTTTGAGTGATCGAGTAATATTAGAAATGATATCATATTATCATTTATCTGGGTCCGTAGCTTCTCCGAAACATCAATTAGAGCAGATATACAGCTGTGTTTTGGTCTAAAACCCGATTGTCTATCAGTAAGCAAACTATTTATATATAAATAATGACACATTTGCGTATGAATTAAACACTCAAAAACTTTCATATATAAGGCAATATTGCAATTGGTCTGTATGTCTTATCAGCTTTATAAATAATTTTATAATTTTTATAAATTTAGGATGAACCCCATCGTGTCCTATAGAATCCGATTTAATGCTGAGAAATGATTCCAAAACATCTTCTTGAGTGAAATGTATAAAATTAAAGCAAAGCGAATGTTGTTGGTTTGATATATCATTGGTGGAATTATTATTGTAAATGTTTATATCAGCTGAAGGCATTGAGATTTAACTCATTGACATCTATTGTGTTCTCAGCTTTCATGTCATCATTAACAATGCCCATTTTGCGAATTTCCCTCCATTTCTTATTCGAACAGGCAGCAGATTTAAGTTTTTCCTCATAAGATATTGACTTAGCAGTTCTAATTTTTGAATTTACTGTTATTAGTTTAATAACATTAATATTTTAAGTATAATCTATGAAATTTTAAAGATCATCAAAAATACCAGATAATTTTCTAAACGTATTAGCATTTGCTTAGTTTGAGCGGAAATACTGTATCGACAGATGATTGGTGAACACTAAGAGCATTACTGTTTAGCAGGAACTCTCAGCATATGTAGCGATGGCGCCATTTACTAATTTCATTACAAATATCACATTAAACATTTTTCTATGGATTTTTAAGGAAGGCAATTTAATTTGAGCTTATCTTGAGATATATGACGGTATATTAATGAGGATTTGGATAAAGATTTCGGAGGCAAAACTGTGGATAAAGATTTCGCAAGCAAAACTGTAAAATTTTTTTTTTGCTGTGAACGGTATAATGAGGATCCCAAACAACAGGAACGTATTTCAAAATCAGTGTGGCAAGAGATGTATGCAATTGTTTTTTAGGATTGGATCGAGAAATGGTTTGGCCCAACGTTCGATAAAGGCAAGTACTCCTCGACCTTTATTAGGTGTCATGATAATATGTTGAGAAAACGTTAGTTTGGTATCTAACATAACTCCAAGATCAAGAAAGTCGTTCGCAAACTCCAACTGATAACCACCAAAGGAATATTTACTTAAACATTCATCTTTTTTTGTTGAAAAACGCCAATACTTACATTTTTTAAAGTTCAATTTCAAAAAAATTAACTTGCACTACACGACATTATTTTTTAAATCGCTTTGCAGGAAAGCTTGATCACAGGAATCTGTATAGCTAACGACGATTTTTACATCATCAGCATACTTTAGAACGCTATGTCTGGTTTTCATTATGTCATTTTCAATGGCAATTGTTGTCAATTGTTGTCAGCTGTATGAAAACGGATTTTAATGTCTTGTCATTTACAACATCTGGCAACATTTGACATCTGAAATGAAATTGCCAGCATGTTGGCAATTTGTTTGTGTTTGACAGCCGGATTTTTTGTTCGTTTATAAGATGTTATGAATACGTAATGAACAGAAAATGACAAGATGTCAGTTGAGGCAATTGTTTGTTGTCAGCTTATATGACATAGTGAAAACCAGGCATTAGAAAAATTTATTTTAGATGGAACACCATTAATGAAAAGAGAAAATAAAATTATAAATTGCGGTGCACCAGAATTAGCTTTTGTGTTCTTAGATGTAGTATTATTAAAACACACTGCAATCTATCACTCAAGAAATATTGTATTCAGTATATGCAGCTGTTGATGAAGTAAAAGGCAGAGATTAATTAATTTTATCGAAAGCTTTACTGAAGTTTGTATATATAACATCAGTATGTTGACCATTATTGAAATCATGATTAATTAATAAATTAATTAAAAATGGTGAAAGTTTAATATTTTGACAGATCTTTATATAAATTATGAAACACATAAATTCTCGTATAATAAACATATATGAAACAGAGTGTGACGTAAATAAATTAAAAATGAAATTTGAACCAATTCGCAGTTCAAAAAATATTTTCAATTTAATTTTGCGGAAAAAATTAAACAAAAACAAAGACAGTGCTTGCCATATTTTAAAAACACTTTTCCAATTAAAGAAGTATTTCTAACTAAAAAATTATTTAAGGTGAAAACAATATTATCAGATTTATTCATTAAGAAAGAGGATTTCTTTGAGCAAAAAAAAATACAAAATTTAAAAATGATTTGGAAAAAAAATATTTTATTAAAAATTTCTAAATTTTGAATAAAAAAATAATAAAAATCGTACCTTTTTTATAATCCAGCACACTCATTGCCACTTTTTAGGTTAACGTTGTACTTTTTAAAACCTATTTTTTTGTAGCTTAAAAATGATTAGAAAAATAATCTAACCCATATAAACAATTTTTTATTAAAACTGTTTCTTTCCTTAGGCATATGAGTTTTGAATCTCTCCGCTTCTGTGCTTGGCTTTGTGTGACTATTTTAAAATTAATCCGTGGTCACAACAAGTCTGTGGAGAAAGTTCCGGATCAATCGGAAGATGGGAAATGGGGTTTAAATCACTCCGTGAGTGTGTTTGACTGTGTGTGACTATCTTAAGATTAATCTTTGGCCACAACACGTCTATAGACAAAGTTTTAGTTCGGTCGGATGAGGAGAATTGAGGTTTCAATCTCTCCGTGACTGTACGTGACAAAATTAATCTGTAGTCACAACAAGACTACTGGCCAAGTTTAAGATCAATTGGATAAGGCGGAATGGGGTTGACCCACGACAGGCAGACATACAGACAGACAGACGGAGAGTATGAGTTAAAAGAAAGAGTTTAAAAATGTGTTAAGTTGGCAAAAATTTTTGAATTTTATATTATAATTATATTGAATTTTTACAAAATTTTTATTTTTTTTCAAAATTTCATTTCGATTATGAAAATTTGGTTTAATATATTAGATGACATTTCCAACGAAACATGGCCATAACTTAACTCAGATCATTTCCGACGATTTTCTTATACGTAAATAAAGCATAAAACTAAGCAGCGCATTAATTGGTCATCAAGTTATTTATTTTGTTTTAAAGTTAATATGATTCGATACTAAATATTTTCCTTTGGTATACATCCCTCATTTAATACCAGATGAGCTCATGAGGATGGCACTTGAACTGAAAATAATTACAATTGGAAACATGTTTCTTCGATTTCCTTTTTAACCTCATGATGTTGCTCTTATCTTGTAAATACATATTTTTTTATTTTGTTTTTGTTGAAGACATTAAATTTTAATTTCTAATTTTAGGCAGCCTTAACTAAAACTATAACGTGACTGTGTGTGGTAAAACAACAACAACGAAAAAAATTTGGTCTTCACTCTAGTCAACACCCCTGTGGTTTGTAACAACCAATTCAAAAACACATCGAAAAATTCTAAGATGAGAATGATCATCATTGCCTTTTTTCTATCATTATTGTCAGCATGTTCACTTGTTTCTATTTTAACAGTCTTTAACTTACAAGTATGCAGTAGTAATCATCATTTGTTCTTTCTATCTAACCGACATTTGACTACTTCAAATGCTACCTTTGGCCGTACGTACTACTGTAATTTGGGTTTATCGTCTTCTATTTCAAATTTTTTTCTTTAAGACCGTAATTTCCTATTAATGTGTTCTAATGTGACGTTTTCTTTTGGTGTATTTCTGTTTATTTTATGTTCCTTGGGAAATTTATTAGTTTTCGTTATGTGGTGTTTCTATTGGCCCCTTTACCATTAACATTTTAGTTTTCGTTATCAGTTGTTTGGTTTTTTCATGTTTAATACGAGTATCTATGTTTTTTAAATTGTCGGCTAATTTTAGTTTTTTATTATTTTAGTTTTTGGTGGTCTTTACACTTTTTAAGATTGCTTAAAATTGTTTTGTGAAAACCACCTGGGGTGTGAGTTTTTCTTTCAAGACCATATTGTTTAAATTTTTTTTTGTGGTTTACCACATTTTACTCGTACACAGAAAAGTAACAGGTGATGAGCAAACAATTAATGGTTTTAGAAAAATTACTAGTGAGAGGAAACTAGAGAATTTCAATGTTGATATACATATTGAACACGAACTTGATGATATTTATCTGAAACTATACACCAAATGGACTAAAAAATAGCTTCAGTCCTCCATTTCGCGATCTTGATTTCCTTAAAACTCACTACAAAGCTTCCAAAAATGTATTTAAATTATTTAGAAAAAAGTAGGTAATATTGGTGTCAACTGAAAGAAGATAATCCTGACAATTTTCTTCATATTTAACTTTTATCACATCAGGACACAGCAACGTCAATAATTTCCTTTCAAAATTTTATTCTTCTATATAGTTTTGAATATCCAATAAGTTCTTATAATCCTTTGACGACCAGAGTTTTTTGACTGAAGAGATATGAATTTTTTTTTTAATTTTCTTAATCCTTAGCCGTACGATATGAAAGTCAAAAAAATTTGACCCTCCACCCCCCCTCCTTTCCCCTTAAATCACTTGACAAATATAGTTGCCTATGGGTTGAAATGGAACTTTTTACAGAAAAAATATATATGAAATTATGTTTATGTTTTGAAAGATTTTTTTATAAATTCATTAGGAAAGTAAAAAATATTAAGTTTAATTACATAAATAATATATTGTCTATGATAAAGTTGTGAAGCAAAGAAACACATTACATACTTCACAAAACACATTTGTTTGTACGGCTATATTTGCCACTTGGTGCGCAATGTGCACATCTTTTCCAGTTCTCCTTTTTTTCCATTTTGTGAATACTTTTTGGTTTCAATATCGAGCGACTTCCGACTTTTGTAAACTCTGATGAAAATCTCTGACGAGAAGAAAAGTCATTTATAAGTTCTTGAGCTAAAGCAGAACGGAATTCCAGAGAATTTACTTTATTTGGGAAGCTGATATTTTCCGAAATCTGTGAATATATGATATAGCTGTTGTGGACCATAAGTTCGAATAAATCAAAAAACAACCTGATATAAAAGCGCCATTTGCTTCGTCAATCGTACTCGTAATACACTTTTTTTGATCCATCAGACCCACCTTGCCCATTCCTTTATTATAATGTCGAATAACACCAGGACATTTCACATCAATTTTGTCAGCTTGTCCAGCAGTGCGGCGTTTGACTTGCAAAACTTCGATCGGGTCTATGAAGTTTGAGGCAAGGTAAACAGGACGATTGTCCATCTAGTCGGAAATTTTTTAGGAACATTTTTCCGATTGCTCCGAATTGCTGCACAAGCCATTATGTCATTTTCTTGGAGAATACGCATCACATTTATACTGGTAAAAAGTTTTCAAAATTCACTTGGACTCCTTTTTGTGCGAGCGGTTCAGAAAACTGGAGCACAACACTTTCACCAAGACCTTGCTCAACAAATTGCTTTTTGAAATTGTATATGTCCACGGCATACAAAAATCCTGTTTCAGCATCACATAGACACCATAATTTGAAACCCCAGGATACTGGTTTATACTTCATGTATTGCTTCATGGAGTTATGGCCCTTGAACTTAACCATGTGTTCGTCTATAGATAGTCTTTTGGAGTACGTGTATACCTTAGGCATTACCTTATTTATGTGATCAAATAGTGGCCGAACTTTATTTGCGCGATCACTACTATTGCTGTGTTGTTATCGGTGAAGTGGAGGTTCGCTGTGATATCCTCAAATCGCTTACGAGTCATAATATCTGCTACTTGAGATTAATGAAAGGTAGGGTCTGTTGACCAATACAGCCGAATCATTGGAAGTTTCACCAAGCTCATGCGTATAATGATACCAAAATAGGCCTTGAACTCAGTTGTACTCAAATGAATTAATCGTCCATTTTGGGATGCGTATAGATTCGATTGTATAATGACATTTTCACAAAATTCTATTAAACAATATATGTTGACGCAGCTAAAATACCACATTTTTAATAAAACTTACCTTCAAAACTACAAACACCATTGACAACTTCAAATGCCGGTGGGATTTCTTTATGTTGAGGAACAGTTGGTTTGAGTACATGAGAGTGGGCATAGTTACACTCCTTTCCTATTCCAGTGAAAGTTGGTGGGGTATAGTGAAGTGGTTGAGTAAACCTGTACACTGTTTGCGGTGGAATCACTATAGTGGTACCAGATGGATTTGAAGTTGATGGCATTGGTTTTTCCGAAGTGCGATCCATTCGGGATTCTTTCTGCATTTCTCCTTGCTTTGAACCCTCAATGACGACTTCAACCACCTCATCCGTTTTGTTTTCCTGCATCGTTCTCCAAAAATACCATATCCTCCTCGTTCATATTTACATCAGCCTCTTCATATCTGTTGTCACATAATAAAATATATTCTATTTCTTCTGGACGAAGCATAAACCATCGGTCCCGATTTACACACATTTTATCTGCACTTCACAATACACACAATATTAATTTTTTTCCAAATATAAATATAAAAACGTCTTACCTTACATAAATTTATCACTGAAAATATTTTTAACTTCAAAAAAATGACTAAACTTTCACCAACAAATTATACAATTTTACTATAGATGTGCAAAAAAATTTGTAATTCAAGGAATTATTGCAAAAAGCAAAGCCTACTAAATTGAAAAAAAAAACAAGTAAGAAAATTATACGCGGTCTAGACCGACTATACGATACCCTATATCATGCGTTAAGAAACCCAATCTCTTAGGCCCAACTAACTGGACATAGAAAATAAGCAAAAACCAAATTTGAGTGGGATTTTTATTAATTTTTTTGGCTGCAGATATGAAAAAGTTCATATCGGATGCTATATCTATATGGGGACTAGGTCCAAAAATGGACCGATCCAGATCATGTTTGGTAAAGTCTCTTGTATTTTGCAAAAATATATACAAACAAAATTTGAGAAGAATCTGTGCAATATTTTTGTTTTTTAATAGATTTAAGTGAAAATCGGGAAGCAGCTCTATATGGGGCCAAAGTGATCATTTTTGGACTACTCATTAATGGATGTAATGAACGCATATAAACCCAATTTGAGTAAGATCTATATGACAATTTGGATCTTATGACAATTTATGTCGATTTCATAGGGGTAATTTGTATGGGGGCTAGGTCTGAACATGAACCGATTCTCACCAATTTCAATACCGTTCATCCATGGCTTATATACCAAATTTCATCAAAATATATTCATATTTGCGACCTGCAGTTTGATTACAAGGTTTACATGGACACACAGACGGACGGACGGACGGACGGACGGACATTGTTAAATCAACTCAGAAAGTGATTCTGATTCGATCGGTATAATTAAAGATGGGTCTAGGTCAAATATTTTTGGTTGTTACAAACAGCAGCACAAAGTCATTATACCCAAACCACATAGTTGTATAGGGTATAAATATTATCGAAAATTCAAAAATGTGTAAAAAGTTCCGTTTCAACCCATAGGACAAATATACTTGCCAATCAAATTTGTGTTTCCCGTTCCCAAATTTAGGACCCAATTGATTATTTTTTTTTTGGATGTTGAATCAGAAAGGATACAGATAGAACATATTTAAGCCCCATTTGATTTGGTTATCATTTGGGGATGGGACACGCGGCGCTTTAAAGTACATATTTTAACCAACTTTAGTGGCTTTTACAGAAAAAGTGGGGGGTAAAAACTATGTACCACATTTTTGTAGCCACAAGTATTGAGTACATTTCCGTCATAAACACTTTTGTTCTATTCCGCACCTATTAAAAAGCACCGTCGAAAAATGCTGTGGCAAATACGTTTGCTTATGGTCGTCAAAGGGTTAAAAAAATTGAAAATTTAATTATGTAGCAACTTATACAATACATTTATCTTTCTAATTGTATTACGTTTACACACAAACCAATTGAGATAAGTGTGACGCTAGGCATCAAATGAAGTATGTAACCTTTTAAAATCATAATAATAATAATGATATTGATTAATAATAATGAATTGGAATTATAAAGATATTTCTAATGGATGTAACTATACGCACAAATATTGCCTATTTGTTGACTTAATGAGGTTTAAGCCTGGAAAATACTGATATAGAAATTTTACCGTTAATATTTTTTTATTGGAGTAGTACTCTTCAAAAGTTATTTTCATAAAGAAATAAAATTTGAGTTTAAAAAATTAATTTATGGACAATATCGATTTCAGCCAAACCGTACTGGCCTTCATAAAATCTAAAAAAAAAAAATTTAAAACTTGCGGGCCAAGAAATTTTATTTTATTTTATCCGTATTGGTAAAACATCCAAATATATACCCACTATTTACTATACTGGCTTGAATTCATAGAGCCAATATACTCGAACTTTTTTGGAATATTAATGAGTTCCAACTTCTGCAGCGACACATAAATACTGTTAATATCAAGTTTATGTTCCGATAGACAAACAAAGGGGCAGCCACAAAATATATTTGGATATGCAAGAGGATTTTCTTATCTACCCATTTGAGCATAGAGTGAAGCTAAAAATTATTAGTTAAAATAAGCCAGGTCGGCTGAACTTAGATCCTCAAAATGAGAATAACGATAGTTTGTCAGCTATTTCAATAACGGTTCACTCGTCTTAGCTTGATAAATGGTGACCCAATAAGAGTGAACGATTTCATTTAAAAATAAAACTATCTTTTTTAAACTCTTTCCTTTAACTCATACTTTCTGTATCTATGTCTGTCTGTCTGTTGTGGGCCAACCCCATTCCCCCTTATACAATTGATCTGAGACTTGGCCCATAGCCTTGTCGTGACTTTTGGGGTAGAAACGCACAGTCACGCAATATCACGCACAGACACGGAGTGATCGAAATGTCATTTCTCTTCATTCTATCGATCTTAAACTTGGTCCATATTCTAGCTGTGAAAAAAACATTAACTTTGACTTAGTCACACACAGTCATGCACAGTCACGGATTGATTTAAAACACATTTCCCCTTATCCGATCGATCTGAAACTTGGTCGATAGACTTGCTGTGAAAAATAATTAACTATGACATAGCTACCCACAGTTACGAATAGTCACGCACAGTCACAGAGAGATTAAAACCTTACTTCCCCTCGTCCGATCGATCTGAAATTTTGTCTATAGACTTGTGACCAAAGATTAATTTTAAAATGGTCACGCAAAGTCACGCACAGTCACGGAGAGATTCAAAATTCATATGCATAAGGAAAGAAAGAGTTTTAACAAAAACTTTGTTTTTATGGGTTAGATTATTTTTGAGGATATTTTTATTGCATTGTAAAGATTATGTATGAAGTAAAATATCGGGCGCATGATATTTTAACAAAGATTTGGCTCTATCTCATCGACGACGCGTTCGATCTCGGATTTGGGCTTTATTAACATAAACCTGTAGTGCGATTCTGTAAATTTTAACGATCCGACAATCGCAGAATATATCGACAGCTATTGTTGTTTGCATTAACGATTAAGTGATTCACTGAGTACACCTTAATAACGACAGTCGACAAATCTATTTATACCCTATACCACTATGTGGTTTGGGTATAATGACTTTGTGCTGCTGTTTGTAACTACAAAAAATATTTGACCAAGACCCATCTTTAATTATATCGATGGAATCAGAATCACTATCTGATTCAATTTAACGATGTCCGTCCGTCCGTCCGTCCGTCCGACCGTCCGTCCGTCCGTCTGTGTGTCCATGTAAAGCTTGTAATCAAACTGCAGGTCGCAAATATGAATATATTTTGATGAAATTTGGTATATAAGCTTTCATCGACCATAGGATGAACTCTATTGAAATTAGTGAGAATCGGTCCATGTTCAGACCTAGCCCCCATACAAATGACCCCTATGAAATCGACTTAAATTGCCATAAGATCCAAATTATCATATAAATCTTAGTCAAATTGGGTTTGTATGTGTTTATTACATCCATTAATCAGTAGTCCAAAAATGATCCCTTTGGGACAACTCTTAGTCATAGGCCCCATATAGAGCTGCTTCCCGATCTTCACTTAAATCTATCAAAAAACAAAAATATTGCACTGATTCATCTCAAATTTTGTTTGTATATATTTTTGCAAAATACAAAAGACCTTACCAAACATGGTCAGGATCGGTCCATTTTTGGGCCTAGTCCCCATATAGATATATCATTCGATATGAACTTTTTCATATCTGCAGACAAAAAAATTTATAAAAATCCCACTCAAATTTGGTTTATGCTTATTTTCTATGTCCAGTTAGTTGGGCCTATGGGGTAGGGTCTCTAAACGCATGGTATAGAGTATAGGGTATTTTCTTACTTGTTTTATATTTATTTAAATTGTAATCGAGTGTCATTTCTGTTAATATAAGCGAAAAACACAAAGAATAATAGGAAAAAACCAATGACTTCGTGTTTGACAGGATGATTTTATGTTTAATTTCTTTATTTTGTTTATTAATATTGTTTCTTTTAATTATTTGAAACTAAAATAATGAATTGAATATGCTATTTAATTTTCTTTGTTTATATTAATGGTTTTATAATAAAAGCAAAATATTTTCGCTATTTTCTGTTTATACCCTATACCACTATGTGGTTTGGGTATAATGACTTGGTGCTGCTGTTTGTAACAACCAAAAATACTTGACCTACACCCATCTTTAATTATACCGATCGAATCAGAATCACTTTCTGCGTTGATTTAACAATGTCCGTCCGTCCGTCCGTCCGTCTGTGTGTCCATTGTAAAGCTTGTAATTAAACTGCAGATCGCAAATATGAATATATTTTGATGAAATTTGGTATTTGATATTTTATCGGCCATAGGATGAACGCTATTGAAATTGGTGAGAATCGGTCCATGTTCAGACCTAGCCCCCATACAAATGACCCCTAGGAAATCAACATATATTGCCATAAGATCCAAATTATCATACAAATCTGAGTCAACTTTGGTTTTTATATATAAATTACGTCCATTAATTAGTAGTCCAAAAATGATACCTATTGGACAACTACTCATATGCCCCATATAGAGCTGCTTCCCGATCTTCACTTAAATCTATCAAAAAACAAAAATATTACACGGTTTCCTTTCAAATTTGGTTTGTATATATTTTTTCAAATATAACTGACTTACCGATCGACTCAGAATCACTTTTTGAGTTGAAATAGCAATTTCCGTCCATCCGTCCGTCCGTCCGTCCGTCTATGTGTCCATGTAAAGCTTGTAATCAAACTATAGGTCGCAAATATGTATATATTTTGATGAACTTCGGTATATAAGCTTCCACCGGCCATGGGATGAATTCTATTGAAATTGGTGAGAATCGGTTTATGTTCAGACCTAGCCCCCATACAAATGACCCCTATGATCTCGACATAAATTGCCATAAGTTCCAAATTATCGTATAGATCTCAGTCGAATTGGGTTTCTATGTGTTTATTACATCCATTAATCAGTAGTTCAAAAATACTCTCTACAGGAAAATTCTTAGTCATAGGCCCCTTATAGAGCTGCTTCCCGATCTTCAGATAGATTTATCAAAAAACAAAAATATTGCACAGATTTTTCTCAAATTTGGTCTGTATACATTTTTTCAAAGTATAACTGACTTTACCAAATATGGTCAGGATCGGTCCATTTTTCGACCTAGTCCCCATTTAAATATAGTATCCGATATGAACTTTTTCATATCTGCAGCGAAAAAAATTAATAAAAATGCCACTCAAATTTGGTTAATGCATATTTGCTATATTCAATTAGTTGGACTGAAGAAATAGGGTCTCTTAACCATGGTATAGGGTATCGTATAGTCGGGCTAGACCGACTACAATTTTCTTACTTGTTTTTGTTTATGTATGACGACATTTCAACCTAAAAATATTTAACTTTTTAACGATTGAATAAACAATACAAAAATTGTTGTTGTTTAGATAACAACAACAGCTTACTTGAACAATAGCGAATATCGTTTAAAAATATATATGAATACCAAAATCGTTAATTTTATTGTTTTCTTTTTTAACGATTCGATTATCGTTAAAATAAGTTACTGAATCGCGCTACTGAGATTTTAAAAACCACAATGAAATAAATCGCACAGCGCTAAAACGCTAAATGCCGATGGCAAATAAATAGATTGTTTCTTACGCGGTGTAGCAAGTGGCATCGTCCTGCTGAAACCACATATTGCTTTGATCAATACCATTCAATTGAGACCAGAAGAGTTCCGTTATCATGTTCCTATAAGTAATGGTATTCACAGTCGTGCACTCCTATTGTCGCAACGTTTATAACTATTCACAGTTCTTTCAGTAGTCATTTGTTTTTGTTATTATTATTTTATTTATTTAATTATTCATTTATTTACTTATTACAATTTTTTGTTTATTTATTATTATAATTTTTTTTTTTTGTTTTGAAAGAGGATATTTTGTAAGTATCATAATTTTATCGCTTGATTGGTCGATTAATTCGGTCGATTAAAGTTATGTAAGTGTTATTTCCCATAACGATGCATATCATTTCGATCTAGTAGTCAGACTCAGAGGCATTAAAAAATTGAATATTCTCGGAACCAATCGAATACTCTTTTAGAATGGTGTTCTCTGAATCTTTTGATGTGACAACAGTATCTGCAACATCTCTTAGTGAAAATTTTTTCGCACCAAATTTTTTAATGTCTTTCTAGTTCAATTGAGTGAGCTTTCCGTATAGTTTACGCTTTAGTTGACCTGTCAGTTGAGCTAATTTTTATAATTATATTAATGAAACGAAAGAAAGAGTTGACAAAAATAATAAAGTGTGAGAGTGATACAACACGTTTGCAAACATATGACAAATAATACTTCCAGTTTTATTTTGGCTGGCTATCTCTACATTTAATAATAACATAATGCAACAGCCATTCTAGTGGGGTGAGAAATTAAAAATCGGGGAGAAAGTGGTAGGCCAGTATAGTAAAAAAATTTATTTATGTTTATTATATATAACTCAATATCTATTGACGATTTCTCTTTTCATTAAGGCCAAAGACATATAATATAAAGATATTGCAAGATGCATAACGGCTTTACTTCAAGAATGCGACAATGGATGGGGGTAACATGAGCTGCATTTTATGGAATATTTTTTTAATATTGGAAATATTCTCTGCAATATTTATAAATATTCGAAATGGCTGTCTTAAAAAATCATGGCGATTAATCAAACAAATTCGAAAAAATCTGACGTTTAACAATATTTTTGAAAACATAATTTATATACACTGCCTCCAACGAACAATCGGACAAATATTTATTCTTCAAAATAAATTATATAATCAATAATTTGATATACTTTCCAATTATCATTTTTGGTTATTATTATCTACATATATGATGTATATGTTTAGAGAAAAGGTGGGAAAAAAAAGCACAGATGGACAAAGAAAAATATTAAATAATCACATGTAATGTGAAAGCGAGTTTTCTAGTAACCCACATACATCCACTGACAACAAGAAAAAAGATTTTTAAGTCCAATAAATGAAAAAGTTAATGCTCTGAAATGAAAAACTTGATGCTCTGTATAGTTCATTTCTTTTGGTAGGTAAAAATATTCATCTTATTCGATTCAAGATGCAATACTGTGTCGCCCAAAAAATTATTTTTTTTAGTTTCTATTATTCTATAGAAATTATTATTATTTTTTGTACTGTTTAATAAAGAATAGTTTTTTTTAATCAGAAATATATTATAAAAATCGAAACTTTAAGTGAGATTTGTATTGTGCTGTTAAAAAAACTGTATGAGGGTGTCCGATTATTCATTTGAGGCACTGTAATTGTTTCTATAGGTATTTATTTTTGTTTATTTTTATTAACAATTTAGTTATAATGAATGGAAATGTGATGACGTTAAATAGGAAAATGGGTTGTAGATTTTGGGGTTGTACATTTTGTAGTTTTTTTATTAGCTTCGGTCATTTTATTTCTGTGGGACTATTTATTTTTCCTGATCCATCCCTTCAACAACATTTCTATTACAAAACAAATTAAAAAATTCTGCACGGCCTTTGAGAAATTTACTTCGTTTAACGTCGAAAATATTCCGTAGTTATATTCAATAAAAAAACATCACTTAATTTATCTAATGTTTTTGTTTATTTTTTAGTTTATTTAAAAAAAAAAAAAAAAAAATGTTTTAAAAATTGAAATTCCAATGTTTACAATTTTTTTTATTCTGACATTTTCACGTGAACACAAAATTGTTTACATTTGTTTTCGAATATCGCTCAGAAAATGACTGGAATAATAAACTATTCCAATTGCAATTTTGTAAATTTCATCCGCTAGTGCCATCTATGTGATATTTATAGCAAACAACTGCAGAGGCTCTGTTAAGGCTTAAATATATAACTTTCTAGTAATAAATCTTTTTATTAATATAATAAAAAAATCAAGTAGAACGAATTTTATGGAATTAAATCTACAAAAAAATTTTACCCTTTTTATCATTTTTTTGCTAATAGAACGTCAATGACTCAAAATTTTTGTAACTGTGCAAATAAGGCCAAAGACAATTAAAAATAGTTCTGAGCACGTAACAATGATATACTACAATGAATATAGGCCGTTATTATGAGTTGCATTCGATCTTCGATCTTCGCTGGCTATCGAATATCGACTATCGAAAGTCAAGTTCGTATTATGAGCTGGCAGCATGGTCGAAAATTACGTTGTACATCGAATTTTCAATCGAACACAATTTGGTTTCGATGCTGGATGGCACTTTGTAAAACTTATTGAAAATATAAGTTGTAAACTATTTTAATTTCATCTGTAGTAGACAGCAAATCCATAAATACCTCCTTGCAGTCGAAAATTTGCTATAAATCTGTAAACAAATGGTGTCATTGTTAAAACCGTATATTCACATAGTGGAATCCATTTCCAAAATCTTGTTGACGAAACATTCATCTACATCAGACGATCGCAGAAACATAATTTTTTTTTTCTCTAATATTTATTGTGCCAGCTGATAAATATGTACGATAATATATATATTTATAATATGATAATATTTATTTATTGTGCTAGCTGATAAATATGTACTTTGTATTGTGAATAATCCGATGAGTTAATTCGACCACAATCGAAAAGCGAAAGTTGTTCATAATAGGCAACACAGTTAAGTCTTTTATTGCTCAAATCAAACTGAATATATATTTTTCAATTGCTATGGCATATTACAAATAATATCAAACAAACTTAGATTTAATTGAAACAGCTATAAATACGATACAGTTATACATTACAATATGTAATTTTTATTTCGGGAACCGAATATCTTATCCAGTAAAAGTACCTTCAAGCTGCACACTTCCATTTATCGCTTCAAAGCAAATGTTCATATCTGAGAAACTAAACAAACAAACATTAAGATAAGAAAACAATATAAAAGGTCATAAAGAAAAAAGGTTGGTAAATTTAGTACACTGGCCTAGAACTTTTACCTTGACTTAGTATTTTTAACCCCTGATCCCAAAAATGTTCTGTATTGTAATACAGCGTATGTATGTGTGGCTACATTAAAAGCAGCAGTTAGAATGTAAAAAATTAAAATTAATTTATATACATGAACAACTGAACGAAATAACAAAAAAAAACTAAAAGACTGAAAGAGCTATAGAACTAAAAACATAGTTCAGTAGAACTACATAAACTACATCACCCCACATGTTATTTATTCTTGGAACAATTCATCTAATCGCTTAAATTGGGTTACTTTCCTCCCATTAGGAAAGAATCATATATTATGCCCATGTTTAAGTCTGTATCGTTGTCACATCATGTGTCCTCTATCATATCTCCAACGCAATATGGATTCGGCTCTACAACAATAAATTTTTTAGAGCTTACTACTTTGATAAGTGAAGGTTTTATCAATATGAAATAATCAGATGTTATGTATAATGATTTTTGGAAGCCATTTGATAAACTTAATCATAATCTATTGATTTTATGGGCTTTAGTATATCACTCATAAAATGGCTTGGATCATATTTAAAGGATAGAAAACAATGTATTAAGTTCCGTGATTCACATTCCAACAACAAAAAAGTATTACCAGGTGTACATCATGATAGTCACTTGGGACTCCTTTTATTTACGTCATTTATAAATGATCCTTCTTCTTTAATTAAACACTCAAATACATTAATGTATGCAGATGATGTACACTAGTCGGCATAATTATTTTGACATATGCAACTGTGATGTTTTCTTGTCCAGTTCATTTGATTGCATGAACTAACGGTACATGGGTTATGTTCAAAAAAAATCCATATTTATAGCTATAAGCGTGCCCAATATTTTGTCGTTTACGCTTTGCACTCCCTTTCTGCTGACAAGAAAGCAAGCAGACAGCGAATTTTTTCGTGGCATAAGTAATTTGACAAAATATTTGTGGCAGCGTTCGCGCATGGTTTAGCAAGTGACAATCAACTAACTTTGGTATTTACATTTTATTGACATTTTTTATAATATTCAAATAAAATATTGAATAAAAATTATTGGAGACCATGGGAAAAACGGCTGAGTAAAGCTATGTTACTAGAGCTTCAATATTGGCAATTTTATTTCTGGCGTCGCAGTAAAAGATATTGAATTTAATTTATCGCGCCAAACACTGCACTATCAAATTAATAAATTAAGGAACATAATGACATCAGAAACTTACCTAGATCAGGTGCTAAATGCAAAACAATGCTAATTGAAGACCGAATCCTTCACAAAAATATTCAACTAAAGCCCCAATCTGCTGCAAATCAATGGAATCATAGTAATCGCCGTCGTTTAAAAGACTGAGATTTTAAAACATACAAAGCAAGAACGTACCTCCATATCAGATGTGAACAAGCTGAATAGATTGGCCTACCCAAAGGAGCATCTTCAGCAGCCAAAAGAGTTTTGGAGAAGCGTTCTATGAACAGATCAAAGCTCCTTTGAGTTCAACTCTTCAAAACAATGGGTTGGGTGACTTGGCTCCCATCGCCGGCTCGATGAACCAAGGCCAATATTTGAGCATCCTAAATGATAACGCTTTCTCTTCCGGTGACAGGTTGATCAGAGAATCATTTATCCTCTAACAGGACAATCCCCATGCCACAAAAGCAGGATGATATCAAAATATTTAAAGGTTGTTGGTACTATTACTTTGGACTGGCCACCCCAAAATCCAGACTTGAGTACCATTGAAAACATGTGGTCTCTTATCAAACGTAATTGGTTATTACATAAAATCATAGAAGACACAATTTCCGAGGTCACTTCCCTTTGGAATGAGATATCCTCAGGGATCCTTCAAAATTTACTAGACTCAGCTCCAAGAAGCTTTCAAAAAGCTATTACATATATTTTATAAACTCAAAATCAAATTTCTATACTTTTGTTAAATATTAAGCTTCTTTTTTTAATAATAATATGTCAAAATACTTATGGCAACACCTCAAAATTACTTTCATTCATATCTTTTAAATTTTTTACGAAAGTAACTCTATTGAGTTATTTCTTAGTTTATTTTAGCAATATCTAAACAAAACAAAAAAAAAATCATTATCTTTTATAAAGACAACTAAAAATTGAATACAAAAAACGCATCATTTTGTGTTTGTCAAAATAATTATGCCGACGAGTGTAAACATAATTTTTACACTCAACAATCTTGATCAACAAACTTTAACAGAATGATATTTTTCGTTTAATTGCTTGCTGCAATATTAACTTATTGGACCTAAATATCAAAAAAAAAGCTAATATTTGATTTTTACTAGATCAGGTCCAATTAATTGTTATTAATTAAAACATAATTTTGAATTCATTTAATTTAAAACAGTATTTTTATTTTTGATATATTTCACATTATTAGTAAATTTACTTGTCACAAGAAGTGATTTCTAACAACTTATTCTAACTTCTTACAATATTCCTCTTTTATACAATTTTAAATCTAACGGCAAATACTAATTATGAATATTGGAAAACTAACAACGATAAAGAGAATAAGCGATAATTGTTATAATGTAAAATATTTGATACTTCAGTTTAAAGTGAAAATCTATATACATAAAATTCAATTTCTGTTTGTTTGTTTAACTGCTATACAAATTTTTATTTTCTAACGAATTTCTCTGAAATTTGGTACACACGATCTCTGTACTCGATGAAAGGCCGCAATGTGCTTCATAGCGCCACGCCTACTTTCGCCTACTTTTTATGCAACATTTATTTTCTCTTTTTGGTATGTTTGTTCCCTATACAAATTTTTATTTTTCAACGAATATCTCTGAAATTTGGTACAGACGATATCTTACTGGCGCCGCCTACTTATTATCTCAATTCTATATACTTAAAATTCATTTTCTGTTTGTTTGTTTGACCACTATACAAATTTGTATTTCTCAACGGATTTCTCTGAAATTTGGTACACACGATCTCTGTACTCCAGTTAAGGTTGCCCTATGCTTTTTACTGGCCGCGCATTCTTTTGATTAATTGCAGATTCATTTAATATGTGAATAGATGCAGGTTGCCTACTGCTGTAAGATTACTTTGATGAGGTTACAAAATTTAATATTACATTTAGTTCCATCTCGCCTTTTGGCTACATTGGAAAGCAACCTATTACAAATATTTCCAATAAACTTTTTAAAGGTGGAAAATGCAATATTTGCAATTGTGAATTGCATACGAAAGCATACAGCTCACACATCCACTAACCATTTTTAAAGTCAAAGGACTTTGGATCCCGGACAAGACCGGGTAATAATATTATTAATAATCTAACCCATAAAAACAAAGTTTTTATTAAAACTCGTTGTTTCATTATGCATATGAGTTTTGAATATCTCAGTGACTGTGCGTGACTGTGTGTGACTATCTTAAAACTAGTGGATTGTGTGGCGCCTAGGCGCCCGTTTATTTTGATTTTAACAAACAAATTTTTTTTCCCATTCCAAAATTTTCCTATATTTTATATATTAAAAAAAATTAATTTTAATGTTTTTAAAATTTAAAAAAAAAATCGGAAAACAGTTGTAAAAAATACAAACCAAAAACGATTTTCAAATGAAGTTCTGTAAAAGGTCCTTTTATGTAATTTTCGCATAAGTTTGCCAGTAGCCAACATTTGCTTTATATTTTCTGCTTCTATACATAAGGAGTTTTTAATATTATATGATTTTAAAAAAATATTTCATTTTGATAGAAAATTGGTAATTTTAGTCTTAATAATTTAATAATTTAATTTATGTTTTATAACTTTTTAAAATGATTCAAAATAAATAAATTGATTCAACTAAAAAAAGTTTTTAAACCTTTCGGACAAAACAAAAAAATACTACGGTTATAACGAACTTAGTCTATAAAGAACTAATATGGCCAGTCCCGCCGAGTTCGTTATAACTGAACTCCATTTTATTGTAGAAAAAATAGAATAGCATAGAAAAAAAAAAAAACGTTTTAGAGCAAGGTTCCTAAAAGTTTCTTAAGGGGGGTAAGGTTTTAAAAGTTAATAAAAGTCGTATTTTGCATAATTCGTTTTTGAAGACATGAATACACGTCATAGCATAACATTTAAAGAATCTTTGAAAAAATTTTCAACTAAAAATTTTAATAAATAAGTCCGTGACAGCCAATATCCGGAGGCGTTGTTGTTTTGCGGTGAACATCATAACTCGTTACCGGATCATGTGAAATAAAAAAATCGAAATGCTTTTAAAAGGTGACATGTTTCCTGAAGTATTGACGAAGAGTTTTTCAATTTTTTTTTTGCAGCATTTTGAAGTGAAAAACGATTTTTGCTATACAATTTCGAGAATTTGTTGCTAAAATGGGGAAGAAAATGGAATTAAAAAAAACTTCGTGGTTACCTGATGATTTTTGTGTAGATATAGTGTCTAAAATTTCAGAAGAATCGGTCAAGAAGCTGTTCACGGACTTCGAACATTTATTTGCGAGAAAATCGGTTTAAGGTTTTTTAAAAACTGATTTGTATACTACATATATACCGTATGAGGCCGGTCGCTGGAAACGCTGTATCTTCTTAAGTTTTGCTCTGATTTACTTAAAATTTTGACACAACACTTCGACATGTTGTGCATTTAGGAAGAGAAATGCAAAAAAGGTTTTAAAACCTACCATCCCTTAAGGAAATGCAAACACGAATACACCTATGTACACAAAAAAGAAAAAAATATTTCATATATCATCATACATGTAAATTGAAAAAAAAGAAAACTACATTATTTGCAAAGTTATCTATAAATCCAAAAAGGAAAAAAAAAAAAGCGCGTATTAGTTTTACTTCAAAAAAAAAAAAAAAATCGCTTTTAATTCTTCCATGATAATTTCAATAAAATATTCAAATTAAAATCTTAAATGTACCTTTTTACGTAATTTATGTTTGTCTAAATTTTTTAACAGCAAATTATGCAAAAATTAATATTATGAGTGAAAAAAAAAATTATTTTCCCACCTCTCTTCTAAAATTACAATGTAATTTAATTATGCAAAGTTACAATAATTTAAAGTTTAAACTTAATATTGCACTATTTTTTCAAGGGCTTTTCAATACAGAGCTATAAATGAAATCATACGATGGACAACAACAAAATCCACATTGAAGATCTCTTTTTCCTCAAATATTTATCAAAAAAAGCATGCTCTTTGATAAGTGCTGGCCATCAGAGAACTGAGCGAAAGCACTCTTAAGAATACAAACCAATTTTGAGATGAAAAACCAAAAGACAAACGGATAAGTTTATTTTGATAAAAGAAGTATGTATGAATATCGGGCGACGTTAAATGAGAAAAAATAAAAATGTTTAAATTTTCATTCATTACTTTTTTGCAGAATTTTTTCATTGACCAATAATAGGAATTTAAAGAAGAATTTGAGTAGATATTAGTTTTTTTGATGCATTTTTTGCGTTCGACTTATTCCATATGTAACACGACATTTGCATATGTTGTATTGCCAATTTTGTAATTTTGACGATTTTTCAATTTGTTAGAATGATTTGTTAAATTCGTAAAAATAATGATTGAAAATTTAAAATTTTCAGTAGTATAAAAATTACGATTTGAAGGGTTAACAATTAATGGGTTGTAAATTGAAAATTGAGTTTTAGTCCAGTGTAAATGTAAATTACAAAATATGTATAGATTTAATTCTGAGTCAAGTCGTTTCAAAACGGAAACACCTTGAATAGCATCTCAATCTATATTATATGTTTCAACTATAGATACATGTCAATAAAATTATTTAGTTGATTGCTGTGTTAAATTTTTTTCGTTGAAATTTCACCAAATGCTGTAATAATATTTGTAATATAAATGATATAAATAAATTTGATTGTTTTCTTTTGGAATATTTTGTAGAGTTTTATTTTTATTTTCTTGACAATTTCTTGTTTTAAAAATGACGATTTTGGCGATTTAGTTTCCAAAATTGTCGATTTTCAGAAGATTTTATTAGCAGCACTGGTCGGTAACATAGAAGAGAGAAAATTGTGTGTGGGTTTGTATCAAATGAGAAAGATTAAATATTGTTTGTGTATTTCGAATAGCTTTGTATGGAGTGCTATGTGTGTATATTATTTCAGCGTTACAGAATCAGTCAGTCAGTCAGTGAGTCAGGGATCAGCGTAAATATATTTAAGATATGGGCATTTCTCCAATATCGAATGCGACATTCGTACGCATTCAAAGTGAAAAAAAAAACATATGCCAAAACATTGTTTCATTTTTACAAAAGACGAAACTTATAGCTCTTGATTAGCACTATAATTGGTACTAATGTTGATTTTGGGCAATTGTTCGTTTTCAAGATAATTAAAAAAAAAAACAAAGCATTCGCTTGCGACAAAAACGGAAGTCGCTTTCAAGGCCAACAGTTCAAACACCGATTTCAGCTAAGCCTGGAGAGTATTTTAGTGCGGAAAATTGTTAAATGTTATGCACTGATGCATCTTAATAATGATTTTTATATGATTCAAAAATATTAAGTAGCTTATTTTTTATTTAATTTTAATCAAAGTCGCATGCGACTGTAAATCTGGTGAACAGCTTAAAAGATATACCTTTCAAACAATATACGTTTGTTCAAAATCGGTATAAAACGGTAGAACAAAACATCTGTCACAAGAAATCGCCTGGTCTATTATTCATAATATACATGTAAAATTAAAGAACAGAAACTAGCTTAATTAAGAATAGTACTATAATGCCAAATAAAGTATTTTTAATGGAATATGCAGTCTTAGCTGCTTCCACCTGTCGCCCATCGCAACAAAACGAATCCAACTGGAATATACCTGGAATGCCTTTTACCTCCTTCCATTTTTCGTACAACTTATAATGTAGAGATACATTTCCAAATTGGGCAAGTGTCATAAAATTTATTTTTATTTCATTTATACTGTTTTCTGCACATTGATAAAATGATAGTGCATTTTTTCACTTGTTCGACTTTGCATTCGAATATTTCAAAATGTGCTATGAATAAATGTAAAATTCGCTTAAATTAGTTACATTTGATAGATTGTCTATAAAAATATGTTAAAACAACATACTTTTATAGACTTTGAATTTTTTTTGGAAATGTCCATATATATAAATGTATACTTTCAGTAGTATATAAGTATTATTCCACATACTGAATAAAGAAATAAATAAACAACAAAAAAATGTATACCACATGTAAACATTTTCTTGCGCATAGAGTAGTCACCGAAGTCATTTGCCACATCCTTAACATTTCTACAGCAGAAGTTTCATCCCGCAAAGAAAATATAATGGAACTTATTTGTTCGACAAAATTTGGCATTCTTTAAATAGCCAAATTGATTTAAATTCATGTTAGTGCACAATGACGATATTGGTAAATATATCAAAAAGAGTATTAAGAGCATCAAGAATAAAATCCCCAAACCTACAAAATCCCGAATTATAAGTTGAAAAGCCAAGTTTTAATTTTGGCATTGTATTATATTAAATACATCTGTGACGATCGAAACTCCACCACATCCGTGTCCCAACCAATACAGGTATTTTAACGAGTAGTATAATTTCAAGGAAGCAATATAGAAATATGTTTAAAAATTTAACATAAATCACCAACAGGGACATAAACCTTGATAATCTGTATTTTGCCACGTACCATTAATTAATTCTTTGTAACAAAATCTAAGACACCCTTAAAGATCAATTGCAAGTTGTTATTTGTTTCACAATTAAAAAAAAAAGTGCCTGTTTAAAATAAAAAAAAAAAATAAGAAAAAGTATCCCAAGCAACCCTCATTTGCCACAATAAATACTAAAAATGAAAAAAGTGATTTCAAAAGTTAATCCCTGGTTACAAACTGTAACCATATCTGGTAAACAAACAAGACACAAACACTTGTAAGTTTTAAATTTCGATTTTTTAAATACTCGTGCCGACCTAAGCAAACTATAAAACTTAGGGTTCTTAAAAAATTCATTTCTTTTTAAATATTTTTTCAATCCCCTGCATTAATGCACATTCACAAAAACTATCGTTTTTCGAAATAATAAATTGTTAGAAAAATCATTTATTTTAATCTTTATTGCATTTGTTAGTGCAAATTTTATATCAAAATAAATAAATATAAATATTTTAAAATCTTTTTTTTTTTTTATGAATATGTAATTATTATTAATGGCTTTACTCGGTACATCCTTAACAAACACTACCACAACTGCTCTTATCATTCGTAACATATTTTTTGTGATATTTAATACTTTTGTACTTAAAAAAAGATGTAAAATAAACAAAATACTCAAGTATACAGTGGTTACTGGTTACAGTGTTGGGCAAAATAATCAATTAATTGTGAGTTATAACCATTTTTAGAAAACGAGTGCGGATCAATGAATGAAAGTAAAAAAATATTATTTCTCCCTAGCTCAATACACGTTGTCTAATAATTGTGACAATTTTAGTCTATTCCATATAACAAGATTTCTCAAGATCCTCTAGATAGGTCTTTGTTTGACTTCATCCCTCTCCTTAGTTTAAGATACATAAAATACGCAATGGCGGTTAAATGCGCAGAATATTTCATTAAAGTTTCTAGAAACCATTCTGCAAAAAATTAAATCAATTTTATTATAAATTTATACTAAAAACAATCTAAGATTTCCTCGCTATTTTTCAACTCACTGTATTCAAACATTTACAAAATTTTTTATTGTTAAATATTTTCGTTCGTTTATTTATTCATTTTCTACTTCATACAAAGTCATTTTGTTTGCTGTACCCAGGTGCCTTAATGTCATATGTTGCAATTTTTATTTCATTTCATTTGTTCTATTCCTGCTTCTACATACAACGCAACACAACACCACCCTACATTGACATCGACATCTTCGTTATCATCAACGTTTATGTGTATCGAGCAATTGCATTTATTGCCTTCAATGTTATTGGTTGTTCATATGACATGTGTTTTATAGTCTAGAAATTGCAAAAGGGTACATTGAATATTGTCAATATTTAGATGTATTTACATTAAATTTAGTTTTGATACTCAAACGATTATTTTATGATGATAAATGTTTTATGCCATATATAATTTAGAAAGAACATTAAATTGACAGATATATTTTTATATTATGCAGGGGCTGTTTAATAGAAATATTACATACATATATTTAAATTAAAAACATTCAACAATGAAAATGATTAATCGACACTAATTGTTACGGTACATTTTAGAAAGGTCCTGGGAACTTGAAAGCCTGTCAAGTAATTGCTTTGTTATGGCACACATATGAACATACACCTAATTCTTTTACTTTAACACCATCCGGGTATAATGCGCAGTATAAAATTTCAAAAAATATTTCAGTTGTTTTTTTTTTTTGTGACTGAACAATCACAACTTTCAAGTTCCAAGGGTTTGTGCTCAAATCTTAAATTACAGACAGTCAGTAACCCTAATATATTTTCTTGTTATATAGTTATGCTCATCACCTTCTGATTTACTGCTATGTAATTTCATTTTATTTCAGAATATTATCAATCATACGTCTAAGTATTAATATATCCGAGCTAGGAACTTTCAAATTGTAATGTCGGTTTCACTTTCGTACACTTGCTTAACAAATGCCTTTTCGTAAAAAGCGCCGTTCCGTAAAAAGTGCACTTTTAGAAATAGTACTTTTGGCCTTTAAAAAGGAACCCATTCTTAAAAAATCAATATTCTTAAATATTTAAATTTTCTTTGAAAGTAGTAGTAGTAAAAGAAAATAACCAATTTGAATTCAATTCATAACAATTTACAATATTTACAACAATGAAATTTACAAATACAACAGAAAATAACAATAAATTATCAATAAGTTGTAACGGGGTTTTGTTTTAGGCTGGGGTAGCCAGTCGTTGCCAGGGTCTACCCAAGGACCCTTAAAACCTTAAGTAATGATAACACAGCTATTTTACCCTTTCTCGGGATGGCTTACAGAACTGATTTTATTAGTAAATTTTATAAATATAAATTTATTTCAATAGTGAGCGACACCGTCGTAAATGGTTCTTCGTCCTACTCGGATCTCCTAGGCTAGTATTCGTGGCAACATCGGTGTAATGTTGATTCGGATACTTATATCGGTGGCAGTCGGTTGGGTCGGTGTTCGGGTGCCTGTATCGATAACTGTCGGGTATATCGCTGCTTCGGCTACTTGGATCGGTGGCAGTCGGTTGTATCGGTGTTCGGTTGCTTGTATCGGGGACCGTCGCACAGTGGACCATATTTTGAGAAGGCGGCCAAAAATCATTTTTTTTTTTTTACCGATTTTAAAGTTATGTTATTCATTTGAAAGTAAATACTAGTAAACCTCGGAAGCCAAAAAATTGCGACTCTATCTCAACTATGTCACAGCGAACAGGGTCTTCGAAAATGGGCTTTCTCAGTATTTTGCTAAAATTAAAAATTTCTTTGTAAATTTTTATTTTTGAATGACTGTAACTTTTTTGATTTAAAAGATTTTGAAGTGAAATAAATGTTGTATAATTTTGTGGCTTCCATACTATAAATGTTAAAAATGTAAAATTACTGAGTCATTCCAAAATTAAAAAAAAAAATTTTTTTAAAAAAGGTCAAAATTTTCCGAAAATCTCCTACTTAATAGAGCATAACTCCTGCCAGTCAAAAGCAGTCAGAAAAAATCTTGCACTCTTCTATAGTCCGAACCCAATTTTTCTGACCCAAGGTTAGATATTTTCTGCAAATTAAGATATATTAAGTTTGAGGTGATGTTTGTAACTGCCAAAAATATTGGAACTTTATCCATCTTTTATTATACGGATCGACTCAAAAACACTTTCTTAGTCGATTAAACGATGTCCGTCCGTCTGAGTGTAATGAATACAATTTAAATATCAGGTAAGATATGAGCAGGAATGCTTGACCTTTTAAAAGGGGTTAGCGTGCGGGTTTTTTATGCTTCTGAAAGTGGTAATAAAAGATAAAAAATTTTATTTTACATAATTGCAAGAAAGAGTATTTATAATAACGTTTCCACAATTATTATTCATTACAATTTGTGCAATGGCTAAGTACTGTTACAGAGATCTTGCAGATATTTATTTTCAACCAAATGATGTAGACGATGTAATTTTGCACATAGTGAGCAACGACTTCTTTAAGGATTGTAACCTAGAAGACATTGAAATGCACAAAGAAAAAATTACTAATTTTGCATCGAAGTTGAAAAGACGGTACATTGAATGCTCTCATAGCAAGGCAAAGATGTACAAATGTTACCAAGACTGGTTAATAAAGGAAATTATTATTGAGAGTGCATCTACAACTGCCAACGAAAGTGGAAAAAAGGGTCGACCAGCAAAACCAATTGACGGATGTAGTGAAAGATCTCGAAGGCGCAAGCTGGAGAATATCAATGAAGAAATTTCTCAAAGAATTATTAAGGATTCATTTTTGCACCAAATTCAACCAACCCAAAATAAAAAAAATAAAATTGAAATAATCGAAAAAATAGTAGAAGCGAGCCCAAGGCGCACAAAGGGGATTTTGAAAAGCAATTGAAGATAAAAAATTTACGCCGGAAGAAGCGTTCGCCCTATTTTTGGATTTAAAATTGACCAAAAATCAATATAAGGAATTGCGGAAGCGAACCAATGTAAAGAATTGTGGGATTTTTCCAGAGTATCGAGACTCAGTTTCTGCCAAAAAAGAATGCTTACCTTTACAATCTGCTATTAGTGTCACTCCAACATCAGCAGAAATAAAATTGCAAGATCTCCTTGAACATTCTGCAGAACGATTGCTAAATACGCTTGATACTGATCATTTAAAAAAAATTGGTAATGGCAGCATTACTTTAATTTCTAAATGGGGATGTGATGGATCCTCTGGTCAGAAACAATACAAGCAATTTAATGCCGAAAATTCATCAGATGCTAATTTATTTATGGTATCTTTCGTTCCATTGCGCTTAACAAAAAGGTATAGCGTCTTAGAGCCGTCAACTAGTATAGCAACAGAAATTGATATATGGAAAATGAAATTCCTTCTTCAACAAAGTATTGCAGACCAATAAAATTTGCATTCAAAAAGGAAACCAAAGATGTCATAACTGAAGAAGTTCAAAAAATAAAAGATCAAATTAAGGAACTTCAACCAGTAATATTTAAAGACATTGAAGTACATTTTAAAATGTGTCTCACAATGATTGATGGAAAAGTTGCACAAGCTTTAACTGGAACAAAGTCAACGTCAAGCTGCATTATATGCCAAAAGACATTAAGTCAATTAAGCCAACCCCCACCAGAAGACGATAGTTTTAAGTAAGCCTACGAATTTGGAATGTCCCCTCTTCATGCTAGAATACGTTTCATGGAGCATATTCTTAAAATGGGTTATGATTTGGAATTTGGTCCGTTACGCGAAACAATGAGAAAAACAAAGAAAATGAAGAATAAAGAAAGCAAAAAAAAAAACCAATTCAACAAAAATATCTACAGCTAGGCCTCGTAATCGACCAACCAAAACAAGGGGAAGGAAACACAAATGATGGAAATACTGCAAGGAGATTTTTTTCCGATCCGGAAACTGCAGCATCTATCACAGGTGTAGATCATAAATTAATAAGACGATTCAAGATCATATTACAAGTTCTAGCATGCAGCAGAAAGATAAATGCAAAAAAATTTGCAGAGTATGCCAATAAAACAGCTATATTTTGTTGTGCACTTCAGATACATATATGTCCAACATTCGTCAAAAATGGAAAACTACCTCTCTTGAATTAGACGAAGAAGTTAAACAACTTCTAGAAGATGAAAAAACAACCTTTGGCCCTTGTGCACATTAGGACTAAAAAGTTTACGGGGGCCAAAGTTTGGCATTTTCTGCAAAAATTAACTTAAAAAATTGTTAAAAAGTATTAGTTGTAAAATTAACTGAAAAAATAAGACATTATATTAAAAAAAAAAACCTTTTTTTACCTTTTGACACTTCACTTTTGTACTAAACTTCAACTACAAATGAAAATGTATTTTAAACCCTCCGTAACTTTTTTTATTTTCGGTCGAGAATTACGTTTTATAGCAAAACTTAAAGACTAAAGTCTCACCTACCAAACAAAAAAAAAAAAACCGAATATCAAAATTCCGATCCAATCAAAAGTTATAGATTTTTTATTGAGAATCAATAATTATTATTAAAGATGGTACTTTAATGTAACGCTAACATTTTATATGGGCATTTGAACATATACTTTTACATGGGCATTTCCACCGAAAGGTCCACCGAAACCACAAAAATACTAATGTAAACAAATTTAACATTTATTCATAACACATTTCAAAATATTCGAATGCAAATTCGCACGTTTTGTTTTTATAAAAGTTTTTATAAAGCCACATTATGTGTAATATTGGTACTTTTATAAAGTTAGTGTTCAACAGTGAGCGTAAGTGTGAAATTAAAAAATTTACAAATAATTTGTTTCTCACATAAGTGAGTTATTTATATAACACACCCCTACCTTTAAAAATTTAAATCTGGAATCTAGATTCTAGATGAGCAAGAGTGGTGGTGAAAAAAATAGAGAGTTCCAAACAGTAGAGAGACAAGTTGAAAGAAGATAAAATTACAATTTAGGCTCGTCTTGTCTCCGTTTTAACTTGTGTAGCTTGGATGGCAGGAGCTACTTTATAAAATTAAAACTCCGTGGCCTAATGTTAGAAAAATGTTGTCAAAATTTTATGGCAATTCATTAATTAGAAAAAAAAATTTGTCGTTATAAAAATTATGCTGCTTTTAAAGTTTGAAAAAAAAGGATTGTAAAGTTTTTCGTGTTTTGAATAAACATTGTCCAAGCCAAAGAATGGATTGATAAACATTATAGTAAATCTTCGCCGTCTTACTCAATGGTTAAAAGGTGTTATTCCCAATTTAAACGTGGTAATACGAGCACATATAATGCAGTTGGTCCTAATCGTCCAAATAATTCAGTTACCGAACACAACGTAAGAAAAGTGCATCAGGTTATACCGGATGATCGAAAGATTGAAGTGAGTGAGATTGATGGTATCATAAAGATATCAACATAGTGAGTTCGGCATATATTACATGATCATTTAAATATGAAAAAGCTTTCTGCTCGATGGGTGCCGGCATTTTTAATAGCTGAACAACAACTGAAACATGTAGGCTTTGGAGAGGGTTGAAGTAAATTCAGCTGAACTTTTAAGTCGATTAATAACAATAGATGAGACGTGGATTCATTATTACACACCGGAGTCCAACAGACAATCTTCGGAGTGGTTACAAGCGTGCCAAAACTGACCAAAGTGGCTCTAGACTCAACACTCAGCTGGAAAGGTAACGGCGAGTGTTTTCTGAAATGCACATGGTATAATATTTAGTGATTACTGGGAGAAAGAAAGAACAAAAATTGCCAAGTACCATTTTATGTTATTGGACAGATTGGATGAAGAAATTTAGAAAAAGCGACCCCACTTAAATAAGAAAAAATTCGCGTACCATCATGATAATGCACCGGCGCATTCATCTGCTTTGACTTCAGAAAAATTTAAGTCTTTGTATTATGAATTGCTTCCTCACGCTCCGTATTCTCCCAGCGATAGCTATTTCTTCCAAAACTTGAAAAGATGGCTCCAGGGAAAGAGATTTTCTGCAAATGAAGGAGTCATATCAGAGATGGAAGCCTATTTTGAAGAATTTGACTAATCGTATTTTTTCAAGGGTATCAAGATATAGAGGATCGCTGGAAGAAGGGCATTTCACTTAACGGAAAATACGTTGAAGAATAAAATTGATCTCGAATCCAAAGACCTAGTTTTTCTTTGTTAGACGCTTATGGTAACCTAATGCATAACAGACACATCGCGACGTCTGTCTCTTTTTAGAAATCTTTTAATTTTAAGTAATATATTTAGAGGATGTATTTTAAAGATATTTTTCTGTTTGATGAAAGCCGCTCTCAGTTTATATAATATAGTTGATTTTATAAAATAATTAGTATGTTTCTCAGTAGAAAGGAAACAGCAAGCTCACATGGTAAGAAAGCCGTCGATCTAACCCGATGCTTCGATCTACCTGAAGCATCTGACATTTTTATATCAGATGCACATTTATCAATGTGCACAACATAGCGCAATGTAATGAAATATATTTTATGCCATCTGATCAGAATTAAAAGCATATCTTGTTATATAATGTGGATGAAAGTGGAAAGACGTACAAGGTATTCCAGGAATGTCCCAGTTGTAATTCTTTTGCTGCAATAGTCAAGAAGTAAAATCAAGTAGGACTGATTATTCTGGACAAAAAAAACCATGTTTGATCTTCCTGAAACCATTTTCATTTAAAGTTTGTTTTTAATTATTATATTTAATAATAAACAATATTTATTCATATTACGTATTTGCTTTTTTTTTCTTTTTTTGTTGTGTGTTGTTGTTATATACTTCTGTTGATTTAAAAACATTTTTTAATCATGTTATCGCAATTTAGTAAAAAGTGCAACAAAAATAACATAAATATCATGATGGAAAAAATGTCCCGAGCGTCGTGTCCCGTGCGACAAAACCATTTTTAAGAGACACAAATGTAAAATATTCCAAAATTAGTCAGGCTGAAATATTGCCTCAGGTGTCGCTGAAATCATCGTTTGAATTGTTGGCCATGAAAACCATTTCTAGATTTTGTCCCTTGCGAATGTCTTGGCCTTTTGCAATTACCGAAAAACCAAAAATTGCCCAAAGCCAACCAAAGGGCTAATTACGAGCTATAGGTTAAGCCTATTACTATAAACTTCCGTTTTATCTAGGTTTTTAACGTTAAATGTGTTCACCGTCACGCTCGTCATAGTGGAGATGCTCATATATGTCCAAACAAAATTAAACAAAAAACAAGTAAGAAAATTATAGTCGGTCTAGACCGACTATACGATACCCTATACCATGCGTTTAGAAACCCTATCTCTTAGGCCCAACTAACTGGACATTGAATATAAGCAAAAACCAAATTTGAGTGGGATTTTTATTAATTTTTTTGGCTGCAGATATGAAAAAGTTCATATCGGATGCTATATCTATAAAGGGACTAGGTCCAAAAATGGACCGATCCTGATCATGTTTGGTAAAGTCTCTTGTATTTTGCAAAAATATGTACAAACAAAATTTGAGAAGAATCAGTGCAATATTTATACCCTATACCACTATGTATATATATATTTCCTTTTATTTATATAAATTAATTGACAGTATAAATATCTTCAAATTATATAAAAGTTCATGTTGAACATAGGGCGTCTGTAAATTCTCTCCATTTTATACGATCGGCGGCTAAAGACTTGATTTGGTTCCACGATTTGTTGCAGCTTTCGACTTCTCTTTTAACCATTCTTACCCAGGTATTTCGGGGACGACCTGGTAGACGATGACCCTGAGGGTTCCAGTCAAGTGCAGCTCGTGTGATTTCGTTACTTGGTCTGCGTAGTATATGGCCTATCCAAGACCATTTGCGACGTTTAACCTCAATCTCGATTGGTACACACTTTGCCATACATAAAAGCTGCTCATTTGTTACCCAGCAGGGCCAGAAGATCCGAAGGATTTGTCTAAGGCATCGGTTAACAAAAGTTTGCAATTTCCTTTGGGTGGTTTGCGTTGTGCTCCAGGTGGTGCAACCATAGAGGAGGACAGATTTTACGCTGCAGTTAAAGATTCTAAGCTTTGTGGCTTGGGAAATGTTGTTGGCACGCCAGACTTTGTGCAGAGAGTGGAATGCGACTCTAGCTTTGTTGATGCGGTCTACTATATCTACACCGGAGCCACCGTCTTTGGTAATACGGCTTCCTAAATAGCAGAAAGAGTCAACATCTTCAATTATGGATCCATTAATTGAGAGAGGATTTGAGTTGTTGGTACTAACCCGCATAAGTTTCGTTTTATTGACGTTTATCTTGAGACCAACTTTTCTGGCATTCCTATCAAGGCATATGAGCTTTTGTTCTATATCATCGAATCGGTGAGCCATTAAACAAATATCATCTGCATAGTCGATATCGTTTAAACGTTCGTGTAAGTTCCATCGTATACCGTTAGGGGCCTCGGTATTTGTTTGTTCCATTACTCCATCTAGGAGGATAAGGAATAATGTGGGAGACAATACGCAACCCTGTCTTACTCCTGCATTGTATGAAAACGATTGGCTCTCTTGTCCTTCAGATCTTACTCTACATTCAGCACCATTATATAGCTCGCGAATGAGTTCAATTATCTTATTGGGAACACCTTTGCTCCTCAGCGCTGCCCATATAGCTGACCTGTATACAGTGTCAAAGGCACGTTCAAAATCAACAAACAGCATATACAAATGGCTGTTATATTCTTGCGACTGTTCAATAATAATTCTGAGGGTGTTAATATGGTCTGCACATGATCTTCCTGGCCTGAAACCGGCTTGCTCTTGGCGCAGAAGTGGTTCAATGACTGGTGACATTCTTTGTAATAGGAGTAGAGCCATTACCTTGTTTATGACGTTTAGTAATGTTATCCCTCGCCAGTTTTTACAATGGCTAAGGTCACCTTTTTTTGGGATGGTAACGATCACACCAGTTTTCCAGCTATCTGGTATTCGATTACTTATCCATGCAGCCTGTAGAGTTGGCGTGAGAGCTTCTGCAACAGGGGTAGCACCATATCTAAGTAGCTCAGCTTGCACTGTGTCGGGACCGGCGGCCTTAGAATCCTTCAGCTTGAGTAAAATTGAGAGAATTTCGTGGAGTGTTGGTGGAGATGTTATTATTTCTCTACATGGGTTACGTCGTCGAGAAAGCCAGGGACAGCTGCTAATATCAAAATCAAAAGTGTTATTTTGAGAGCTCCCAGAACTGAAAAATTCCTGCCAGCGTTGCAACTTCTCTTCAGGTGTTGTGAGATCACGACCATGCTGATCTTTAAGCATTGAGGTGTTTTTTATATTCTTGCCTCCAAGATGTTTTATAGCATTGTAAACACCGCGCATGTTGCCTATGTTGGCCGCTTGTTCAGCTTCCTCGGCTATGCTGTTGTAGTGGCGTTCCCGATCAGCCCGAACTAGGGATTTAACAGCTTTTGCGCATTCCCGGTAGCTTCTCTTGGCCACAAGTTTAGCATCCGGTGTCTTGGATCTAGTTACGATATTGTTCAGGCGCTTGCGATTTGCAATTTCGTCCCATGACTCTTCGCTTATCCAGGGCTTATGATTTTTCCTTCTAACACCAAGGATTGCTTTAGCGGTTTCACTGCAGCTATTAGCTATGGTTGTCCATGAATGCATCTCCCTGTTATTTAAACGGAGTGCATCAGAGAGAGTAGAACAGTAACGATCGGCCACTCCCGGGTTTCGAAGACGAGACGTATTGTATTTTACCGCACCCTTTTGTGTGTTGATTGCCGCTGGACGAAGTTTAAACGTGCCTACCAAGAGCTTGTGGTCACTGTCTATATCTGCACCCCGTCTTGTTTTTACATCTAATAGGCAGCCAAGAAATAGCTTGCTGACCATTATATGGTCAATCTGGTTGCGCGTGAAGCCATCAGGGGGTTCCCAGGTATACTTGTGTATGTTTTTGTGAATAAATTTCGTACCACCAATAAATAAACGATGGCGAGCGCACAAGTCCACGAGTCTTTCGCCGTTTTCATTTCGGGTATCTCCCATTCCTTGAGATCCCATAACCGCCTGTAGGTTTACGTTATCACATCCTACCTTGGCATTAAAGTCGCCGAGCAAAATTTTTAAGTCACCACCCGGTGTCGCCTGTAGCACAGCTTCAAGTTGGCTATAAAAGTTATCTTTAGCATCATCGTCGGCTGGTTCTGTCGGTGCGTAGCACTGGATCACGGAGATTTTGCGAAATTTTGAATTAAAACGAGCCGAGATGATACGATCTGATACAGCTGCATAGTTTATGAGGGCTTTATTTGCCCTTGGGGAGAGTACTAAGCCAACACCGTTGATACGTTTCTCGGAGTTACCAGAGTAGATAAAGGTATTGCCATTTAACGTACGCGTGGAACCGTTGTTTAACCATCTAACTTCACTTAGGCCGAGAATTTCTATTTTGTAGTTCTTCATTTCATTACAAACTTGTTCAAGTCTTGATGGATCGGAGAGAGTTCGTATGTTCCAAGTTCCAATCATTATCCGTTGTTTAAAGCCAAATTTCGTTATCATGGTGGGGGATCGTGTTGAATTATTTGTAGACGTTTCAGTAATAAGATATTTTTTACGAGAGAGAGTTATTAGCCCGCAGCTCAACCTACTTGAAGGCTAGGGACCTTAAAAACAAAAGTTTGGCATTGGTTAATTAAATGGCGAAAATATTTCGCCATGTCGAATGGAGCCTCTACGGCACTCAGGATTTAAAGATACACATTGCCAGGCGTGTCCACCTGAGACCCTCTTCTCCATTCCGCTGAACTGTCCGCCACTGCTTATTCAATTCACAGTTACCCTTCACACTGCATGGTAGGGTTGTCCACTATCCGCAACCTGTGGAGGCGTCCCATAGCACTTCAGCTGTGCTTCCTTAAAAGGGTTTTATATTTACTTATTCATGGAGAAAAACCAAGAATAAAGAAAATATAAATTCCCAGGAGGGAAAAAACAAAACAAGTAAGAAAATTATAATCGGTCTAGGCCGACTATACGATACCCTATACCATGATTCTTCTCAAATTTTGTTTGTACATATTTTTGCAAAATACAAGAGACTTTACCAAACATGATCAGGATCGGTCCATTTTTGGACCTAGTCCCTTTATATATATATCATCCGATATGAACTTTTTCATATCTGCAGCCAAAAAAATTAATAAAAATCCCACTCAAATTTGGTTTTTGCTTATTTTCAATGTCCAGTTAGTTGGGCCTAAGAGATAGGGTTTCTAAACGCATGATATAGGGTATCGTATAGTCGGTCTAGACCGACTATAATTTTCTTACTTGTTTTGTTTTTTAATAGATTTAAGTGAAGATCGGGAAGCAGCTCTATATGGGGTCAAAGGGATCAGTTTTGGACTACTCATTAGTGGATGTAATGACCGCATACAAACCCAATTTGAGTAAGATCTATATGACAATTTGGATCTTATGGCAATTTATGTCGATTTCATATGGGTAATTTGTATGGGGGCTAGGTCTGAACATGGGCCGATTCTCACCAATTTCAATAGCGTTCATCCCATGGCCAATAAAAGCTTATATACCAAATTTCATCAAAATATATTCATATTTGCGACCTGCAGTTTGATTACAAGCTTTACATGGACACACAGACGGACGGACGGACGGACGGACGGACGGACATTGTTAAATCAACTCAGAAAGTGATTCTGATTCGATCGGTATAATTAAAGATGGGTCTAGGTCAAATATTTTTGGTTGTTACAAACAGCAGCACAAAGTCATTATACCCAAACCACATAGTGGTATAGGGTATAAAAAAGACAGTCATAACAATGATATTGTCAATATATCAAATAATCGTTATATTATAGACATATCTGTGTATGTTAATATCATTTCTTTCTTGTTTTTCAGGAAATCATTACTGCCACCTATAAACCCAGGCATTTAATTAAAAATAAATGCAATCATTTTAAATTACCATTGTAAACGATTTACATAACAACGGTATATGTATATAATATTTATTAAGTCGTTAGTGAAGTTCCATAGATATTAATTGAATAAATTATAAAAGGCAGTCTTTATGGGGTGCACCAGCAGATCATAACGAATTTCGTATATATAGAAGACCATGAAAAAATTAGTGACCCTTATTTTTTATAACTGACCATCTCATTTTTAGAGAGAAAACTCCGGTACCATACCGGGCCATTTTTCTTTTTTGCATATTTTTCATATTTGTTTCAAAAAAATTGTATATATAGGGCCCGACATCTGAATGAAGAACTAAAAAAAAGTCTTGAAAAAATATGATTTTATATGTTGTTCTTGTCATGATCACGGCCTCAATAAGACGGCTGGGGTGATCACTTCTAGTGAGAATGATTCACCAAGATAATGGGAAGTTTTCTGTTTCAAAAATCGTTAAAATCCGTGGAACAGGTCCAGGGAAATCTATGAAAAAGTAAAAAAAAAATGAGAAGCATGATGTTTCTATATTGTTCTTGTTGTTATTCTAAATGTTGTATTGTTGTCATAGCTGGACTTGTTGTTTTTGTGATCGTTGTGGTAATAATATTATAAAAACTAACCCTTTGTAATTTTTTTTTATCTACTCTGGTAGAAAAATTTTGAAGTTTCCATTGTTTTAGCATCACTAAAAAAATTTGTTAGATCATTTTTGTCATCGCCATGAGTCTGCCTGCAAAGTTTCAGATCGACTGGGTCCGGGAAAGGTATCAAACTTCATTTCGCTCAGTGTTGCTCTGGCACAGTAGATGGCGATGCAATTTTTGTTCTAAATAGCTTTGCAAGCGCTATTTCTGTTTTAACATGAATGTTAACATTTTCAATTAGATATGAAACACAACAATGTTAAGAGCATACACAGGGCTGGTCTTTTATTTCATATGTTTTTCCATTATTCTTTTACAAATATGACCATAAGTTTGGCATATTAACTTTGTTGTGTTTACAAAATAGAGTTACCGAGTTCATCAATCAGTTTTTTTTTGCTTTCAAAACAGTTCTACATATGTAGATATATAAAATTATTATTCTGCTTTACCTAAAATATATCTGATTGCGATTACATATAATTTTTAAAAATTGTTTATAATTAGTAAAGCATTACTCTTGACATAAATACAAAATTGCACCTTTTAAATTTTCCATTCATATTTAAGAAAATATCAATTCTAAAAATTGGTATTCAGATTTCCAATTATAAATTGGAAAATATCAACTGAATTTCAGAATTTCATTTAAAACGTCGGAAATAATAATTCGAAATTTAGAAGACATCAATTGGATTTTTAAAATATAAATTTTATCCTTTAAACACAAATTGAAATTCAGAAAACACCAAATATGTTTTCATTTAAAAATTCAACTGAAATTAAAAAATAATATTGCGATTGAGGAGACATTAATAGCATTTCAGGATAAGAAAATATTAATTTAAATTAAATGAAGTTTAGAAAACCTCAATTGATATTTATATATTATTTATATGTTATTTTCCGCAATTTTTTTGGATGAAAATTTTAAGTTTTTCAGATAATAAAGATAACAAATTTTTGGGACATTTGGTTATTTGCGTTTAGCATCCCTAATTTGAACCAAAATTTGACTTCATGGTAGGCAAGGTAAAACCCAAAACATTGAAGTTCGATAATAATTCCCAGGTAGTAGCATTTGGAGTCAATAAATGAAAATATATTATAAACATAATTTAATTCAAAAGTTGGCATCACTGGGTTAGATCTTGTACTGTATTGTGTAAATAGTGAAAATTTCTTTTTAGAATGAAAAAAAGTTTTATTTTCCAAATCTTGCAATATTTTAGCAAAAAAAAATTGAGAGAGCTTTTTTTGGTTATTATTTTTTACTCGATCCGACCTATACGGCCGCAATGAAGAATTATTTTGCAGTTAAAAGAAACTATACAGATAATGCGTATAGCCACCTTACACAACCATTACTTTTGCAATGGAGGTTAGGGCGAGCTATTTAATTTGCAAAAATTTCAAATAAATGTGAAGTTTTGGGACAATCGGCTAAAGAAAAGTCGCTCCGGAAATCGATTGAAAATTTGAAGTGTGTTTATACCGGGAAAATATTACGAAAATTTGACGAAAATTTCGTTCTATAGTTTAATTTTTTCAACAGGTTGTTATATGAGTGTATATCGGAACTAAATTGTCTTTCCAGAAAGCTATATAACTTCAAAATGGAATAAAAACTCGCCAAGAAATACCAAATGCCCCAGACCACTTTTGTGCCAAAAAAAAAAAAAAAACGCTAGGTCATGAAATTCTACGGAAATTTTTTCAGCTTTAAGATGTTGATAAATGCCATCATTTTTTTTTTGTCTTTATACCTATAAGGACTCCGATATGAAGTATTGATTTTTACCACGTTGTTAACATATTGCGCAATGAGACTGAAAATGGACAATTTTTTTGATATAATATTTGAAAATTCCTTTTTCAAGTTTTAGAAATTTTCTTTAAAAAAATTATAGAAATTGATCTGGCACTTTAAGGTTTTTTGAATACATGCTAAAGTTTAACAGTGTGAATTTTTAGCTATATCCCTGTGCTAGAATTCTTTTTCAGTGATTTATTTTTTGTGCACAAATGCATTTGCTATATCTTGCCGAGTTTTATTTAAATTTTTAGATAATTGGTACTCATATCTATTCATATGACAACTTGTCGAAAAAGTTAAACCATAGAACGGCATTTTTGTAAAATCTCAAAAAAGTAATTTTGCCCCTTATAAAATCACATAACATTTTCAATCGATTTCCGGCGCGACTTTTCTTTATCCGTTTGTCAGCAAACTTCACATTTATTAGTTTTATATAGAAAGGAAATAAACGGTACCCTGACGCTCCCCAAAGTCGCTATTTAAAAAATGTCCATATAATGTAGGACCACGCTATGGTTATAATAATATATTTAGTTATTACAAGTTATGTGGTGTGAAAGGTACTGAAATTACGTATTGTTATGGTTTTGTTAAAACTAAAATTTACCAAATTATGTACTTAAAACTGAAATACATAATATTAGTGCTTTTTATAACAAATAATCGTATATTACTTACTGTGTACAAAAAAGTTTAATAAATATTTAAAAAAGAAGAATATTAATTTATATATATGGGGGGTTTCATGTCAACTGCACCAACTTTTGAAACCGATGTTTTCCGATCAGGATGAAATTTGCACCAAGGTTAGTCCTATTGAATAGTAGTTTAGACACACTTTTTCAATAAGATCGGTCCAAAGCTCTCTGAGTTAGAGGGGATCAAAATTTGACATTTTGGGCAAGCAGGTGTTTTTTCTCATCCACGTAACTTATTACCTATTGTTCTTAGAAAATTTTCTCCCAAATAGTTTAGATAGCTATTTCTTCAATATTTCGGAAAAAAATACTTTAAAAAAAAATTTAGACTTTTTTTTTTGCTAAATTAAAGCATTTTTTGCCTTTTTTTCAAAAAGGGCATTTTTTTTTTCTCATAAGAAAGCTTACGATTTTTTCTTTAAGAGCTTTTTGGATGGGAGTGGGATATCCATCAAAATAAATGTTTTGTAACTCAAGACAACGGTTTTTCAATTTTTCACAAATGTACTATTTTGATTTTTTTCCTATTTGTGTGTAAATCCTTACAAATAAAACTTATACTGAGAAACTAGACAAATTAACCTTTCCGCAGGTATGTAACATACCTTCATAACATAACAGAAGAGAATGGTTCTCTGTAACCTGAAAAAGTTATTTGCAATATTTCAATCTGAACACGAGGATGTTAAAATTGGCTTCACGAAATTTACACAAATGAGGCCAAAACATTGCGTTTTGGTAGGAAGCAGCGGAACTCACACAGTATGCGTTTGCATTTACCATGAAAATGTTAAACTGATGTTGAAGGAAATCAACTTAAAGTATTTAACAGATGATTCGGCAGAAGATTTACACGATTACCACGATTGCCTTAAATTGACTATGTGTCCTAATGCAACAACTTCTTACCACTTAGGTGAATGTACCAATTGCCCGAAAACCACATTCATCAAAGAAAATTTAATCAACTCTTTAGATCGAGAATATATAGGAGGTCAAATTTCATTCTTGGATTCAGACTGACAGATGCGTATTAAAAACAATCATTTTAAATGTGGATGATTTTGTGGAAGAAATGTGTACAGGATTGCTAAACTTGCGAAACCATGACTTTTTAGTCAAAGAGCAATGGTCATTCTTCAAGTATTTGAAGATACATTTGAAGTCTGGTGAATTCGTTATTTCATATGATTTCGCAGAAAACTAGAAATATGTTCTTCAGGATGCCATACAAGTATTCCACTTCAATAACGACCAAGCAACTATATTCACAGTAGTTATTTACTACATGAAAGATGAAAAACTGGAACACAAAAGTATGGCAATCATATCCGACGATTTAAAATATGATACCGTTGCAGTTTATGAGTACCAGAAGGGAATACTAAAATTTCTAAAATCTAAATTTACAGTAAAGAAGGTATACTACGTTTCGGACGGAGCTCGTCAACATTTTAAAAACAAAAGTAGCTTGGCAAATCTTATGGCCCATGAAAAAGATTTTGGAATGCCAGCTGAGTGGCATTTTCATCCTACTGCTCATGGTAAAGGAGCATGTGATGGTATTGGAGCAAACCTTAAAAGAAATGCAGCGAAGTATAGCCTCCAATGCTCTCATCAAGGTCGCATCTTAGATGCGACTGCTTTATTCCATTGGGCAAAGAGTTACTGTAAAGAAACAAAAATAGTTTTTAGTAGCAAAGAGGATCATCAGGAAACATTGAAAAGACTGAAGAGCAGATTCGATGCTGCGGTAACAATCGATGGCACCGCTCAATGCCATGCTTTTATACCGCTTGTCGATGGAAGACTCAAGTTGAAAAAGTTTTCTGCCTCTATTCAATGCGATTTCTTTCCAAAGACAACAAATAAACCAGCAGCGAAATCAACAGCTGAACCTAGTAACGCCAAGAAAGGATTGACAAAAAAACGCAGTAAATAAAGGCGACAAAAAAGCTGGATGAAAGACTGGGTATTTAAAAATTTACAAGACTTTACTTCATCAGCTACAATAAATTAAGTATAAAAATAGTGATGATATAAATGGATCTAATGCAATTAAGATTAAATTTTATTAAATTATTTATCATTTTATTTTTAATATTATTATTATTATACATTAATTTAATTATTATTAAAAATAAATAAAAAATAATAATTTTTCAACATTTCTATAGAAAAAAAGCGTTTTTTTTTCCTGAGGTTAACATATTCTGGGTATTACAGTATCGAGGGTATAAAATTTTAGTTAGGTATGTTACATACCTTCGAAAAGGCTAATTTGTCTAGTTTCTCAGTATAAGCTTTATTTGTAAGATTTTTCACACAAATAGGAAAAAATTCAAAATAGTGCATTTGTGAAAAATTGAAAAACCGTTGTCTTGAGTTACAAAACATTTATTTTGATAGATATCCCACTCCCATCCCACTAAGTGACCAAAAAGCTCTTAAAGGAAAAATCCTAGGCTTTCTTATGAAAAAATAAAAAAAAAAAAATGCACTTTTTGAAAAAAGGCAAAAAATGCTTTAATTTAGCAAAAAAAAGTCTAAAAAAAATTTTTTTTTTTTTAAGTATTTTTTTCCGAAATATTGAAGAAATATCTATCTAAACTATCGGGGAGAAAATTTTCTGAGAACAATAGGTAATAAGTTACAAGAATGAGAAGAAACACCTGTTTGGCCAAAATGTCAAATTTTGATCCCCTCTAACTCAGAGAGATCTGGACCGATCTTATTGAAAAATTGTGTCTAATCTACTATCCAATAGCACTAACCTTGGTGCAAATTTCATCCCGAGCGGAAGACATCGGTTTCAAAAGTTGGTGCACTTGACATGAAATCCCCCATACATATATATATTCAATTTAGCAAGGGATACCTCTTCTAATTTTTTATACACTCCAAAACATTCTGCGGAAGTTATATAAGATTGTCATTCCGTCTGTTGAAAGATACCAGCTCTACATTAAATATATATATATATATTCTTGAAGCTTATAACAAGCGGAGTTGGTACAATGATGTCTGTCTGTTCGTCAGTGCAAATCACGATCACACCCTCAATATGTTAGCTGAATTGCTAATTTTCAATGAAAATCACTCACTAACAACCTGGGCAAATCATCAAAATCAAATCATCCGAAAGTAAAAAAAAAGTCATGAACAATTATGATGTTTCTATGTTGTTCTCGTAACGATTACGCCCTCAATAATTCAGTTGAATTGTTCATGTTAGCATATTAACTTCTTACTTGTTTTTATTAAAATTTTCTATTCAATCCTTCTTTGAATCTTTAAATTTACAAGATTTGTAGCCAAAACTAACTTGAAACTTTTTTTTCCAATACCTCAAACCATTGCAGACTATGATCCCTAACTTTGATTTTGAGTATTCTTAAGCCGGCTGGGTTAAAAAACTATTTCTCTTCAGTCTCTTATGAAGGGATCTTAATAGTTTCTCTACTCTAATAATAGAAAGAGAATGCAGTTTTTCATATATAAGTTAATCCTTTCTATAAGTACACCAACGTTGTTATTAATAAAAAAAAAAAAATAAGAACTTATAATAAATACTGTGAAAAAAAGAGAAAAAACAACTAGCACTAAATTTAAATATTATTAGAATTTATAATATTAATAGGCTAGGCGATTTCTTGTGACTGATGTTTTGTTCTACCGTTTTATCGCGATTTTGACCAAACATATATTATTATTTTTAGCCGTTTTGCAGATTTACAGATTTTTAAATTTTTTTTTTCTTTATTTTGAGTAAATTGCATTTAAAGTTGCTACTAACACATACATAAAATTATACAATGCTATGTGTGTGTTTATTAAATTTGTTAATGAGTTTGTAATAAAAATGAGTTTGTTTTTTGTGTTGATTTGTGAACTGGCTATAATTGATTAGCATACTTTTAGGGTCTTTACTTGATGAAAAAATAAAATTTCCTAGAATCTGCGCTCGAATTTCGAGGGCTGGAATCTGCTAGTTTAAAATTAAAATGGTAACCGTAGCCATCAGTGTTTGTAACATTTATTTTAAGACATAGATAAAGGCATCAAAGATTGGGCATAACCTAATTTAACATTATTACTTAAAATGTTTGAAACTCGTTAATAAATCGTTACACAAATTTTGAGCGGTGTTGTAGATAATTGAGTTTGCAATGTGATATTTTAAATAAGATACTAACCATGTAAATAGAATGAGAACCTGATATATTTTCATTATTCTTTAAAATAATTCAAAACGCATTAGTTTTTGTTTAGTTTCATAAAGAATATATACAATAAAAAACTTTTGTGTGAATTCTGAATTTTCTTTGGGTGACTTTTCTGTTAGGTGTTATATAACTGAAATATCTTTAAAACTGCATGCAAATGGTATAATGGTTTCTGTTGGAAAAAAATATATAGGGATACTCGTATCAATATATATTTAGCAAACGTAAATAAAGGGTGATCCATTTCGAGGTTCCCTATTTTTTAAAGAAAAAAACAAAGAAAGTTAAAATTTAATGGGCAATGTTTATTATCATTTGAAAGAACATTCTTTGGTATTTATTTTTTGGAGGTTATGTCTATGAAATGTTGGCCGTGGCTACGTCTCAGATTGTCCATCCGTTGAGTCCAATTTTCGATGACTCGTTCGAGCATTTCGACTGGAAACTGGCGAATGACACGCGTGATGTTTTGCTCCAAGGCCTGAATCGAAACGGGATTGTCCGCATAAACTTTAAACTTTACATATCCTCACAGGAAAAAGTCTAACGGTGTGATATCACACGATCTTGGTGGCCAATCGACCGGCCCATAACGTGAAATTATCTGCCCACCGAAGTGTTCAATAAATCCATTGATTGATGCGCTGTGTGGGAAGTGGCGCCGTCTGTTGAAACCAAATTTCGCCGAGATCGCGAGCTTCACGACTCACACGTTATCTGTCAAAAACAGGCTATTGAAAAAGTATCTCTACTTGGATGACCTGTTTTAAATACAAAAAATTCTAAATTTTTTTCAACACATTCACTGTGTACTAATAAAAATAAAATTATTGATTCCCATATTGTCTATATTTGCTGTACCATCAAACATATGAGTTCCTTTTGGAAAAATTGGCTAAAAGCGAGCTGGCCGCTATATTATCCTTACTAAAAGAGAATTCCGAGTAATAAGAAACAGGCGAAGATTTGGGCTTAAAATTAATATCTGTCACTGCACAAAACCCCCTTAATTTATATTCTATTGAAAAGACCAATTTGTACATAGTTTCTTTGGATCAAATATGAAAAATCTTCAAAAATAGCTGGTTTCGCAAAATTTTTATGGTTGAATTATATATTTTGCCATTTTATTTTCTTTAATTTTGGTTTTTTTAAAATTGTTTTCTACTTTTGTGCTATAAAGTGGGGGGGTTATCCCCCATTTTTGTCTATCATTGCTTTTATACTCCCATTTTGATATTATTTTTTCACATATTACTGTAACTCAGTAAAATACATATGTAATTCTTTTTTACTAACCCACATTTCAACTCAGTTCGCCATACTAAAACAACATCGCTGTTTTTGTATGAGTTCAAATAATAATACAGTTGGCTGTTGCTAACAGAAACAACTTTTTTCGCCAACCAGATAAAAATAATATGATGAAAGAAAAATCAACTAACCATTTTTTGTTAAAAATGGTACAATTATATCCAAGCGTTTTTAAAATAGAAAAGGATTGGATCTTTTTTAATGTTTACTCTTGTCAAATAAATAGCAAAAAAAAATATGTAATGTAGAACAACATATCGATATAAAATTACGTTCCATGAAAATCTGAAAATTTCCAATAAAAAAGGTAGCCTCAGAGGTTTAAAAGCTTTTTAGAGTAATATAAATTAAAAGCCCAAAGAAAGCTTCTCTTCGATCTAAATACTTACCTCAAATCTATAAAGGAACTATGGAACAAATGCGTGAAAAATCAAAAGGAAATCATATGTTGAAATCATATTTGCTGCATTTAGTGGTGATTCCATTGCTGCTTTTTGTAACGATTCATTGCAAATTGTATAGCCAGATGATAAGTAAATAGTTGATATATGTATATGTATATATATTTTACTTTTCGTGGGCAGAATGGCCAAATTCAAAATTCTAAAAAATCAAAAATCGCCAAAACTGAAAATTGCGAAAAATAAAAATTGACAAAAACAAAAATCTTCAAAATCAAAAATTGACAAAATCAAAAATATCCAAAATCGTTAAAAGGAAAAATTAACAAGTGATTCAAGGCTAATAGTTAAGTGTTGCCAGATTTAATTTGGAAAATCCATTTTCTTCTCATAGGCAGCTACATACCCTGCTTCAGGGTAGAAACTGCGAAAAATTTGATAATTGTTGCATCGCAAACATTGAAATAAAAAAAATAAAATATATAAAATTAATTAAATTAAATATTTTAATTGCACAATACGTATTTCGTAGAAAAATTTGGTTATGAAATAAAACATGTCTCGTTAAGTCGAAGTGAAGCGCGACACGGCAAATTAGTATATATTTTCTTGAAACAGGTGCAAATTCAAATAATGAATATGTTAAAATCTCTGATCAATTGAAATTGTAAAGTAGATGTTGCAAGAAGAAAAAAAGTTAGAAAATTATAGTCGGCCTAGACCGACTATATGATACCCTATACCATGGTTTAGAGACCCCACATCTTCGGTCCAACTAAGTGGATATAGAAAATAAGCATAAAGTAAATTTGAGTGGCATTGTTATTAATTTTTTTAGCTGCAGATATGAAAAAGTTCATATCTGAAGCTATATTTATAAGGGGGCTAGGTCGAAAAATGTACCGATCCTGACCAAACCAAATTTGAGAAAAATCTGTGCAATATTTTTGTTTTTTTTTATATATTTAAATTTAATCGGGAAGCGGCGTTATATGGGGGCTATGGCAAAGAATTGTCACATGGATTTTATTTTTAAACAACTGACAAATGGATGTAATAAACACACGCAAACCAAATTTGACCAGATCTATATGAAAATCTGGATCTTATGGCAATTTAAATCGATTTTATAGGGGTCATTTGTATGGGGACTAGGTCTGAACATGGACCGAATTTCACCAAATTCAATAGCGTTCATCCTATGGCTGATAAAAACGTATATACTAAAATATACTAAATTTCATTAAAATATATTCATATTTGCGACCTGTAGTTTGTTTACAAAGTTTACATGGGCACACAGACGGACGGACAGACGGACATTGCTAAATCGAATCAGAAAGTGATTCTGAGCTGATCGGTATAATAAAAGATGGGTCCAGGTCAAATATTTTTGGCAGTTACAAACATTTAAGAACATAACAGTACACATGATTGTCTATTGTAACAATTTTTATGATATTAATGCTTTGGAATATGAAAAGTTAATAAAAGTGCTTTTTCACCTTTTTTTGCAATAAATGTTATTTTGTTTCTTTTTATGTATTCTCTCTCTATAAGATGTCCAAGTTTCGTCACGATCTGTGGGTGGCCCCTTAGATCTTCCCGGTAAGTGTAAAATTTCCGCTTTTTATTTTTATACCCTCCACGCCACTGTGCATAGGGTATACAGCAGTTTGTTTATCCACTTTTAGCTCTTCGAAATAAATTACGGAGTTCCCATAAATTATATATATATATATATATATTTTCATGAGAAATCGATCTATCGATGGCCGTATGTCTGTCTGTTGAAAACATTTTTCTGTTCGTAATAGGTCAAGCAGGTCATACTACTTAGGCTTAAAAGTTCACCATAATCTACAGCAATTTGATATTGCATTTGGATCTTTTAGACCAAATTGGTGAGGAATGATGTAAGAAAGTGTAGATATACTCTGATAAAAATAAAAAAAGTAAGAAAATTATAGTCGGTCTAGACCGACTATATGATACCCTATACCATGCGTTTAGAGACTCTATCTCATAGGCCCGACTAACTGGGCATAGAAAATAAGCATAAACCAAATTTGAGTGGGATTTTTATTAATTTGTTTCGCTGCAGATATGAAAAAGTTCATATCGGATGCTATATTTATATGGGGACTAGGCCCAAAAATGGACCGATCCTGACTATGTTTGGTAAAGTCTCTTGTATTTTGCAAAAATATATACAAACAAAATTTGAAAAAAATCCGTGCAATATTTTAGTTTTTTGATAGATTTAAGTGAAGATCGGGAAGCAGCTCTATATGGGGCCTATGACTAAGAGTTGTCCCGTAGGTATCATTTTTGGACGACTCATTAATGGATGTAATAAACGCATACAAACCCAATTTGAGGAAGATCTACATGACAATTTGGATCTTATGGCAATTTGTGTCGATTCCATAAGGGTCATTTGTATGGCGGCTAGGTATGAACATGAACCGATTCTCACTAATTTCAACAGTGTTCATCATTTGGCCGATAAAAGCTTATATACAGTTAGTGATTCTGATTCGATCAGTATAATAAAAGATGGGTCTAGTTCAAATATTTTTGGTAGTTACAAATAGCAGCACAAAGTCATTATACCCAAACCACATAGTGGTATAGGGTATAAAAACTAAACATAGTGAAAAATGTCTATACGCAACAGTAAATGTTGTAACGACGAGTTTTCCTCCGATTGCTGGGGTATAGCTCGCGGGGGTCAGGTCCGTTGCAGAAATTTATATTCTTGCACGGGACAGAGAGGAATAAAAACGAGTTCTTTCAATGTTTAGAGTGTCGTGGCTTATTTTATTTTATTTTCGATTATAATTAATGATTTACAACTAATAATGGTAATTTATGATTTTACTAAATATAATGGTTAGTTGGTACTCCTCCTGGGGAAGAGCGAGAAACCTGGAATAGATACTTCTCTAGTTTCAAAAATTCTGGACCCTTGTCGTTGGATAGTGAGACCTGGTGAGAGCACTTCTTTAACTGCCGAGAGAAACCTGCGAAGGCACTTCTCTACACTTCGGGGAGAAACTTGCGTAGGCACTTCTCTAAACTGCGGGCAGAAACCTGCGGAGGCACTTCTCGAAACTGCGGGGAAAACCTGCGTAGGCACTTCGTTTGATCGCGTGGGAGAGACCTGTGTAGGCACTTCTCTAAACTGCGGGGAGAAACCAGCGTAGGCACTTCTCTAAACTGCGGAGAGAAACCTGCGAAGGCACTTCTCTAAACTGCGGGGGAAACCTGCATAGGCACTTAGTTTGATTGCGTGGGAGAGACCTGCGTAGGCTCTTCTCTAAACTTCGGAGAGAAACCTGCGAAGGCACTTCTCTAAACTGCGGGGGGAAACCTGCGTAGGCACTTAGTTTGATTGCGTGGGAGAGACCTGCGTAGGCACTTCTCTAAACTGCGGAGAGAAACCAGCGGAGGCACTTCTCTAAACTGCGGAGAGAAACCTGCGAAGGCACTTCTCTGAACTGCGGAGAGAAACCTGCGTAGGCACTTCTCTGAACTGCGGGGGGAGAAACCTGCGTAGGCACTTCTCTAAACTGCGGGGAGAAACCTGCGTAGGCACTTCTCAGAACTGCGGGGAGAAACCTGCGAAGGCACTTCTCTAAACTGCGGGGAGAAACCTGCATAGGCACTTCTCAGAACTGCGGGGAGAAACCTGCGAAGGCACTTCTCTAAACTGCGGGGAGAAACCTGCGTAGGCACTTCTCAGAACTGCGGGGAGAAACCTGCGAAGGCACTTCTCTAAACTGCGGAGAGAAACCTGCGAAGGCACTTCTCTAAACTACGGGGAGAAACCTGCGAAGGCACTTCTCTTATGATGAAAACACGCGCACTAGTACTGCGGTGTGTACTCGACCACCGCCGACGATCGACTCCTCAAGTTTCGAAATTGTTTCAGCTTTTATAGGATGTCGTTCTACGGTGGTGAACCTGTAGAACTCACCTCTGTGTGGTGTGTTTGTTTTCTGTCTCGTTTTAACATGTGACGACTATCTATAGGTTCCGTTAGGTGGCGGTGTATATGTAGGTAGCTCGTAAATGAAAGAAAGTAATGTTTTGTTTAGTGGTGAATTCAAGAATGATAAAATATATAATGTATAATTCATTTGTTGACAAACTTAAGGCAGTTCAAGCATATGAATGTAAATATGTTATAATAATATAAGGTGTGTTGATGAAAACGAGTTCGCGACTTTCATCGTTACAATGTGTGTATATGTACATAGATATGTACCAACGAAGCATACACATTTCGGTTTGCTTATTGATTTTTGTTTTTGTACGTCCAAACGTTCAAGCAAACAAAAATGTGCATGTATCGCTGATAAACAAATAAATGAGATTTTAATTGCATGTATATATTTACATTTATATAGTTACTGCTTTTAATTAAAAAAGCAAGGAAATAAATAAAATTTTTGTAATTATCTTATTAATTTTAAACACCATTTACCAGGTAATGTGAAATACAGTCTTCTATTGTTTCTTAGTGTTAACAACGTTTGCTATAATATTTAATCTGTTCACAACACAGGTGGTGGATATCTTTTACTTGCTTGTACTATTTATAAAAAAAATAAAAGAATCCCAGTTACCTCAATTCAAACGGCATAATCGTTTAATAATTCGTTAAAGCCATTCTCTACTTTTAACGCCACACTTAATTTTTCAGAAATTCTTAATGCATTATATTGTTAACCATGGATGTTGACATTGAGTTTAAGGAAATTATGATATGTCGACATTTTTACTGTTTTCTGTCAAAAGAAGTGAAAGAAAATTATTTTTGTTTTTTATTTAATTGCAATTAAATTAAAATTATTCATACGTCAGTATTTATTATGCATGATTGAATCAATTTCTGAGAACGTATTTTTATGTAAGCGAAAATATATGGCTTAAGGTAAACAAAATGAAGGTTTATAATATGATTATTAAATGTGTCTGGAAATGTCGTTTAAAGCCGGTTTAGCAAGCGTGAGATGGACACATTAATAATAAATGATTCCACTTTAAGATATACAAAAATTTTTAACTAAGTAAATTAGTGTAGGTTCTTATAAAAGGTATATTTTAATAGTTAACCTTTAAAAAAAATAACAGAAATTTGATCCGATCACGACTATATTTTTTTTTATATAATATTAACTGCTCTCAAAACAATGGCAAACCAAATTTAAACGAAAAATATATGAGTATATGGCCTTTAGGCCCTACTCCACTATAGATGTCCAAATGTGCTTCACATGTATATATATTTTTTTCTTGAACCAGATGTGGGTCAATTTGAGTGATTTCTGGCAGGAATTAGTTAAGAAGTGTCCATTAACAAACCTATAGGAATTTTAGTATCACTCTTGTAAATGCCCTACTGGAAATATCATACGAATCGGTCCTGCCACTTTGATATGACGATGTTATAGCAGAAGCTAATCCTAGGCATGTCACAGGCGGCCAAATTACCAAACCCATGATATTGCTGTGTAAACCTAACAGGTCTTATGACGGGTTCGTAGGACCTTTTTCGCAGGATATGTTATCGAAAAGTATCTAAGTTTTTCTTGCCGCAGGCCCAAAAAACTATTGCGTACTGGCTATCTGTTGTTAATAGGATTTAACAGTGGCTAGAAATAATTTCATAATTTCCGTAATTTGCTGTCTGTTATGAAGCTTAACTTTAGTTCAATTTGTTTGTAATAATCATCCTTTGCATGTCTTCTATACTTTGAGAATTTCTAAATGATTTTAATGTATTGAAGGATTTCTCTCTAGCCACTTTAAATAGAACATCGAACCATATATTTTGGCAGCGTATTTGTTTTCGTTTTATCGTTGGTATTATGTATGAACCCATGATCACTTCATTAAGATCACTAAAATTAAAGACCAGTTTCCATCTCATCCTATCAGCAGCTTTCTTTATACTTCAAATCTTATTTTAATTTACGCATCTTTTTACTTTAAACATTCAAGCAAAGTTTAATCGGCAAATGATCTGATCAGATTTGATTCTCTGCAGAAAATTTACCCACAAAGTTGCACATATAAGTATGTTGCTACGGAGCATATATCGTTTACCAAATGCGAATGTAAGAAATGTATTTTTAAAGACATATCTATGCCTGACTATAGACAAAAAATTAATAATAAAAATATAAGTATGTACATATTTATCAATTCTTGAATAGTTATTAAGTAAATCACGAATAATTTGTACGAAATCTAATTACATTCCCCTTTTTGATTGGGCAGCATTTTTTACATTGTGAACGCCTACTATGCTATTGGTTTTTATCGGCCAATCTTTCTTTCTTTACATAATGCATATTTCGAGCACGGCTATCCCAAATGCAGAGAAAAATCAATTATTTGGGTAACCACATTACAGACCTGTCAATACAGCAACAACTTTCAAGTCACAACACACTTTCCAATCGTGCTTCTCATCCTATATATAGCAATGGAGTTTTGTATGTTCGTACGTTTGTTTGTTGGTATGTGGTTTATAGGAGACTATACCACTGGACCGATAGTCTTGCAATTTTCACAGTAGATAATTGCCTATCCAGAAAGAAAAGTAGGCTATATTTTTTGGATTTTTCAGGTGGACGTGGCACCTCCCATATGACGTGGATTTTTAACATCAAATTTCAACATATAATTTCAGGGGTTCTGAAACTATATACATGTACACATTAAAATATTTTAAGCAGTCGCGGAGAAAATGGGATCTGACCAATGGACGTGGCACCCACCATACAAAGTAATAATTTAATTTCATATATCTAGAGTACTGCAGTTTCAAATGCCTTGGAACTTTGTGGGAGTTCATAATTATTAATGTATTCCCAATTTTTTATTTCGTTACTATGGGAGTAGCGAAGCTCATCGAGCTACAGCTAGTAGTTTATATTTTTTTATAAGTTAGTCATGGTTTAATATGATTTCTTCATACTTGCGGCGTGTGCGATAGATAGTGATGGCTTCTTATTGGCATTGTGTAGTAAAACCGCCTTAATACTTTATTTGCTACTGCCGATAAATAATCTCAATTCACTTGCATCATACGCTTGGACAAGCTTTTCGAGAAGTCCACTTATGTCGTAATACAGCATATATCGCTTATAGTTCCAACTGCCTTATGCCGTTGACGGTAAACCTTTGTTTTAAAATGTTTTCTAACAAATTTCTATCTCTTAAGCCTTATGCAAGAAGCTCCGATTTTTCTTTCTTAAGATCGAGGTCTCTTCTGAGATCATTTAATTCATGCTGCTTCAAAAGCTTCGGACTATATGCGTCTGAAGTGCTAATCATGTATGAATATGCAGATACAGGTGATGATAAATGCACTTGCAATGAACACAATGCAAATACATTTATTACTCATTATAACGTAACATAAATAATAAAACTAGCCAACAAGGTTTTGGACTGGAGCAACCAAATATCTTTCCTAGCGTAAGTTGGTGGACTGAATTCGAATCAGTAATTGGTTTTTCTCTATCACGTCAGGTTTTCGATATAAAAAAAAATGTTTTTGTTTACTATTTACATAAAAAATCATTAGTTTATTTAAGAATCAATGAATTTTAAAAAGTGAATGGCGTTATTTGAACGTCGCACAGTGGCGCCCGTAGAGCAAACGAGGTTGCAAAAATCAAAATTTTCATGTGCACCGACGAAGTTTTGAATAAACTCGTGTTATAAGAAACTGTTCAACGATTTCAAATATGCTACTCTTAATAATATCACATTTTTAGTTTAGAAGATACAACCGTACAAAGTTGACCGACTTTCGATTTTCAAAAAAACACACAATTTTTAGTCAATTTGTTGGGATTTCAGGTGTAATATCACGAAAAATAGGTAACGAATCGCCTTATTTTTTGTTTGTGTTGATTGATGTATTTATTAGATGTGTAATGATAAAAAAAAGTTAACTGTTTGCTTTGTGTTTCTCCTGGTATATCACTATTTAAAAACTATCCGTTTTTTCACTATTTTTCAACTTTGACGGAAAATAAAAAAAATCAATATTTTCTATATTTGCCGTATTTGCAAAACATGTTCTTTGATTATTTCTTTACATAATTCAAAGGGTTTTATCTGTACGCACGTGCCGGTTTGGCTTCTAGAGGTAAAAAAGGTTAAAAGGACATGGTTGCAGAAATTGTATGGCGTGCATCCCTTACATGTTTTGACTGACAGTAGTTTGATCTAATAGTTTGAAAATTGCATTTTAAGTCGGTTGTCTACCTGTGAGCCTCTGCCAAAGTCTAATCCCAATATTCTGTTACAGACACAGGATGCAAAAAAACTACTCATTGAAATTCGCAGGTACGCACCTCACTTAAAAATTACTTTGGAGTACAAATGGTCAAGAACAATATTGACTTATGGTCCCTCCAGGTAGGCACAAATTTTATTTAGACACGAGCATAATATCAAAATTGCATAATTCAGCCTAAACAGGGAACAGTTAAATTTTTAGGCATGGTAGCATAAGCCTATATATTGCAAAATAAGCATAATGCCTGGAGTAGTCTACGACTGAAAGTTGGCGCAACAAGTACTGAAACCATGGCGTTAAACAATTTAAGTACTGAAACCATGGCGTTAAACAATTTAAAATTATTTGAACTGTTTAGAAGGTCAACCACACCAAAGTTTTTCACGGAAGCTGCTTTAGAAGAACTTGATAGCTTATACGGAAATATTGAGAGAAGCGAAATTATAAAAAATAATTTTTATCTGATATATGCAAATATTAAGCCAAAATGGGTGAAATCTAATCGAACCATTCAGAACTTCAACTCCAAGTACGAGGACTGGCTTAGTGAAGACACCATCCTGGATATATTGGCAACAGATAAACCCACCAGATCAACCAGAGGAGCAAAAGGAAGGCCAAAAAAAAAGTATTGGGGAGTGTTCAATTTTCACAAGAAAGAGGAAACTTGCCGATGCCACCAATGACTTGACCACGAAGCATTTATCGGATGCGCTGTCTATTAAATATACAAAGGATAGTGAAAGAGTTAGGTCGCAGATTACAAAATCTGTTGCTGATGCAAGCCAGCTGCGACGAAAAAGGATTAAGGAAAGCATTCCCACGCCCACAAACGCACACAATAAAAAGTATGGTTCCGATGAAGCCTTGGCCTTGTTTATGGACTTACAACTTTCCAAAGAAAAATATGAGATACTACGGGCATCCTTGATGCGACACGGGGCTGACGTTTTACCAGGATACAAGCCAAAATAAATTCACGACCTCTGCATACGGAGTTTACGGAAGTCTCTTTGAAAGCCGATTTGCAGGATCTCATGGGCCATACAGCAAAACGGTTGTTGGAGAGTCTTCCTGAAAATGAGGTGAAAATTCTTCCTGAGAAACTGACATTGATCAGCAAATGGGGCTGCGATGGATCATCCGGACAAAGCATTTATAAGCAAAGGATATCTTCCGATGACGCTACAATATCGGACGGAAATATGTTTATGGCATCTGTTGTTCCTTTGCGGCTAAAATCCGATGTTTCCCTACACTGAAAAAATCCACGTCCGTCATCGGTGCATTATTGCCGACCAATAATGTTTCAGTTTGCAAGGGAATCGGTAGAACTCATAAGGACCACGGTAAAGGACATTGAAGAACAAATAAGCAAGATTAAGCCTGCAAAGCTGCAAATTGGAGAAGGAAAATATATTGAATGCAATTACGAGTTTCACCTGACCATGATTGACGGAAAAGTCGTAAACGAACTGACAGGAACAACCTCAACATTGTCATGCCCGATTTGCAAAAAGAGTCAGAAAAACTTTGGTAATTTAAACGATTCTACAAACGAGGAGAATTACGAATATGAAATGTCACCATTGCACGCAAGGATAAGGTGTATGGAGTTCTTGCTAAAATTGGCGTATACCCCACCACAAGAGGAGGAAAACTTCGATGAAAATACATCAATAAAGGATAAGGAAAACATCAGAAAGAAACAAATACCGGATGCTTTTTTTAAACAAGTTGGACTAAAAGTAGACTGTCCCAAGCACGGATACGGTAACTCAAACGATGGAAACACTTCTAGGAGATTTTTTGAAAATGATGAGGCAGTAACCAGAATAACTGGAATTGACAATCAAATCGTGAAAAGATTGGGAACGATCTTGAATGTTTTAAACTGCAAAGAAAATGTCAATTCTACAAAATATGGAGAATATGCATCGAAAACTGCATCTCTTTTAGCAGAAATGTATCCACAGAAGAAGTTGACCCCGACCGTCCGTAAAATATTGGCGCATGGCAAAGATATAATTGAGTACCAGTCTTTGCCAATTGGAGAGCTTTCTGAAGAAGCACAGGAGTCTCTTAACAAATTTTCAAAAAAATATAGATTACAGAACACATTCAAAGAAAGCATCAGGGATAAGGCAAAATGAGGACCTCTTCAACATGTTGGCAGCATCATCCGATCCACTTATTTCTTCCTTGTGGCATATGAAGTCACGAATAGAGTTAGAAAATAATTATAGTTTAGAAATGAATAGTCTTTTAGATACACCTTCTCTTACGAATTGTGATGAATATTTTACAGAAAATTGAAAAAATAAATTTAAAAAAGAAGTAATTTTTTTTAATTTGTTGGGTAATAATTTAAAACATGAAACCCTAAAGAAAAAAAATAAAAACAATCTAAAAATGTAAAAATAATTTTTTTTAGTTACCATAAAATTGATTTTTCTGCAAATTTTAAATTTGGTAACCCATAAGTAGGCCCCTACAAAGCGTAGCACCCTTTCCAAACACTCATTTCATAGGCTGAACAGTTGTCTATCATATGCTGTTTAAACTGTTCAATTATGTTATTCGGTTCACAAGATATGATTTTTGCAACGAAAAAACTCAAATGGCGCCACTGTGCGTCGTTTACATTTTGTTGGTTCGGTTTCACATAGTAGAGTCCAGCAATATCCTCCCGGCATGCTTTTGTCCCAAAATCCTTGATAATTTCTTTAAATTTTCATTAAATTTTGGTGAGCACGCTTCCCTTGTTCGTCATTCAACGCATTTAGGTTTTCTGAAAAAAAAATCCAAATGCGAATGAAGAAAATGTCTTCTGGGTGACATTCGTGCACCTAATTTATGTTAATTTTTCAATAATTCAGCAACAATTCGTCTGTAGTTATCACTCTTATTGTTTCCAAGAAAACTTTCCATGATGCTCTTGAGAGATTTCCGGGCTGCATATTATTTCTCCAGTAAACAATGTGAAAAATTGTCATCATTCAATAGATTCCTGATCTGAGGGCCAACAAATATGTCTTTTGTGATTTTAGCATATGTTATTTTAGGAAAACCGCTTGCCAAAGTTCTTAAAAAGGCCCAATTTTATGTACAACGGCGGAAGAAGAAAGTCATTTAAAATGTTTTGTTTTCCTGATGAATACTCAGTTCTTTTTGGCGACTTTGATCTGACGTATTGACGTAGCGCGACTATCCAATAGACAAAGGAAACAATAATATTTTGTGAAACCTTCTTACATACCAGTCAACAAACCAATGACCTGAAACAGATTAATTTACAGTTATTTACGGTGGTCTGTACTCTGTATAAAAGAAATTTAAGTCACACACCTTAAGGTCACCACAAATTTCCCTTTTATGATCGTTGTATTTGAGTAATGTCAAAATTTCAGTCAATGATTCGTAATTTTTCTTTGTACTAGTAGCATGATCAATTGGTATGGATGGTTTTTCATTCCAATAATGCAAAAGAAGAGCCTTTAAGCTATACTAAAAGCCATCAAAGCCACCAGTTTTGTTATATGGCTGGTTCATTTTTTGAAATAAACCATCAACATAAGTACAGTATAGAATAGAGTGTTTCTTTTCAAAATATGCAGCCTATTCCAAGCTTCTATCTTACTTCGTTAAACGTAAATCCCCAATTAGATCATTCAGGTCAGCTTGAGTCACTAAATGGCGTTTATCATCAGCCTCATACAAACTACCACTTCTGGTGAAAGATGTTTCGGACTCACTGCTCGTAGCACTGGAATTGACTGGTAATGGATCATTCGATGAACGGTGAACAGGTTTGGAAACCGTAAGTACTATTTTTTTTCGAATTTTCATATTGAATCCAGCAACTTTTGGCAAGCAGAATTAACAATCGGTTTGGTGGTTACTTGTCTCTCTCCAAAGTACTAGAATTGAAAAATCTAAATATATTTTCTTGCCATTTGACCACTTGTATAAAACAGTTCTACAACTATTGCAAAAAATTGTTGGTTTCCACGGTTTGTCCAAGTTTCTGACAGCAAAACCAAAATAATATAAAAATGCATTTTTTTTAATGATTCCGATATTGCATATCCTTTTTTTCCAACCAAATATTCACCACATACAAAGCAAAAATAGCTTGAATCAGTAACAGACGATCTTCTTGAAATGCTTAAATGCTACCTACCATTATGAAGATCTAGAATGAATGTGGGCTTCTGTCAAATTAACAATTGCGAAGTTGTAGTGTAGTGTAAAAATAGAAATATTTCAATATTGCGCAAACAAAATTCTTTTTTCATCATTTCATTACGAAGAACTCCGAAAGTGTTGGGTGTATAAAAACCACCGGTAGCATGACTTAGTGGTAAGTTAAATGAAATTTTTTTTTGATGTTTTCTATAATAAAATAGGTCAAGTTGTTCTCAATATGATAAAATCAGAAATCCCGAATTAAAAAAAAAAATATTTCATATTAACTTATCCATAGAATTTTAAATTTTTACTGCATTTGTTGTGAGAGGACCATAGCCTTAAAAAAAATAGTGGTTATCAGGTGTCATAAAAAAGTTTTCATTTTGTTGCACAGGTAATACGTTCATAAAATTTTTCAAAAATTATTGTTGGAGAGTTTATAATGGTGCTAGCCTTTTGGCATTATTTTATGACAGCTAAACAAAATGAACATGAAAAATACACTCTAAAGTATTTTGTAAATAAAATAATACAAAACTATTATTCCACTAAATAATTTCAATTAATGTGAAAACGAGAAATCGAGTAGCCTGGGGGTATTAGATGCCTGGAGAATTTTTAATAACTTAGCTTATATTCAACCGAGTTTAAATTTTAAATTTTAGTCCGTAAAATTTATTGCAAATTTTAACTTGAAGTGAAACGCTTTTATTAACAATCAATATAACAAAAACTTGTTTTTCCCCTTCCAAACTTCAGATCCAATATAGAACGTCTATCTGTAAGCGATTACACAGTGGTACAAAATTGAATGAAATAGAAAAACCTGGGGGTGATATTATTTTTCTTGTAGGTCTTGTCGAGCTAAAGCAGATTCCAATAGTGAAATATGCCGGACACCTCCAAAATCCGGGTTTACGGTTAAAAAACTGGTTTTTGTATCTTTGCGCACTTATAAGCCTGCAACTTTGTTGCTAATGATCCGATTTTCAACTTCATACTTGATTTAAAAAGAAGAAACTGAGATCTTTCGAATGATATATAATATCTAAGAACACTTGAGAAATTTGGGTGTCATTGTCCAGCATACACAAATTTTGTAGATTTTTCAAAAATTTTTCAAATTTGGTGACGTTTTTATACATTATTTTATTTAGAAACTACAATACTATTGAATTCGTTCAAAAAGTACGTTTATTTACGATTACAACGCATATTTGGGTTTCAAAATAGATAAGTAATTGACTGAGTTATTTAACTTTTCATGAAAACAAAATTTTTACCAAAATGCCTGCACAATGTATTGGTGTTGTTTTTATGCACCTTCTCTTAAGTTACAAATCACTGTTAGCCTAAACACAACTAAGAGTTACAACAAATATTTGTAATGAGAGCTTTACGCATGTAAAATTGTTGTTTTTCTTTTAATATGACGTTTTGCTAATGTCTTCTTTTTCACTTTGAATCTGTGTATTTAAAAAAACGTTTGCAATTTATTAAAAATCGTGTGGAATTTAAATTAAAATTAAATAAAAAATGTGTGACAATCGTAATAAATTTTGCTATATTTGTGGCTTATTTACTGATATCAGTTACCGGCGTGATTGTACAATAAAGTATTTAATCGTTCTTTTGATATAGTCACTGGTACGAGCCAGAATTTGTTTGTCAATGTTGCTGTAATACATTAAAAAAAAAAAATTCAACCTTCGTTTGTTTTGCCCTTTTCTACGCCTATGATTTGGCATCATCAGCCAAATCATAAACCAAATGATTGATATTTTTGTCAAACCGATGTTTTAGGTCACTGTTTTAAAACGCGCAAAAACATTAAGTACACAAATGTTGTAAGTGTTACAAAACCGACAACGAGCAAATCTGTCGATATAACAGAAAAAGGTTTGGAAAAAGAAGAGTTCCTTCCACCCAGATCTACAACAACGGAGCGGCATTTTTTTGTCAAAAGCTGATTTCGACGATTTACACTTGTCAAAGCGGCAATCTGAAGTCCTCGGGTCGCGATTAAAGCAGTGGAATTTGGTGGAAAAAGATTTCATTATAACATCTGGTAGAAAAAGTGACCGGACTTGGTTACTTGAACAAAGTTTTAACACTAGTTCAAATGACAGTGATCTCGTGTATTGCGTTGATGTTCCAAAACTATTTTCGGCATTAAATCACAATTATAATGCAGATGAATGGCGACTTTTCATTGACGGTTCACGTAAAAGTAAGTTTTCTTATAAAAATGTATGACTTCATTTTTATTAATTTAAGATTTGTAATGTAATATCTAGGTTTAAAAGCTGTTTTATTGCATAACCAAAATCAATTACCTTCACTACCAATCGCATATGCGACTAATACAAAAGAAACATACGAAGCGGTGAAAAAGATACTAATGTTTGTTAGCTATACCACCCATAAATGGAAAGTCGTCGCTGACTTAAAGGTTTTGACAATTTTATTTGTTATGCAAGGTGGTTACACAAAGTATCCGTTCTATCTTTGTGAATGGGATAGTCGTGCACCGAATCGTTATGATCGCAAAGTATGGCCATCTCGCGAGTCACATAGAAGAGGCAGTAAAAACATTTTAGATGACCAATTAGTTAAAGCTGAGGACGTTATTCTGCCACCACTGGGATACATGAAATAATTTGTAAAAAAAATTAGATGTAAACGGCGACGCTTTTTGTCATCTCAAAGCGGTGTTCCCAAAACTAAGTGAAGCCAAAATAAAAGGAGGTATTAATTAATTTGTTTACATATCTAGTACATTTTTCATCATTTTTATCTGTTTTGTAACTTTTAGGTATTTTTATTGGACCTCAAATTCGAAAAATTATGAGAGATGCAGATTTCATTAACAAGCTAAGTTCCGTTGAAAGACGTGCATGGAAGACTTTTGTTGCGCAGAAGCGACGACTATGTCACAGTTGTCAATGAGTTGTTAAGTGCGTATGGTGAAATAGGCTGCAACATGTCCATACAAATTCATTTTCTGCATTCGCATTTGGACTTTTTCCCAGATAACCTGGGCCAGTTCAGTGATGAACAAGGCGAACATTTTCACCAGGAAATGGCAACTATTGAAAAACGCTTTGAAGCAAAAAGTAAGATAAAAATGATTTCAGAATATTGCTGGTCACTTAAACGAGAAACTGATGATGCTGATTTAAAAAAAAAAACGGTCAAGCAAACACTTTTGAGTTAAATAACCAAAAATAAAATTTGTATAAAGTTTATTTTTATGAAAAGTTAAATAACTCAGTCAATAACTTATCTATTTTTAACCCAAATATGCGTTGTAATCGTAAATAAATTTACTTTTTGAATAAATTCAATAGTATTATAGTTTCTTAATAAAATAATGTATAAAAACGTCACCAAAGTTGAAAAATTTTTGAAAAATCTACAAAATTTGTGTTTGCTGGACAATAACACCCAAATTTCTCAAGTTTTCTCAGATAAATTATATATCATTCGAAAGATCTCAGTTTCTTCTTTCCAAATCAAGAAATTGAAAATCGGATCATTACCGACAAAGTTGCACGCTTATAAGTGCGCAAAGAAACAAAAACCGGTTTTTTTAACCGAAAACCCGGATTTTGGAGGTGTCCGGCATATTTTACTATTGGAATCTTGTTTTACTCGATACGCCCTACAAGAAATGTAATACAATATCCGGTCCCAGGTTTTTTGGACTGTCGCACCGTGTTATCTTATTTTTTGTGAAGCGTATCAATAAATCCGTGTTTTTCTACCAATTTTTTTAACTATTCCATACAATATGATTTCTTAAGTTCCTCAAAATGGAATTTTTGGATCAATGATTTGATCATTGGGGCTAAAGTACTTTCCGCGGAGTCTTTTCTTTAAGTTTAGAAGCATAAAATAGTCACTGGGGACAAAACCTGATTAAAATGTGGACCATACTGCGTGCATCCCAAAAATTATCATAATGTCCTTGTTGGTCGATAAGCCCACATTGACTTTCTTTAGCGCTAGTTTGCCCGAAGAAATCAATTGCGTAGACTGCAGCTTGGTCTCCGCTGTGTTATAGGGTATCCATGCTTAATTCACTGCCATAAAGCGGCGGAAAAGCTCATCCAATTGAAAAATGCTAAACATTCCTTTGAAGTGTTCACACGATTGAACAATTGTGAGAAAACGGGGTACATATCTTGCGAACAGCTACCTAAATCCCTATAATTTGTTTTCAAATATACAAAATTTCATGTCATTATCTTCGGTGTTATGTATGTCAATACTAAATGTTATTTTGTTGAACAATGAAGTTCCATTTATTATTGTTTGCGGAATGAAAATTCTGCTGCAGAAATATTCAGTATGTCGAAAAAAATTTTAGAAGTGGTGTAAATAGTTAGAAGGTTGCAAAAAAATAATTAAAGACAAAGAGAGCCCCGAAAGAGAAATATGATCAATTAAGAAAGAAAATCAAAGATTTGGTGCTGAAAAATATTTTATTAAAAGCTTGAGGTCTTGCTGACACTATTGACATTCTAAAAACATCCTATAAAGAAAGATTGGTTTCAAAAACTCAATTATTTTGACAACGAGAGTCGCATTAAAATCTCTGAAATAAAGCTTTTTGAGTACCAGATCGAGACGAAGCGCCTTAATCAAAAGAGAGAAGATAACATCCAAATGATGATGTTACTGTCATTCAAAAATCAATTTTATGTAACAGTTTCATTCGATTGTTGTAGTGTGGGGTGAATTCCTTTCGGCGGACCTATCTGTTAACAAGCAATATTATATGAGTATTATGCATCGTTTGCGTGAAGTTATTTGCAAAATGATGCCAGAATAATGAATTTTTTCTTGGTGATCATTTTACAAAATTGTACTCATATCTTTTCAAAAGCATTATATCCACCAGATTTATGACCGTATAACTTTTGGCTGTTTAGTAAACTTAAAAAGCCACTCCAACTCATTGGAAGATGTTGACAATCTAGGAGGACTTAATAAAAAAATTTATGTAGGAAAAATATCCTATTGTTACGAAAATGATCACAAAATATAATGAAAACCATGATGCGGCTCTCAAACAGGTGTTATTAAAATGCATACATAAACAAATTTGACAGCTTGCATTAGTTACAAAATATAAATTGATTAAAAGTGTGACGTGCCAATTGCAATAACGAGTTTTATTATCCTAACTGGAGTAATTAATTAATTACCTTCATAATCAGCTAAGAAGTAAAGAATTTTGATAAAATCTTGAATTTTTCATAGACTCAAACTTACAAAATGTCTCAGATTCTACGTTGGCAATATAAAGGAGATCATCGATTGCCTTTTCACAATTGATTTCAAAAATAAAATCTGCCCACATTTTGCCCAAAAGTATCTATTTATACAATGTCTGGAATACCTCGAGATGAATTGTTTAAAGTTTGGTTGAGAAGCATTAAACCGCAAAGGTTTAAAGAGTTCTCAAAATACGTTTTAACTGGTTTTGGAAGAAATGTGGACTGGGAAAAGTTGAAAGTATTTTTACAAAAGCCTTGCTATGATTACACTGTCCAACAGCATTTTTGGAACAGAATAGCGACCCTATAATTCTGAAAGGGTATGTTGAGTAGAACATTTTTGTAGAACAAACTTATGGTCCAGCACGTCTGAATATTTTTTTACAGTGGGTCAAAATTTTCATTTTTGGTCGAAGGGAGCATTATACTTTATGAAAAAAATGCTGTAAGTTAATGTCTGAGAGAATTCTTATGGCCAGAGTTGTATTATGGAATTGTATGAGGATTATTTTTGTGGAAGATCTTAACCATCTAACTGGTCTCTTTATGGGTCAATTTGACCCTTTTTTCGAGAAAATCAAAAAATATCCTTTAAAAAAGGACATTTAAGGATTAAAATATTCTACGAAAATGTTTGCCGAAAAATTTCAGTGGGGGTCATCAAAGACACCATTGTTGTAAATAAAACTCTTTATGCTTAATTAGTAAAATTATACACCAACATATACAAAACAGGTAAAAACGGCGTCAAGTTCTGCCAGGCCAAACACTGAGTTCTCGCGTCTAGTCAGCTGTGACTTACAAATCGGGTGTGATATTTATTAAAATTAATAATAAAAAATAAAAGAAAAAATTCAAGCATAATTGAGCTACTAAGCAGTACATATCGGGTGTGATTTTAACTAAAATTAATATAAAAGAAAGAAAAATTAAAGCTTAAATAAGCATGGCGGATTCTGTTTGCAAATTAAGAGATTGGTTTTGTTTTATTTGTGGACATCTTACGCACCATCAAAACAAAAGAAAGATAGTGCCTACAATTGAAGAAAAATATTTTCTTTTCTTTGGAATACGATTTTTATCTGAAGCTTGGATACCAAAAACCGTATGTACTACTTGCGAAAGTGGTCTTTTGACCTGGTACAAAGGCGGTACTAAGGCGCTGCCATTTTCTGCGCCTAATACACGGATTGAACCTGAAGATCACAAATCAGATACATGCTATTTCTACGTAAATTACAAATTTGGTAGAAGCCAAAGGCACTACGCGACAATGACATACGAAGCAACAAATAATGTCATTTTACCAGAAGTGCGCTGTGAAGGTGTTCCGGTGCCTCAACCGCCTACACATACATTTTCGGCCAATATGACAGTCGCCAATACAGAAATAACAGCGGCGATTGAAAACATATCAGATATAAGTTACTTGCCTCTTGATGGTTTAAACTTATGTCCTAATTTGGTGACCAAGCTTGTTTTGAAGATCTTATAAGAGATTTAGGACTAACAAAAGAGAAAGCTGAAATATTATGTTCCAGATTGAACAACAGAAATTTGATAAAAGCCGATGTAAAAGTTACATTTCCAAGAAAAAGACACCCCGATCTGGAAAGTTATTTTAAAAAATCAGAAGTACTTGTATACTTTTGCAGTATTGAAGAGGTTCTAAAATATCTAAAGCTTCCACTGGACTCTTCCGCTTGGCGACTATTTATAGATAGTTCAAAACACAGATTAAAAGCAGTTTTACTGCACAATGGAAATCAGCTTAAATACACAAGGAAATGCTTTCAAACGCATTCAAACAATTTTCCCCAGATTACCTGCAGCAAAATTAAAAGAAGGTAACATACGGTTTTAAGAAATAATTTATTTCATTCAATGTAAATTACCTTTTCTAGGAATGCTCGTTGGACCCGATATAAGAAAATTGTTACAAGATGAAGAATTTTATGGTCATCTGTCGGATATGCAAAAGACAGCATTTGACTTTATGCAGCTGGTTATATCAGAATTCATTGGAAACTCAAAAGCACCAAACTATGCAGAAAATATTGAAAGCATGCTAATCGGTTTTAACAATATTGGCGTTTAGATGTCACTAAAGCTGCATTTTATACACTCTCATCTCAATTTTTTTAAAGAAAACCTTGGAGCGGTTTCAGATGAACACGGTGAAAGGTTTCATCAGGATATAAAGGTATTGGAAGAAAGATTCAAAGGGAAATCCCAAAGTATAATGCTTGCTGAATACGTATGGGGCTTGTACAGAAACCTGTGAACATTCACGTCAAGCTAAATACAGGAAAGCGTATTAAGTTTAATCTTTAATCCATTGTCATACTACTGCTATTTCCCAATTCCCTTTACTCGAAAATTTGAAGCAAAAAAATAAATATGTACATACTATAATAAACCAGTATTAAAACAAAATTATAATTTTTTTATAGAAGTTGGCATGTAATTTTGTCAATTAATCGCAAAGAGCTTTATTTACAACAATGGTGTCTTTGTTGACCCGCACTGAAATTTTTCGGCAAACATTTTCGTAGAATATTTTAATCCTTAAATGTCCTTTTTTAAAGGATATTTTTTGATTTTCTCGAAAAAAGGGTCTAATTGACCCATAAAGAGACCATTTAGAGGGTTAACATCTGCCACAAAAATAGTCCTCATACAATTCCACAATACAACTCTGACCATAAGAAATCTCTCAGACATTAACTTACAGCATTTTTTTCATAAAGTATAATGCTCCCTTCGACCAAAAAATGAAAACTTTGACCCACTGTAAAAAAATACTCAGACGTGCTGGACCATAAGTTTGTACTACAAAAATGATCTACTCAACATACCCTTTCAGAATTATGGGGTCGCTATTCTGTTCCATTCAAAAAGTCTTAATTTGTTGGACAGTGTCATTATGTCTGGTGAAATAAATCTCGACGATAGAAGCCCAGATTTATGTATGATAATTCCGTTTGGCTAAAAAAGAAAATTAATGCTGCAGGGTTCGCTCTCGATGTTGCGCCACCATCTTCCAAGAAAAGCTCCAATTTCAGAAGAAAAGAAAAAGATATGCAATATTTCATTTGTAAAAAAATTACGTTAATAGTGCCATAGCTTCAAAAACGCCATTTTGACACTGAAACTAAAAAAGGGGATTAGTTTTTGTTCAATGCTCTTAATTCATAAATAGAGCTTATATACCAAATTTCAGTGCGACAGCTCTTACCCCCTTGAATGAAGTCCTCCTAGATTGGCAAAAGAGTCCACTGTGCTCCCGTGACACCGATTTGAATCGGTTGAAAAGATAAAAATCGAATTGCTGCACGCGTTGATGGTTATTCCAGAAACCACCTTTAAAGTTGTTTCGAGGATTGAAAAAAACTTTGGATTAAGTGTTTTTTATCGAAGGGAAATTTTTTTGAGGACATTGAAGTCGATTTGGAAAATAATTTATAACAAAAATGACCTTCTAATTTCAATCCAGTGATTAGTAATTATAATTATTATATAAGTGATGGTTTGGACGAGACGGGCCACGTCAGGTTGATCTTTAGTTTCAATACTCATAATTTAATATTAAATTGCATATAATGTTTCGGACTAAAGTTGAAACTAGATTTAGAGAACGAAATTTTATGAATTCATCTCTGCATGAAATGGCGTACGCTCATGTAAGACATTCATAGTTGTCTGCTCATCTTCCAGACATAACCATTTTAGGAGCTAGGTAAACTGCCAGAATAACACAAATGTTTGACTAAACTGAAGTGTGCAGGAAGAAATTTCATAAGAAGCCTAAGGTTACAACTCGAAAGCTGCAGTGATTTATTATAAATTAATACGTTGTTTTCTAAAAGGAGTGTATCGAACTAGTCTCTGAGAACTAGTCCATAAGACATTTCACGAAAGAATCACATGTTCTCTAATAAGGCTGATTTTATGTCAACAATTATATTTTTTTTAAAGAGCTGTGAATAACAACAACCACTTGGACGGAACCGAATATACCCACTTTTTTTTATTTATTTTTATTTTCCGTTTATATAACAAATGTGTTGTAACTTTCCCTAGTTATGTTTATTTTTTGTATTTAGAACAAAAATTCTTAACTCTCTTGTATGTCTTTATTTGCATTCGTTTATTTATTAAACAAACTTGACAAGCTTTTCTTTTCACTTTAGCGCATTCAAACTCTATTTACTTGGCTAATTATAAAAATTATAGCGACAAGTTATGAAAAGAAATTGTTCGAAACATTATTATACATATATACAGAGAAGTTCTTTATATCTTCTATACATACAACTTTGTCCTGATTTTCTAACATTTATGAATATGATTAAAGAAAGAAATTTGTGTTACTACTTTAATATTTCTTTGTATGACTTTAAGAGAAGGCCAGTAGAAGGGATGAAGAAAGAAAAAGTTAAGATTTATTTCGATATAAATATTAAAATGTTTATAATAAAAAGACGAAGAAGAGCAAGATATCTATTCACATAAATTTCACGGAAAGCAAAAGTGTTTACCCAGAAATGAAAACTGCTATTCAGGCGCCTCAGCCAATTGTGTTTTACAGGATGTAGAATATTTAGTTGAATATTAGTGTGGCACTGAAATTTTGCTCACTGATATTTGATTTTAAACGGAAATCAAATAACATTCTATTAACACTTTCTTCCAATAAAATTATGATATAATGTCCAAGTCTGCAACATAACGCTTTATTTTCAGAAGTTCAGACTTGTCTAAACGACTAACGTTTTAACTAGATTTTCTTTAACTAAAACAAATGGCGCCCTAATGTTGCCATACTTATTGTACTGCTAACGGGGCTAATCAAATATTTTCGAATAATTTGTTGTTTCTACCAAAAAAAAGGGGGGAAATTGAAACGGTTAGCTACACTTTAACGAGACTTAAGTTTCGTTAAGTAGGTTATGATAACATTTAATATGATTTTAATTAACTAATTTATGGCATTCAACACATAACAGTATATAAATCGATAGATGTATGTCACCAAGTGAAACGTTCTAGTATGAAACATCATATTATTTAATTTGTTTCTAAGAATTTTTGGAAAATAAAGAAAAATTTCATCATATCATTTAATAATAAGATTGTTAAAGTATTTGCTTTAAAAAGGCCAAAAGATGTAAATATTTTATATGCAGCTTGACATCAACATATGTATGTTTACAATATTGGTTATCGAGGGACACCCTTAGGGGCCATGTCCAGTGCGCTAAGATATTTGAACATTATTATATAAATTTATGACAAATCTGTCTACAACCAAGTGAGAACTTTATGGTATTTCATAACTAGAACACTCTCTACTACAAACATTTCATAATATAGATTGCGGTGTTTGGTGATGTCGTTGAACAGACCGAAACTGTTCTTTTTTTTGTTAGCAAATTTTAATGTCTTCCTGATTCTATATAATGCGATTCTATATAATAAAACATATAATTTTTCTTTTTATGAAAAAGCTTTTATTATTCGATGGATCAATGCATGGCATTATTATGATAATAATATTAATATGGAAAATGGCCACCGCTGCACGTGGCTCATTCTCATACACTGACTTCACGTAGGCCCAAAGGAAATAATCAAGATGTCAATTGACAGATCCATTTCTTATCACAAAATTTTGATTTCAATAAGATGATGATCGTTGATTATGGTGCTGTAACGATCTCCATTGACTGCTACATGAACTCCGCCTTCATTTTTGAAGCATTTTTTGCAATTTCACAATAAAATATATGGTGAGCTTCTAACTGCTCTAGAACCAAATCGGCGAAAGAACGATGGATATCATAGTCTTCTAAATTTAGTTACTGCACCAGCTGAATCTTATACGGGTACATGCTAACGTATTTGTGCAAAATTCTATACGTAGTGGACGGACAGAGCCCAAATTCCTGCGACCGATGATGAATCGATAAATTTGGATCTCCCTCCACATCATCATTTTCGTATCATTTAGAGATCATGTAGTATGAAATCTTTCCACAGTTCGACAAGTGATGGACGATTATGTGAAAATAAATTAATACATATAATAAGATATCTATTGTAATTGGGTGTATATCAAATTTCAATAACATATTTTTGCATTATGTAGTTTGATAAGAAGGTTACATTTACACACAAACGGAAGAATATCTATAAATTGGCAGTATATAAAAAAGAGGGCTAGTATATGAGTTTAATCTAAATTCAATAAAGCAACGTCAAAAGCATTCAAACAATAGTTTTAACCACGTCGCACAGTGGACCATATTTTGAGAAGGCGGCCAAAAATCATTTTTTTTTTTTGTTACCGATTTTAAACTTATGTTATTCATTTTAAAGTAAATACCAGTAAACCTCGGGAGCCAAAAACTTGCGACTCTATCTCAAATATATTACAGCGAACAGGGTCTTCGAAAATGGGCTTTCTCAGTATTTTGCTAATATTAAAAATTTCTTTGTAAATTTTTATTTTTGAATGACTGTACTTTTTTTATTTAAAAGATTTTGAAGTGAAATAAATTTTGTATAATTTTGTGGCTTCCATACTATTAATGTTAAAAATGTAAAATTACTGAGTCATTCCGAAATTTAAAAAAAAATTTTGTAAAAAAGGTCCAAAATTGCCGAAAATCTCCTACTTAATAGAGCATAACTCCTGCCAGTCAAAAGCATTCAGAAAAAATCTTGCATTCTTCTAAAGTCCGAACCCTCCCCTATACTACTATATCCCATTACGCACCCGCCAGTTTCCGCCCGTGTGCACCAGAACAATTTTTCTGACCCAAGGTTAGATATTTTCTGCAAAATTTATGAATACAAAAGTTTTCCACTATGTGGTTAGGATATATTAAGTTTGGACCTTTATCCATCTTTTATTGTACGTATCGACTCAAAAACACTTTCTGAGTCGATTAAACGATGTCCGTCAGTCCGTCTGAGTGTTATGAATACAAAACTTGCGTGTCGGTAGAGTTGTCAGGAGTTGTTATATACTTATAAAAAAGGGTTGAGATATAATGCGCTTAATTGTTACAGGTACATTTACATAGGTATCTTTCAAAAACATTAATAGTCTGAATTAGACTTATATAGTTTAAATACCTGACAAAATTTAAATAATAGGTAAATGGTAAAAAAAAAAAACTATTGCGACATAGCCCTTTAAGATATGAGCAGGTATGGTTCACCTTTTAAAAGGCGTTAGGGTGTGGGTTTTTCAAGCTTCAAAAAGTGGTAATAAAAGATACAAATTTGTAAATGGTAAAAAAAAAACTATTGCGACATAGCCCTTTAAGATATGAGCAGGTATGCTTCACCTTTTAAAAGGGGTTAAAAGATAAAAATTTTTATTTTACATAATTGCAAGAAAGAGTATTTATAATAATGTTTCCACAATTATTATTCATTACAATTTATGCAATGGCTAAGTACTGTTACAGAGATCTGGCAGATATTTATTTTTAACGAAATGATGTAGACGATGTAATTTTGCACATAGTGAGCAACGACTTCTTTAAGAATTGTAACCTAGAAGACATTGAAATGCACAAAGGAAATATTACTAATTTTGCATCGAATTTGAAAAGACGGTACATTGAATGCTCTCATAGCAAGGCAAAGATGTACAAACATTACCAAGACTGGTTAATAAAGGAAGTTGTTTTTGAGAGCGCAACTACAACTGCCAATGAAAGTGGAAAAAAGAGTCGACCAGAAAAACCAATTGACTGATGTATCGAAAGATCTCGAAGGCGCAAGCTGGAGAACATCAATGAAGAAATTTCTCCAAGAATTATTAAGGATTCATTTTCGCACCAAATTCAACCAACCAACCCAAAATAAAAATAAAAAATTGAAATAATTGAACAAATAGTAGAAGCGAGCCCAAGGCGCACAAAGAGGATTTTGAAAAGCATTCCTACACCAATTGAAGATAAGAAATTTATGCCGGAAGAAGCGTTCGCCCTATTTTTGGATTTGAAATTGACCAAAAATCAATATAAGGAATTGCGCAAGTGAACCAATGAAAAGATTTGTGGGATTTTTCCAGAGTATCGAGATTAGTTTCTGCCAAAAAAGAATGCTTACCTTCACAATCTGTTATTAGTGTCACTTCAACATCAGCAGAAATAAAATTGCAAGATCTCCTTGAACATACTGCAGAATGATTGCTAAATACGCTTGATACCGATCAATTATAAAAAAATTGGTAATGGCAGCATTACTTTAATTTCTAAATGGGGATGTGATGGATCCTCTGGTCAGAAACAATACAAGCAATTTAATGCCGAAAATTCATCAAAAAGGTAAAGCGTCTTAGAGCCGTCAACTAGTAGAGCAACAGAAATTGATATATGAAAAAATGAAATTCCTTCTTCAACAAAGTATTGCAGATCAATAAAATTTTTCATAACTGAAGAAGTTCAAAAAATAAAAGATTAAATTAAGGAACTTCAACCAGTAATATTTAAATTTGATGACCAAGACATTGAAGTACATTTTAAAATGTGTCTCACAATGATTGATGGAAAAGTTGCACAAGCTTTAACTGGAACAAAGTCAACGTCAAGCTGCATTATATGCCAAAAGACATCAAGTCTATTAAGCCAATCCTCACCAGAAGTTTTAAGGAAGCCTACGAATTTGGAATGTCCCCTCTTCATGCTAGAATACGTTTCATGGAGCATAATTGGGTTATGATTTGGAATTTGGTCCGTTAGGCGAAACAGTGAGAAAAAACAAAGAAAATGAAGAATAAAGAAAGCAAAAAAAAAAAAACCAATTCAACAAAAATATCTACAGCTAGGCCTCGTAATCGACCAACCAAAACAAGGGGAATAAAAAACAAATGATGGAAATACTGCAAGGAGATTTTTTTCCGATCCGGAAGCTGCAGCATCTATCACAGGTGTAGATCATGAATTAATAAGACGATTCAAAATCATATTACAAGTTCTTGCATGCAGCAGAAAGATAAATGCAAAAAAATTTGGAGAGTACGCCAATAAAACAGTTATACTTTATAATGAAAAATACTCTTGGAGATATATGCCATCCACAGTTCATAAAATTGTTGTACCATGGTGAACAAATAATTCAAAACAATATGCTACCAATAGGAGATCTATCTGAAGAAGCGCAAGAAAAAAGGAACAAGGACTACAGATTCTTTCGCGAACACAACACAAGGAAAATGTCCAGATGTCACTATTTTGTTGTGCACTTCAGATCCATATATGTCCAACATTCATCAAAAATGGAAAACTACCTCTATTGAATTAGACGAAGAAGCTAAACAACTTCTAGAAGATGAAAATCAAGGCTATTTAGAAGAAGTTTTTACTAAAATTGGTTGATTTAAAGTAATTTTTCATTACACTAACAATAAGTTACACTTTTTTTTTATATAGTTAAAAAATTTTCTTGATTTAAAAATTTATATATTTTGTAAATTTATAATAAAAATTGCTATATTTCATAAATTTACCTTAAAAATTGATATAGAAATATTTAAAAAGATAATAAAAAAAATTTAACTTAAGCAAAAACATACGAGTTTTTCATTGAAACTTCTCTATCTTGAACCAATATAAGGTAACTTTTACGTTCGCTGCTTAATAAATTATATTTTAACTCGGGATCTTTAAAAAAAACAACGTTTGGCGCTTGTGCACATTAGGACAAAAAATTTTCGGGGGCCAAAGTTAGGCATTATCTGAAAAAATTAACTTAAAAAATTGTTAAAAAATATTAGTTGTAAAATTAGTTGAAAAAATAAGACATTATATTAAAAAAAAACCTTTTTTAACCTTTTAACACTTCACTTTTGTACTAAAATTCAACTACAAATGAAAATGTATTTTAAACCCTCCGTAACTTTTTTTTTATTTTCGGTCGAGAATTACGGTTTATAGCAAAACTTAAAGGCTAAAGTCTCACCTACCAAACAAAAAAAAAAAACGCATATCAAAATTCCAATCCAATAAAAAGTTCTAGATTTTTGACCGCCTTCTCGTCAAATGGTCCACTGTGCGTCGGATTGGAAAAATTCAATTATAAACATGTGTTAGTGTATAAGTTGGATGTGACGAATCTTTGTCTTAAACTCAATATTATAACCAAGGTTGGGTAACCATTTTTATACATTTGGCGATAAGAAACCTTTACATTCTAATACCACTTCCTTTTAAAATTAATTGCTTCCTCTTTTGAACAGTATTTATTATAATTTCTGATTTGTGTTTTTTTTTTAAGAATATTGTTTATAGTAGGAACTAGAGATGGGCGCGTGAGTGATTTTCAGCTCACGGCACGCACGCTCACGCTCCAAAATTTTCCGTTCACGCACAGTCACGCTAAACAAAATATTTAAAGCTCACGTCACGCGCGCTCACGGCTGCAAATTTTTGGATCACGCACGATGACTCAACGCAAATTTCAAAAAGCGTTCAATCCATCTTTTTTTTATGGAAAAATCTTTGTATTATTATTTATATAATTACATAAAAACTTATTGTTACAACTTATACAAGAAATGCATTTGTGTATAAGAGCGTTGATACAAATTAAAAATGAAAAAATTATATTCTTTTAATAAGAGCTAAATTAAAGAAAAATTAACTGTAATATAAAGCACTGTATTGCAATTGCTTACATATTTTTATTTAAAAATAAAAGCTTGTCTACATTTTCACTCATTAATTGGGTCCTGCGTTCTTCTAAAATGCGTCCCGATACTGAAAAAACCCGCTCGCTTGTTGCAGAGTTTGCATGAATATTCAAAACTAGTGGATTGTGTGGCGCCTAGGCGTCCGTTTATTTTGACTTTAACAAACAAATTTTTTTTCCCATTTCTAAATTTTCCTATATTTTATATATTTAAAAAAATTAATTTTAATGTTTTTAAAATTTAAAAAAAAAAATCGGAAAACAGTTGTAAAAAATACAAACCAAAAACTTCGATTTTCAAATGAAGTTTTGTAAAGGGTCCTTTTATGTATATTTTCGCATAAGTTTGCCAGTAGCCAACCTTTGCTTTATATTTTCTGCTTCTATACATAAGAAGTTTTTAATATTATATGATTTTAAAAAAATATTTTATTTTGATAGAAACTCGGTAATTTTAGTCTTAATAATTTTACAATTTAATTTATGTTTTATAACTTTTTAAAATGCATTAAAATAAGTAAACTTATTCAACTAAAAAAGTTTTTAAACCATTCGGACAAAACACACAAAAAATACTACGGTTATAACGAACTTAGTCTATAACGAACTAATTTGGCCGGTCCCGCCGAGTTCGTTATAACCGATCTCCATTTTATTGTAGAAAAAATAGAATAGCATAGAAAAAAAAAAAACGTTTTAGAGCAAGGTTCCTAAAAGTTTCTTAAGGGGGGGGGGGGGGGGGGTTTAAAGGTTTTAAAAGTTAATAATAATAATTAATTGCATAATTCTTTTTTGAAGACATGAATACACGTTATAGCATAATATTTAAAGAATCTTTGAAAAAAATTTCAATTAAAAATTTTAATAAATAAGTCACAGCGAATCTCCGGAGGCGTTGTTGTTTTGCGGTGAACATCATAACTCGTTACCGGATCATGTGAAATAAAAAAATCGAAACGCGTTTCAAAGCGGACGAAGAGTTTTTTCAATTTTTCTTTTTTTTTTTTGGCAGCATTTTGAAGTGAAAAACGATTTTTGCTATACAATTTCGGGAATTTGTTGTTAAAAAATGGAAAAGAAAATGGAATTAAAAAAACCCTTCGTGGTTACGTGATGATTTATGAGTAGATATAGTGTCTAAAACTGCAAAAGAATCGGTCAAGTAGATTTTGAGTTATGATGTTGTCGGACTTCGAATTTATATACTATGATTTATATACTAAATATATACCGTATGAGGCCTGTCGCTGGAAACGCTGTATCTTCTTAAGTTTTGCTCTGATTTACTTAAAATTTTGACACAACACTCTCGACATGTTGTGCATTCAGGAAGAGAAATGCAAAGAAAGGTTTTAAAACCTACCACCCCTTAAGGAAATGCAAGCACCAGTACACCAATGTACACAAAAAAGAAAAAAATATTTCATATTTCATCATACATGTAAACTGAAAAAAAAGTGAACTACATTTTTTGCAAAGTTATCTATAAATCTAAAAAAGAAAAAAAAAATGCGCGCGTATTAGTTTTACTTCAAAAAAATCGCTTTTAATTCTTCCATGATAATTTCAATAAATTATTCAAATTAAAATCTTAAATATACATACCTTTTTACGTAATTTATGTTTGTCCAAATTTTTTTAAAAGCATACATATTATGCAAAAATTAGTATTATGAGTGAAAAAAAAAATTATTTTCCCACCTCTCTTCTAAAATTACAATGTAATTTAATTATGCAAAGTTACAATAATTTAAATTTTAAACTTAATATTGCACTATTTTTTCAAAGGCTTTTCAATACAGAGCTATAAACGAAATCATACGTTGGACAACAACAAAATCTACATTGAAGATCTCTTTTTTCTCAAATATTTATCAAAAAAAGCATGCTCTTTGGTAAGTGCTGGCCATCAATGAACTGAGCGAAAGTACTCTTAACAATACAAAACAATTTTGAGATGAAAAACAAAGCAGACAAACGAATAAGTTTAGTAAGTGTTGCCAATTTTGACAACTTATTGTGATTTCGACGATTTTGCAATTTTGCCAATTTTGACAACTTATTGTAATTTCGACGATTTTGCAATTTGTTAAAATGATTTGTTAAATTTGTAAAAATGATGATTGAAGATTTAAAATTATCAGTAGTATAAAAATTAAGATTTCAAGGGTTACCAATTAATAGGTTGTTTATCGAAAATTGATAGTTTTTGTTCAGTGTAAATGGAAATTACAAATTATGTATAGATTTAATTCTGGGTCAAGTCGTTTCAAAACCGAAATACCTTGAATAGCATCTCTATTTAAGATTTAAGTTTCAATTACGGCGATACTTTAAATCTATATTATATGTTTCAGCTATAGATACATGTCAATAACATTATTTAGTTGATTGCTGTGTTAAAATGTTTTCGTTGAAATTTCACCAATAATACATTAGAAATAACCAATGCTGTAATAATATTCGTAATATGAATGATATAAATAAATTTGATTGTTTCCTTTTGTAATATTTTGTAGAGTTTTATTTTTATTTTCTTGATAATTTCTTGTTTTAAAAATGACGATTTTGGCGATTTAGTTTCCAAAATTGTCGATTTTCAGAAGATTTTATTAGCAGCACTGGGCGGTAACATAGAAGAGAGAAAATTGTGTGTGGGTTTGTATAAAATGAGAAAGATTAAATTTTGTTTGTGTATTTCGCATAGCTTTGTAGGGAGTGCTATGTGTATTATTTCAGCGTTACAGAATCAGTCAGTCAGTCAGTGAGTCAGGGATCAGCGTAAATATATATAAGATATGTCGAGCAACAGCTTTTAAACGGGGTAAATCAAGGACATTTTTCCAAAATGCCATGATATCTTCATTTCCACAGGTTTTATTTAAATAAATATTTATTTCATCCAACTGGCTTCCATCACTTTCTTTTACATTGAAGGAATCTGTGAACTCCAAAAATAGAGCGTCTTTTGAAATAGATGGACCTAAATGTCTTTCCGAATTTTTGACTGCATTAGATGTATTTTCATTAAATATATCCATCAAGAAGTTAACAGTGGTAATTACATTGGTGCGTTCTTCGTCACTCATAAAATGCAACTTTTTATAGGGTGGATTCAAAAAAAGCGCTACACGACTGATGTCATTAGGTGTTACCGTTTAAGCAGTGCTCTTTCTGTTTTCATTTTTAGTTCAGTTATAACAGTTGAATCGTTTAAGGAGGCTTTGCAATGTTTTTTAATTTTCTCAAAGACTAAAACTGTTTCATTTATAGTAAGAAGTGTATCGGAAGAAAGTCGTTCCGAGCATTCTTTAAAAATTTCGAGAAACTTTAAAACTTGTTGAAGTAAGCCTTGATCAATTTTACCCAACCGATAAAGCTCACTTCTTTTGTTAAGTATCTCCTGCATTTCTCTATATGACTCATCGATGCTTTGTAACATGATAAAAATCGAATTCCAGCGAGTTTTCAGTGCTGTTTCAATGATTTTGTCAGCTTAGTATTCAGCTGGGATCGGTTGAATAATTCGACTATCTTTTTCGATTCGAAAATTAAGACCTTGATGTCCTCAATCGGATCATTATTAAGAACATCTTCCATAAGAAGGTTGATATTGTGACATGCACAGGAAACACGCTTGTATGATCTAAAGGCTTTAACAACATTAGCTCCATTATCTGTTACGATAAAAACATTTTCCAATTTTTGTTCAATTTTAAACTCCTTTAAAACTTCAATAACAGCTCTCAGAATATTTTCGCCAGTTTTTTTATCGTCAGGAAATTCTCGCGTGGCAAGAACAGAAGCAATCAATACCCAATCTTCATTAATGTAGTGAGCGCTCAAAGTGAAGAAGATGCGTTGGCTATATTCATCCGTCCACAAATCGGTTGTAAACGCTAAGTTATTCTCTTGCAAAACTTTTGAAAGTACTGCTTTGATTTTTTCATATTCAGCAGGTATTGTGGTCCGCACTAGTGTCCTTTTGGATACCAATATGTCTTCAATATTTTGTTTGCCATACTTGGCTCCAATGTCAATCAAAGCTTGACCAAATTTCCTGAATCCGGAACCTACAAAACAGAATTTCAGCTGCATACTTTAAAGCTTTTTAAAAATTTTTACAAACCTTCCGTAACACAAAACGGGCGCAAGTCTTTCGTTACAAAGCCGAGTATGCTGCGCAATTTCAGCCTTATATTGTATCGGTACCTTGCGTAGCAAAAACGTGTCCATAACATTTGTTGTTGTGTTTCCTGCGATTGTCAAACTATTACAGAGTGGCGGATCAAACTGCCAGTGCCAAATTTGGATGAATATGATAGAATTTCCCTGCATTTTTCCACTGAGCAAAGTCAAGCTGCTTTCCTTCATATTTGACAGCACGAAAATCACTCCAAACCTTGCTTTTGGTGTTATTTGGTATGACGAACTCATACCGTGAGTCCTTAGAATTGATCTTTAAATCATTTTCTATTTCAACCTTTAATTTTTTCGTAGAAGACATTTTGGAACGCTTTTACACTTTTGTGGCGCAGCCAAAAGAAAAAAAACTTATGATATGAAATGGCATTAATCAGCTGCTACGCAGCGATGCCAAACTTGCATATTTCATTTGTCTCTTGGCAGTTGATAATACGTATACAACAATGGCATGCCACTACTGGCATGTGTAAAGGCAGGGTAAAGTAATGCTTGAAAGTTGAATCACGCATGTACACACACGGACACTTACAAATATATCATGCTCACGCATGTTCACGCGAAAATTATTTCACGTGCGTGCGTGATCACGCGTGTCACGTAAAATTCACGTCACGCGCCCATCTCTAGTAGGAACTAACTCCTATCTTATAAATTGCATTATTTTTATAAATTTGTAATATTTTTATTTGAATTAATTTAAAGATGCAAAGTTAAATTTAATACAATAATAAAAAAGTTCGAACTGAAAGTCCGAAATATACCCTATACTAAAAGTTTAGGAAAATTTAAAAGGTTTGTTAAAAACAAAACAACTTTAAGCATTTATATGAAAAATTTCTCGTAACTATTTTTGCAAAAAAAAAAAAAAAAATAATAATAATAAATAAATAAATAAAAAATTGTGGCAGCAATAAATATCAAAACAATTAAAGGATGTATAAAAGATTGAAACAAACCAGGTCTTCGATTATTTCCAAAACCAAATATTATAAAAGGTATCCAAAAAAATTTTAATACATATTTTATTGTTATTTCTAGGTTTGATAAGGTTAACACATCTCTGATTAAGACCAGTTCACAAGTTATCCGTCGCTAACAATACCATGAAAGCTAAATAAGTAAGATTGTTAAATTTGGCTGTGCCGAATTTTGATACCCTGCATCTTAAAATCAATATCACAACCAATGTTGGATACAATTTAATATTAATATAATTTCCATTCAATTTTTTTTGTTGTAAAATAAATGATCGTGTCTTCCATTTCATTATTTTTCTATTACTAGGGTAGAAAACCTAAAAGTTCCCTAAGTTCATCATAGAACACCAATGAGATACATTTCTTAATGTAGCCGGCGTTATAGTACGCTAAGGTTTATCTCTATAAGAATATTTTGAGACCTTAGAAGCCATACGATAATTCAAAAAATTTTCAAATGATTCTTCATAAAAAATTTTTTTTTTTAAATATTTTTATCTGAATTAGGTTAGGTTAGATGGGTTGGCGAGTACACCTAGAGGCTTTATGGCCCATTGTGATACCCTTTAGAAAGTGTTGGAAGGTAGCGATAGGAAATGAGATTTATCAATATAGATATATAAAATAAGGAGTATGGCAAATAAAAGAAAATGTGAAAAAAGCTCTTTCCCCGCTATGCGTCCCTCCTGAGGCAGCCAGATTCCCTCAAGAAGTCCCCAAGGTTGCCGTGTGGAACATCTACTATGTAGCCCAGGTTATCGAAGAATCTTTGCCCTAGATATCTAAGGCGCTGCACCTTCAGTTCTGGACATTCGCACAGCAAATGTTGCAGTGGCTCTTCCTCGTCCACATCCATACAGCTCCTACAGATGTCAACTCTCGGGACACGTATGCGTTTGGCCATCCGCCCTATACCACAGTATCCAGTGATTACTCCTATAAGTAGGCTGGTTGTCCCTTTATCAAAACCTTGAATTAGGCAAGGGCCATAAGATCTGGGATATTCTGCAAGAGGAGAGTTGTGTCCAACTTTTCCTTAATTGAAAATCAGCTGCCTCTTCAATTATATACGACTGCTTGATAAGAGGGATTCTAATACCAGTGTCCGTCGTCCCGCTCAAAGAATCTGAGCCCTTCCGCGCACACGCATCAGCCAGTTTGTTTCCTTTGACCGCACTATATTCTGGTTGAGGGACCTGTTACATTCCCTCACACATTTCGATCTAGCGGTCCTCGATTTCACAGTTTTGAGAGCAGCAAGACTATCCACGAAAATATTAATGGACGTTGGATCCATATCGCGCTCCAGAATTATTTTCGTTGCAGCCCTGACTATGACAGAGTCTGCGGCCAATCTTCCCTAGTTGATATTTGAATCTTAAAATTAGCCCCAAACTTCATCACTGTCGAGCCTGTATGACCCCCTTAAACGGAGTGCTACCTTCGCTGCCATATTCTTGATGAAAATATCAATAGGCATGATGTTCAGCATTACCTCCAGTCCCGCCTGTGATGTCGATTGAATGCCTCCAGTGGTGCCCAGATAGTCCGGTCTCTGTACCTTCACAAGTCTAGAAATTCTGGCCCTTACGTTCATAGTTTTCCACCACACCAGATTACCATATGTCAAAATATGTATATTTATTGCACAATACATCCAGTGGATGGTCTGCGGTTTAAGACTCCTTATTCTGTCAAAAGTCCCGCTGCAGGTGCAGAAGGCACAAAGCGCCTTCTTTATCCTTTCCTCTACATTTCTTGACCAGTATCAGATTGTTCCCTTCCAGTGTTGGAGGATTGAACTCAGGTATCTTTGTCCTTCTGGTAAAGAGAACCAACTCGGTTTTAGAGGGGTTGGCCCCCAGACCATTTTCCCTTGCCATTTCACGAGTATACCTAATGCCTACTCAGCGAGATCACTAGTCGTTGACAGGAATCTACATCTGACCAAAAGTATAACGTCATCAGCATAGGCGACCACTTTGGCGATCATTCTGTCGAAAGATTGGAGGATTTTACTGATCACAAGGTTCCACAAAAGAGAATATATAACACCTCCTTATGAAGTTCCCCTCATAACCACCTTCCTCGATTCCCCCTCACCTATTTCGGAATTTATCTCCCGGCTCTTCAGCATATTGCCCGTCGATAGGACTATCTGTGGATCCATGCCCGTATTATTTAAAGCTTCCATGATTGATGACATTTTGACTTTTTTGAACACCACTTCCCCGTCCAAAAAAAACCAAAATATATTCCTTATAGTGAAGGGCATCTTCAATCTCCCCCACTACTTCGTGTAAAGCCGGATCCACTGATCTTCCCTTGAGGTATGCATGTTGAGCTTTACAGAAGTTTTCCGATGTGAACTTGCTTATCACATAGACATCTACCGATTTTTCCAAGGTTTTCAGTAAAAACGATGAAAAATTGATAGGTCTGTAGTCATTTACGGTATTATGGTTTAGCTTTCCCTTTTGGGAATAACCTCTAACCTCTGTTCTCCTTTGGTATATAACCTAGTGCCAGGCTGCATGAAAAGAAGCTTAGTTGCCACAGCATAATTGTCTCTATGGACTCCTAAATAAGAGCCGGGTATATACCATCTTACCCTGCTGACTTGTAAGGATTAAAAGATCTTACCGCCTACTCTACTTTGCTTTCGGTCACTATTGATCTGATTTGTCCAAATTCAGGCGTTGCGGCTGATGTGAGAGCGCTCGTGGAGCTATCTTCTAATAGCTCTGCAACCCGGGAGGTGAGTATCCATTAGAAGTTCAATGGTATCGCTGCTACTTTCCGCGAAACTGCCGTCATGTTACATAAGGAATCCTGGTGAGCTCGGGTCCTTAGAATGGACTTTACGAAGCCTTGGCGCTTCATTAGTTTCCTCTTCTCAGGGTATCGACCGACAATACGATACCCTTACCATGCATATTGGAAAAGATCTTTGGTTCAACTAATTTGATACTGAAAAAGTCCGTTACCTATCAGTTGAAAAGCTCAAAACATTTGAAAAAAATCTGTGCAATATTTTTGTTATTTGTTAAATTTGAGTGAAGTTAAGGAAATAGCTTTATATGGGTACTATGATTAAAAATGCTTTATTCTTGGAGTTCTAATTAATGAGTATTAATAATAAACATAAACCATTTTTGACCGAGATCTAATTATAATTTGGATCTCAGGTGATTTATGTCGATTTCATAGGGGTCATTTGTATGGGAACTACGTCTAAATATACACCGCTTTTTACCAATTTCAATACCGTTCATGGTATGGCTGACCAAAATCTTACATAACAAATTATCAAAATATTTTCATAGTTCGTAGTTTCATCACAAATTTTACATTGACACATAGAGAGGCAGAAAGACAGACAGACATACAGATGGACGGACGTATGAACATTCACACCACTCAAAAGCGACTCAGAAAATTATTCTGAAATGATCCGTATTATAAAATGTTGGTCTATATTAAAATATATTTGGTAGTTGCAAAAATCAGCACACACTCTTTATACCCTGACCACAGAAATCATAATTACTACAAAATTGGTTGTTTTTAGAAAATTTATATAACGTCTTAGGTTGTATAGATAAAACAAAATGTTACAAAGTCATTTAAATCACATTCATTTAAAATTTCTACGAAATAGTAATTATTTTCACCCAACTAAATATGTTTTTCTTCAAGAAATGATAAAAATAATTAATTTGAAATAACAATAATTCAGCAACAATGAATACATAAATACAGATATACAAATACATATGTACGTTAGCCTACGCACACTTTCAACCCAACAGCAATTATTTACAACAACAATACAAGACAAGTGCCTAACTAATGAGCACATACAACAAGTAGTAATTCTCCATTACAAAACAGAAATGTTGAACCGGCTATAAGAGGAATTCAAGAGTATCATACAAATGGAATAAAAACAGGATATAAAATTATATGTGTCCTCTGCGAATTGCGAACACAGTTCGCTGTTATTTTACAGCGACATTTGCATGTAAAGACATGCTCAATTTGAGAATGGGGAACTTTTTATTTATAAGCAAATTTGCAATTTTGCGGTGTGGCATTTATATTTTATACAAATACTGCTAGTACACGGTCAGCACCTCAAATCAAACATTCCGTCAATGCATGCCAATATAAGGTGTTTATTGTATTAGAAAATAGTGTTGATGCTTTCTGCTCCTTTCGAGTTGATTTTCTCAAATGACTGCTATTTGTTATTATCGTAAGCCGTTATGTGTTGGCAGTTTGCTAAAAAGGAAAGTCTCATGGGGGCACCCGAAGATCGCGATTATAGTTGGATAAGTAATAAAACACGAAAAATAAGCCACCTGTATTTTTTTAACTGTCCAAATTAATATTTGGAGGGTCAAAAAAGTATCAAAAACCGGGCCCCATTTTGATTTTGGCAGATTTTTCACATTTGATTCAAAGAAACTATATAAAAATTGATTTTGGCAGATTTTTCACATTTGATTCAAAGAAACTATATAAAAATTGGGCATCATATAAACGGTATTTGCATCCCCAATCCACCAATGTTTAAGACATACACGATAAAATAAAATATCAGGTGCTTTAATATATTAGTACATAAGAATATTAAATCAAAGCTCACATGTATTACTCGTAGCTCTGATTTAGTGACACAATTTTCAAAGTTTTATGATAAAAGTTCTATTTCGGTTTTTATCCATTTTTTCACAAAGAAAAGACATCTTACTTATTTAGTATTTTTACAAGTACATGACCAATGTGTGCAAAAATGCTTTTTACTTTTGGAAACTTAAGACATACTCTATGCAAATGTTATAGATTATGGGGATTTCTTAATATATTTTCAATTTGTTAGAGGGGTTAAGTGTTGACCATAGTGTACGCAACATCGAGAATGTTTTCCCAGATGCGTTATTTAATAAAATCAGGTGAGAGAATAATTAAAGATGATACCCAAATTTTTAGATTTGCCAACACCAATTTCCATAATAATAAGTTTTTGGCGATCCTACAGCCGAGTTGAAGCGATTGTAATAATGTGCAGCTTTAGCACCTCTTATCTTTTTACTGAGTTTAGGTCTCATTTTACATGTAAACTGTTCTAAGATGGTTTCAGGATTTGTAAGCAAGATTTCTACGAAAGATTAACTATTTAATCTTAGCACTAAACCGTGCTTAATTTTTAAAATTGTTATTTGTTTTCATAGGAACCGACATGTTAAAAATATGGTTTAAAATTTAAATTTTAAATTAAAAGATTAAATTTTTTTAAATGATTAACCTTTTAATCTCACCATTGAACTTGCTTTATTTTTAAAATAGTTGTTAATTGTTTTCACAGGCACCGACATGTTAAAAATATTATTTAAAATCATAAAATCAAAATGTTCAGGGGAGCCAAAATACGTTATATTTGAAATTATGGGCTCGATATAAAGTTTTTAGAGCTTTTTATTTAACAGGCCTGCAGATATGAGCAATAAATACTTTATATAAAATTTTGAGTCAAAAATCTTCAGAAAAATAGATCTTAGAGAAGGACGAAAGAACCAATATGTAAATAACACTTAAAGTGTGTGCAGATAAAACAACTTATGTCGACAAACGTCGTTTTCATTGAAAAAGAAAACTACCAATGCAACCACCCATGTAGACATAAGTTGTTGTTGCTTGAAAAATGGATTTTTTGTTCGTCAACAAAAAGTTAACGGGTCTTAGGATGAGAATATAACAACGTATCAAGAATAATAGTGACAAAAAATAACGGAAATAAACACATAAGTTTTTATAAGTGGTTATAAACCGAAAAATAATCCAAAATTATTTTGGCTTTTTTCATTAATAACAACGTATGTCGCTAAGTGTCGTTTTCTGAGAAAATAATTTGTCAGTGATTAAACGTAGGTTGACATATCGATAGTGCTGCAAATTAATTTAATAAACACTTAAGTTACGTCGTTATTTAAAGAAAAAAAATCAGAAATGGTCAATATTTTTTTTTTTTTTTAATTTAACACATGTAAAGAGCGTTAAAAATTAATATATTTGGCATCGTTAACTCAAAACTGACAAAAATGGACATACGCGGTTATTCCAGAAAACCACAGATATATACAATCCAAATTTACGTTTGAAAACTAATTAAATATTATGTAGTAGTTTGTTTGTTTCAAATCGTGGTAAGTTATTATATTATTAGACTTTTCTTATTTAAAAGCTAAATTGAGAAATATTGAATCGTGTTTAGAAAATCAGGTGTTTACAACAGACGAAAAAATATCAAGTAATTAGTTAGTTGCCGTTGTAAAGTTGGTAGGGACAGAACTATTAGTCAGAGTTAGGCCAAAGAAACTCATAGTATTACAACTTATTTCGAAGATTGAAGTTTTGTTACGAAAATGTTAAAATCAACAGTACGATAAGGTCTACACACTCACCCAATAAGCAGCTTCTTACCATAACCAAAAACTTCAATAAAAACACATTCAACCTTTTATCCACGCAAAGACGTACAACAAAGTTTTCTTAATAATCGCCACCGCGAGGATTCTTTCGTTGACAGTTCTGATTTTGTTGGTCATTTTGATTTTATTTTACTTTCCAATCCCAACACACTATAGGTCAAATGGAAATGTTTCTGTGCGAAATTAACAACTACTACAAAAACATGGTATTCAAGCCAAGAATTCCATAAGTTAGTTTAACCCTATTTGAAAAAATTGAATTTAACTCATTAACGACCAATAACCTTTTTTCAACCATTACTAAAACATGCATACAAAAACATGATATTCAAACCAAAGCCTATAACAAGCCATAGGTAAGTTTAACCCTATTTAAAAAAATGGAATTTAACCCATTAACGACCAATAATTAACCCTTTTTCAACCATTAAAACAAACATAATACATTTAATTGATTTATTTTTTTTTTTATTATATTTTTTATTTCCAAATATATAACGGAATTCCTCAATCTTATACTTTAGAATTTCTTTAAAACCGAAAAACAATTAATGGCCATTATTATGCTAACTTATTGCAGTGTTTAAGTGATAAAATTAAGGAAAAATGGCCGCATTTGGCGTAAAAGAAATACCATTCACCAGTTCCACCACACATCCAAAATCCATGAATTTAATTTCGAATTGCTTCAACACACACCTAGTTCGGCAGACTTAGCTCTTTCGGATTATTTTCTATCTCCAAACTAGTGAAAAAGGGTAATAAAAGATATGCCAACAATGCACTGGAGCTATTTAGTGCTTACTATAAACAGGAAAAGCGTTTCGAGCTAGAAGGAGACTATGTTGAGAAATAAGCAAAATTTTTAATTAATTTTTTGTATTTTCTTTCTCAGGTCGGATTGTTTTGGGACCGATTTGAAATTATGTAATATTTGTTTTTTTTTTTAATTAAAATAATAACACATATTAAAAGTGTGATATACAAAAAAATTTTAAAATAGCAAAAATAATTAAAAGAAAAATGTATGACACTGAGATGTAGTGGATAATTGTATAAATAAATACTAAAGCCTGGAATGTGTGGAAGGTGTTTAAAATAAGATACTAATCATGGAAATTGGATGCAAATATATTGTCTAAAATTTCAAAAATCTTAGTTTCTTAAGGTGGTGTTAAAAAATAAGTAATTTTTTTATAAAATATTTTTTTTCGATAATATTTGTATAGGATTATATTTTAAGTCTTTATAAACTCAATGGTTATGAACTTCTAAAAATATTATTATTGACGCCAATATGAAATGAAATGAAATTTTTATTGAGACTTTTTTCCTTCTTTTTTTTCACAAACGAAAGGTTGACATTTACCATATGATACATTACAGATGTTCTTAGAACTATATTCGTCTTGTTCTAATACACGCTAATTGAATACGCTACATGCTAAAATATAAAAATGAATATCGCATTAAAATACATGATTACATGAATGTTAAAACACAGTGCTTGCTCTTGGCACTTACTCTCTCGAACAGAGCATACATCTGTAAGATTCGTATAAACTAAATAACACTTAAAACTCCATAAAAAACGATATGTTGTGTTAGAAAAAAAAAACAAACATTCTAAACAACGTAAACAGTCATTAACAGGGATGTTTAAACATATGATAAATTGGAAATCGAATCGTACAGAACACAATTGTTATGAACTTCTAAAAATATTATTATTGACGCCAATATTGCCTATTGCTTATGCATAGGGTTGCCACCACCGTACATGACCTCTTATTTGTCAGCTTTGATTTTAATGTCATATGTACCACAATATAAAAGCCTCTGAATTTTCAGGGTAAAGGCTCGTTTCCGCATACACCGTAATCGTCGACGAAAACGAAATTGCATACATTTGCAACGAAAAAAAGTTCGTTCCAGAAATCGGCGACGAAAACTAGCAACGTAACGGCAGCGTTCAGCAACGAAAAACTAGCCATTTGGCGACGGAACGAAAACAACATAGACTAGGTTGTTTTCGTTGCTGTAGGAACGAAATGTGATATTTACAGAGTTGTTAATCAAAAATAGTGCGACAGATGTATTCATTTGTTTTTTGTGAAATTTCGATAAAGGTTAGTGATTATTACTATAAAATGAGTAAAAAACTACAATTTTCTTTGTGCGACGAGGAAAGGATCATTGACTTTGTCAAAAATAATGAAATTTTGTACAATGTACGACATGCACAGTTTCGTGACAGTGTACGAAGGAATCAAGTGTGGTTGAAATTGGCAGATGAGTTAAATGCCAATGAGTTATTTTATTTTGTTAAAATAAAGCATGGTGAAAGATTTGTTAAACTGATCGGTCCTGCCATGCAACCGCTCCAAGTCCATTGAAATAATCTTTCAATTTGTCCCGAATTATTGATGCTTCATTGTTTGGTCGGCCACCAGCTGTTGCATTTGTAATTGGAATCAAATTATTAACTGGGATAGTCAAATCGTCTGTATTTCCGAATATGGTCTCTGCCGGTGAATTTATTTTTTCGGAACGCATCATATTGTGTAATATACATGCCGCAACAATAACATTGTCGATTGTTTCCGGGGTAGTAATACTAATTGGTGTGTGAAAAACACGGAAATAGGAAGCTATAATTCCAAACGCAGTCTCCGTTGTTCTTCTAGCACGGGAATGGCGGTATTTGTAAATTGCTTTGCATCGATCATGTAGTGATTGTTGTCTTGAAGTTTTTGTGCAAGGGAAATGCTTCATCACCAAGTATAACATTTGGCAAAACAGTTTCAGTGCATGGTAGAGCATTCGGCGGTGGAATATTAAATTGCTCGTTGTTAATTCTTTGGCCCATTTCGCTTTTTAAGTAAATGCCAGCATCCCCTTCTCGGCCATATGAGCCAACGCTACCGCTGTGAACTTGTAATTTGCATTGACCATCGCAAAAAGTACCATTGAATGAAAATCTTTGTAGTTGAAAAAGGCTGAGCCAGTCTTGGGTGGAGATTTTATTCGTACGTATTTGCCATCAATTGCCCCACAACAATTCGGATAGTTCCATTTGGTTGAAAAATCAGCAATATTTTTAGTGAATGTTTCAGTCATTGGTGCTGCCATCGCTGTCCCCAAAAAATGTTTCACAATAGAAGCAAGGCATTTTGGAATAATTTTACAATTTGTTGATTTGTGTGCCCTGAATTGAAAGGCCAACGATGCAAATATTTCACCAGTAGCTAGATATCTGAAATACATGACAAAATATTTTATTAAAGTTTTATTTATACTTATGTAGTTGATGCTGAAAAAAAAATGGGTACATATGCGCGACTATTTCGTTCGGATGCAAACAAAAACAACCACTGGAAACCCAACGACCTCTTCAATGCGAGATGAATCGATGATGTTTCTTTTAGATACATCCATTTTGAAGCGGAAGTAAATATCTGGTTTTTACCAAAATAAAAATCATTTAAAATGTTCTTATTTTTTTAATTTTTAGAACCGTAACCAACTTGACATTAAGCGAAGCATCAACAACCAACGACGCCTCACCATTCACCCAGGCATCATTATGCACTGAAGCATCTCCTGTGTTATGCTTACAAATTGACTTGGAGCAGTCCGGAATAGATTTCAATTTGGAGAATATCTCGGATATAAACGAAGCCACAGATGGTCGTACCAGCAGCAATACATCTTGGGCAGATAGTCGGCCTAACAGATTGTCGGTGAAGAAGAAGTTACTTTGGCTGAACAATAACAATTGGCTGAAGTGCTATGCAACTCAAATGCCTCGCCGACCGAACATTTACATATCGATCCATTACAATAATGCCCCTATATGTTTCAACATTTTTATTTAATAAAAAGCCATTTCTTACCTTAAGGTAATGCAAAATTTTTGCCTTGGTGTCATTGGTTCTTTGTTCCAGGTGGTAGATATTCCTTCCAAATCACATTTGATAGTATCCAGCACAGATTCAAAAAGATGACGGCTCAAACGAAAATATTCTTTAAATTTGCTATCATCATCCATCAAATAACGATCAATTAAGATATTGTGTGCACCTTCTCTTGCCCGCAGTTTGCACATCACGTGGATATTTTTTCTGCTTTTCTTTACTTTTAATATCAACAGCAGTAACAAATCTTCTTCATACTCCTCCTGAGCCATATTATAGGCTGCAATTCGACGATTTGCTTCGTTAATTTCATCGACACTGTAATTTTCCATATTTTTTGTATTTAATCAATACTCTTTTTCGATGCACAATATGACAACTAAAAAAAATTCCGTTCAGTTTCTGTATTATGCCGCAACGCTCCCAACTGAAACGAAAACGATTAGCAACGAAACGGTGCCGTACAACAAAGTTTTCAGTTTCAGTTTTCGTTTTCGTCGACGATTACGGTGTATGCGGAAACGAGCCTTAAAACGAGCATTAAAAATGATCATACATGGTGGAAAGGCCTTGCACATACGTTTCATATCATGTCCGATTTGTATATAGTTTTAGAATCAAATTCAAAAATCTGCAAAAAAAAATTCTGATTTTCGTACTTTATATATTTTACATAACATACCCGGGTCTCAGCGTTGAATTTGATGAAATCTAAATAAGCGGTACACAGTGTAGCGGATAAAACAAACAATATTTTTCCAAGGAGATAAAGAAAAATCGAAAAATAAAAAACAACAAAAATAATAGTTCTGGGGCAATAATTGTAGCAAAAGACAACAATGTAAAAGATGCTATTTATTATTATTTTTATTGTTGTTGTTGTAGATCATTATGAAGCAAATGACATGTTTTTAATTAAATGCTGGAAAATTTAACGCTACAGTCGCGAGCGGCATATATATTCAACAAAATATATATACACACTATTTTCAGATATTTTTCATATTCTGAATATATAAATCGCACAGCAGTCTTAGTATGTGTGAGTGAGTGAGTATGTGTATGGCAGTGTTAAATGCAACAAGCAGAAAAGTTTTTCTTGCTCATTATAATTATTTAACATAACAGCCATATTTACAATTGTGGTACAGAGTATGGTTGACAATCAGACAAACAAACACACAGTCAGTATCATGAAATACAACAACATTTACCACCAACAGCAACAACGTCGACACACAAAAACAAAACTATAAGACTCATCATGTAAGAAGGAAAAATATCTTGCATACACACTGATTAATTGTGTTGCCATAAATCTTCCAATGCCATTTTCGAGTAAGTATATGTTGCAAGTTTAAGTCAATGTTTGTGTGTGTGTGATCCATTCATTGCCATTCAAAAAGGGGCGTCGAATGAGGTTAAATATAAGATTTTCATGTTTTTTTTTTAATGAATTGCATATAAATTTTAAATATCATATTTTCTATGAAATAAATTACATGCAAATGCATCAGCAATGAAAATGTTTTTAATCATTTCTTTTTTTTTTGTTTCTCAAAAAGATATTAATAAATTTCAAAACAAAAAAACTCATAAAAATAAATTTATAATAAATAATATCATATGATGATATTCAACATGACGAAGAGAAAGTGAATCATATAAGGAAAAGTAAAATTGTAAATGATCAAACAATCAACGAGGAGGCGTGATGGGTTGAAGATAATTAGTGAATCAGTTCCATCATGAATAAATTAAAAACCACGAATTTCTATAAAAGAATAGCCAATGCCAGTGCAATAGGTTCGTAGAAAAAAATATGGCATCAGAGTTTTATTATGCGCGTCGAAAAATTTTCTTTGAGTACACTGTCATATAATGATTTTTTTCCCTGTTTAGATACCGCTAACTAACGGATTTAAAATCCGCTTGGTATAACATAAATATAATTTTATAAAAAATTTTGAAGTTGTTATATCATTTTTGACTACGGTTTTATGATGTATTTCACTAAACATACAACCTCCATTAGGTCACTTTTCTAACTTAGTTCTGGGACAAGCAATGATTTTTTTTAGGTTTTTTGTGTTGCTACAGTGATTCCAAATCTAATTTGATATCTACTAAGATTCATACAAAATCGTATTTAGCATTTATTATTTCCAAAAAGTGAAGGATCTTTTTTATACAGGTCTTCAAATTTTGGGCTAGCATATCTGAAAAATTGGTATTCTTAAAATTAAAGAGAAAAACATGTGTGATGCCGATTTTCTTAAATATTCTAAGCCTAATTTCATAAGTGAGATCGTTCGGTACCTGAACTATAAATAGAAAAATTAATTTCTAGTTAAACTAGCTCTTTTTACTTGAAAAATGGTTCACTACGCTTAGCAGGCGCTGAGTACTTAGTGCCCAATGAACAAATTCCACAAAAAGATGAACTTTCTCTCCAAAAATTGGTATGGGATTGGAGAATTTGTTCATGTTAAAAAAATTAGCCAATGTTTACGTTTTTTGGGGAGTAAATTCATTGTTTATTTCAATTTAAAATTATTTGATTTTTTAATTAGAAGTCTTTTTATTAGATGCTACAGAAATAGTGCTTCAAAAATAAGCTGCGAAACCGCTTTAAGTTTTTTTTTTGTATGTTTATTTATTTTGTAAACATTATATATAACGGAATCGTCTGCAAATTAAAAGAAGCAGAACATTGAAAACTTTAATGACTTCATTCAATAAGTGATCATCATTGAACAGAGACGTCAAATTTATAGAAGTTTCAAAAATGGAAAATGAATGCGACGTTTAAAATTGCGCCGCAAGGTTGCTTTAAGCAGCTGCTTATAGTATATGTATAGTAATTATTGCACATACGTAGAAAAAATTTATCATAAGGCTTTTCACTGGGCTGTGTTCCGCGAGCGATTCGCGTCTGCATCCGCTCGTTTGGCAGCTACACCCGTGCTGCTACGCAGTTGTCGTCAACTTATTTTAATTGCCAAATTATATATTTCAGATCATTCCGATATTTTAGTTAAGCTGTGTTCCGCGAGCGCGTCGGGTCGCGTCCGCGTCCGCGCACCGAAATGATGCTATTGAAAGGAATACAGATTTTAAGTACGTTTACTGCAGGACAAATATTGGAAGCAGTATGGAGAATTTATTCATTTCTTTTGGGGACCTTTTTTAAAAAATTTGTGAAATTTGTTTATCGAGAAGCTATTCCCCAATTTTTTGGGGAATAAGTTTATTTTTTGTGGGAATTTGTTCATTGAGAACTAAGTACTCAGCACCTGCTTACCATTAGAACTAACTTTGTTTATGCATGGATTATCTTGCGTGTATTGTGTTTAAAAGTTACGAATTTTAGTTATTCTAGAGCCTTGGTATATACAACATTTCTGGTTTTTCCTTCTGGTGCATATATGAAAAGATTGTGCTGGCTCCCAACTCTGGACCAGGCAACACATAATTGTCTATGAGAAAAACATGGAGATTCTAAGTTGATACCTGCTAACGTAAGAGATTGACCGCTGGAATTCTAGACGCACTTGAGTTGAGTCAGGCATTTCCGCTTCTCTTAATAAAGCTTGTCTTGATTTTTGGGCTTCAAGACGTTATTGAGTTTGCTCAGATGTTTCAGCATTTCTCGACTCAGATTGTCTAACTCGTTGAGACTCGATTCGAATTTGTATCTGATCGGGTTATCTAGAGTTCTGTTTAGTCTAAGCCTTTTTGCATTTGAAGTAGTACGGCCTATATGCTACGCTTTCATGGCAAGTCACAATTGAAAATAGTTCTTTTACCACCATTTTGCCTTCCAATGCAGTTAAAAAGGCAAGATGGAAATATTTGTACGAATTTACCTCATCGGAGTAATCCTACAATGGTAGTCAACCTGTATCTTTTCACCCACGAAATAAATCTAATTTTGGGGTGTTACAGCTCATATAATAAAAAAGGTAAGAGGGGAATATTTCTAATTGGTTGATTTACAATAGCTATTTCATAATGGTGTAAACTCAAGAGTAGTAAGTAAAGAGATTTGTGCACTAAGTTTAAGAGAAGTCCATTGAAAAATTAAAATATGTTAACAAACACTAAAAGCGCATATAAAAATTTCAAAAAAGTGATATGAGAATAATGTGCAGAAAATTTGAGTGAAATCCGTAAAAAATTTTAAAAAGTATGGGCGTAAAAATAGGCGTGGCCGGTAAGACAGTCTCTGGGGTAACGATCGTGTGTACCAAATTTCAGAGGAATCCGTTGAAAAGTTAAAATTTGTGTAGCGACAAACATACAAAAAAACAGAAAATGAATTGTATATGAAAAGTGGGCGTAAAAGTAGGCGTGGCTGATAAGAAGCATATACTGACACTAACTAGAGCACAGAGATCTGTGTGTTAAATATTAGAGAAACCCGTCGACAAATAAAAATTTGTATTGCGATAAAATATACCAAAAAACCGAAAAGGAATTGTATATAAAAAGTGGGCGTGAAAGTAGGCGTAGCTGGTAGGAAGTATATGTCGACCTTTCCTGGGGTGCAGAGATCGTGTTTACCAAATTTTAGAGAAATCGGTTAACAAATAAAAATTTTTATGGCGGTCAAACAAACAAACAGAAAATAATTTTATTATATATAGAGGTGGGCGTAAAAGTAGGCGTGGCCGGTAAGAAGCATGTGGTGACCTTCCTTGGAGCCTAGAGATTGTATGTACCAATCTTCAGAGAAATCCGTTAACCAATAAAAATTTGTATAGCGAACAAATATACCAAAAACAGACAACGAATAGTATACAAAAAGTGGGCGTAAAATACAATACATTTGAAATTAGAATCTTTTGTAGCTTTGTAAAAGTGGAGAAAAGGAAAGCTATTTACGAAAGCGGGAATAGCCGAAGTTCCTAATAACTCTGCACCTCCTTATAACTAACGAAATACTAAAGGGGCCGCCATCTAACTTTTTTTTTTCAACTAGTGCTTATTTTGTGAATGGTAACACGTAGCTCATGTCTGATTTGACAGGTAATGAGTTTTATCCTTCCGCTGAACGAATATGGTTGTGTATGCGCTTGAACAACGCTGGGAAATATTGCGACATTACTTTGAAAATGATGGTAATGTTGCAGAATGTGTGCGAAAATTGCGTACGGATTTTGGAAGAAGACAGGCACCGTCAGCTCCGTATGTTCGTTATCTTGTGAAAAAGGTGAAAGAAACTGGCATCCTCATCGATAAACCAAAGCGTGAAAAGCCAAAAACAGTGCGGACACCCGAGAATATTGCTGCTGTGGCAGAAAGTGTGCGTGAAGCGCCATCAACATCAATTCACCGTCGTTCTCAAGAATTGAACATTTTGGAGGCATCATTGAGACGAATTTTGCATAAAGACCTTGGTATGACGCCATACAAATTGGTTCAGGAGTTTTCGCTTCGCTAAGTGGGCCTGCGATCATTTTGATCTTGGCAGGTATGTAAACAAGCAAAATTGTCGCATTTGGGGCACAGAAAACTCGCACGCATACATTGTAAAGCCGATGCACCCAAAACGAGTCACTGTTTGGTGCGGATTTTGGTCCAGAGGCATAACTGGGCCATTTTTCTTCGAAAATGAGCAAGGAGTGGCCGTTACAGTCAATGGCGATCGTTATCGGGCCATGTTGAACGAATTTTTGTTCATAAAAATTGAAGAGGAGGATATTGGCAACATTTGGTTTCAACAGGACGGCGCTACGTGCCACACAGCCGAAGCTACACTCGATGTTTTGCCCCCCTGTTTTTGAAGACCGCATTATCACTCGCAGAGCTGATGACGTTTGGCCACCTCGGAGCTGCGATTTGACACCGTTGGACTATTATTTGTGGGGTGCCCTCAAAGATAACTGTTACGCCAACAAGCCAGAGACAATTGACGCTTTAAAGGACAATATTCGTGAAGCCATTGGTGAAATGCAGCTGCACACAATCGATAATGTGCTTAAAAATTGGACCGATCGTGTAGGCTACTGCATGGCCAGCCGAGGCAGCCATTTAAATGACATTATTTTCCATTATTAACCGGAAGGATTGTACTTTCAAATAAAAAAGAAATTTGAGATAATATTCAGTAGTTTTTTTTTATAGCATTTTCAAAAAAAAAAAAAAAAGTTGTTTGACGGACCCTTTACATAATTTAATTTATACTCGGTGTCATAAAAGTGTCTTTGATGATGATGGGCGCACTATAAGATCAACCTTTAACGGATTTTTTAAAAAGATTATATAAATGCACTAGCTGAGCAGGCAGCAAAAGTTGTTCCGTCTAACGAAAAAATATTTTATTCCAAGATTTGTTTTGACATGTATATGAATTATGGTAAGTTATTTTAAATGCAAATTTTATTTTCGATATTTGACAATTACAATTGTGTCAAAATGTGGCACAATAACAAATTACTGCCAATTTATTTAGCAACCCTGCTTTTGTTATATCTAATTGTCCTCGGGACAAAAATAGACGATATTTACGGTCAGCTGTTGTGCATACCATATTACAGAGTTGTATTAAAACGGTTTATTATACAACAACTACAAAAGGTGATTGATTGCTCATTATTTCTAGTCAGTGGTGCCAAGTGTAGGGATTTTTCGCTTTTTTAGGGATTTTTTTCAAAAATTTGACACGTAAGGAAAAAGGGAAATTTATCTTATTTATTTATTTTTATTTATTTACATATTATACTTATAAGTAAATTATTAGTATAATAATAGAGAGGAGAGCTATGGCAACGATGGCCCTAAGCTCAATATTTTTATCAGTATTAAATGGAATTATAAAGGTTGCAATTCTTTAAAAAATTTAAAAAGGTTTTAATGTTGCCGTCGGTCATAGTAGCGTCTATTAGATGTGAAAGGTCGTTGTTACTGAGGTTAGCGTTTTTAAATTTATTAGTGTGGGGACAGTTTAAAAAAAGGTGATCAAGGCTTATTGGGTTAAATCCACAGAATGGACAGTGCTTTGGCAAGTTATTATCCATTAGATGAGCATTGGAGATTCTAGTGTGACCTAGTCTTAGTCTTATTATTTTAATTTGGTCTCTTCTTGATAGTAGATTGTGGTTTATGTTTTTAAATAGTTTGTAGGCGTTGACTTTGTTGGGGTTAATTTTTCTGTACCAGTCAGAGGTATTGTTCCAATTGTCGTTAATTTTATTTTTGAAAGAGTTCTTTATAAATTTTTTTATGACGTCAGCAAATAGATTTGGTGTAGTTATGAAGGGGGCAGTTAAAGCTCCTTTTGCGGCTTCGTCCGCCGCCTCATTGCCCTTTATTCCAGAGTGGCCTGGGATCCAGATAAGTTTAATGTTAGGCTGTCTTTCAATAATGGACTGTCTAATCATGTTTGGGTAAAATTGATCATTGTTGCAGTTTCTTATGGCATCGAGAGCAGAGAGAGAGTCTGTACAAATTGCGAATTTACCCATGAATCCCCTAATATATTTGACAGACTCGTGTATTGCTATTATTTCAGCAGAGAAATTAGTGCTGAATTCGGGTAGAATAGAATTAATTAATGTTTTGTGTTTGTCTACAACGCTAAAGCTAGTGCCTTTGGCACTTTTAGAGCCATCTGTGAAGATGAATTCGTGGTCGTTAAGGTTATGTTGGATTTCTTGGAATCTTTGTTGATATATTTCTGTATTAGTTGAGGATTTTTTCAGTTCATTGAGGGATGTGTTAATTGTAATTGGGTTGATGTGCCAGTTAGGAAATTTATTCGGATATTGTTGTTTGATGTTGTATGGTATGTTAAAGTTTTCACATAATTGTACAACGCGAGTAAGTGTTGATGGTATTTTGTGGAAGTATTTTTGATTGATAGATTTTTTTAAAATCTTGGATAGTGGAGATCGGTCGCTGAACATTATAGATTTAAAAAGTTTAGTTGTTACAAAGTCACGATATTGTTCGATTGACATTACATTTGCTTCAAATAACATGTTTCTAATTGGAGTCGTTCTAAAGGCTCCTAGGCACAGTCGTATGGCTGCATTAAATATTGTTTTTATTTTATTTAAGTTGCTCTTAGGGGAAAACCCATATAAATAGATGCCGTAGTTAATTTTGGATATAATGATCGAATTGAGGATATTTAAGAGGGATGCTGTGTTACAGCCAAACTTACTGGACGAGAGGCATTTAATGATATTTAATCGTTTGGAAAGTGTAGAGTTAAGGTTAGCGATGTGTGAATTCCATCTGTATCGGTTGTTGAAGGTAATTCCAAGTATTTTCAGTTCATTGATTGTTTCAATTGAAGTATTACCACAATGTAAATTAGGGTTGCAATTTTGTTTTCTACATATATGTAGATGTTTACATTTGTTTATAGATAGCTGTGCTCCTGAGAATATGCACCAATTAGTTATATTTGAGATCAAATCGTTTAAGTCAATGTTTTGGTTTTTAATTTTGCTAAGTTTTTTTATTATAACGTAATCATCTGCGTATGCCACAAAGTCTAGTTCCTTGTGTAATGATATAATGTTCGAAAGTTTGTTGTACGCTATCAAGAAAAGAATAACCGAGAGCGGTGAACCCTGAGGAATGCCATTTTCTAGAGGTTTAGTCTTTGAGTGGTAGGAGTTATTCCTTACTAGTATTTTTCTTTCGGTTAAATAGTTTTTTATATAATTATATATTTTTGGGCCTATTTTCCATTCCTCAAGTTGATTTAGAATTGTATGCATTCCTACTTTATCAAACGCTTTGGCAAAGTCCAATGAGATTAGCGATAAATGATTTTTGTTTCGTAGAGCTTGATTGATTTTGAAATCTAAAAGGAGTAAGGGGTCAGAAATTGATTTTCCCTTTATGAAACCATATTGATTACTGTTAAGCAATTTGTTTGTGGTGACGAACCACCAGAGCCTGTTTGCTATTATTTTGTCTAGAACTTTTGAGCAGCATGGATTGAGAGAAATAGGCCTATAAGATGGTATTTTGGTTTTGTCACTATTTGGTTTAAGTATTGGTATAATAAGACTAGTTTTATATATTTGGGGAATGTAGTTATCGAGGATATTATTATAAAGTAGAATTAGTCTCGTGTGTACTTCTTTTGATAGATTTTTTATCATGGGGTATGATATACGATCCATACCAGGAGTTTTACCAGTTAGTCTGTTTAGTGCAATGGAGAGCTCCACCATGGTTATTTTTTCTTCTATATAAGCAGCGTTTTTACTTGGAATAAGATGTTTTTCCCTAGTTGCTACTGATTGTTTAAATTGTTGAAAAGTATCAGAAAATTTATTATCGCCAGATTCGTTTGACCAGTAATCACAGAAAATGTTGGCAATAAGACCTGAGTCCGTGGTAGTATTGCTGGTATTATAACCGTTTTGTATGCAATGTATTGGAATTTTTGGTTTTAAACCACAAAATCTTCGAATATTTGACCATATTTTTTCTGAAGGTGTTTGAGGGTTAATATCGGATGTAAAGTCATTAATTGATTTTCTTTTTGCAATTTTTATTTCCCTTTTGTATATTGCATTTGCCTTTTTAAATTTTAATTCGTTTTCGGTTGAAATATTATTTCTAAATTTGTAAAAAAGGCGATTTTTATTTGTCTTTAATTTTTCTAATGTTCTTGACCACCAAGGGACTGAAGGGTTGTGGGCAGATATTTTGTGCTGTGGTATACTTTCGTTGGCACATTGTAATATTATTTTGTGTATATTGGCAGCTTCTTTATTAATGTTGTGGCTTACTGGTCGGCTACTGCTGTATCTGTCCGATAGATTACTATAATTGATCCAATTTGCACGTTTAAGATTGAAGCGGGGTCTACTTATTGAATTCGTTTGGATTGCGTCGTTTGGAAAGAGTGTTGTGAGTATTGGAAAGTGGTCACTGCCATACAGGTCTGAATCGATTGACCATTGTGTGTAAATGGTAAGCGTTGAGGAGACAATTGAAAGATCTATATTCGTAAAAGTTTTGTGTGTAGAAAGATGTGTTGGAGAACCGTTATTTAAAATAGTAAGTCTTGATTGAGTTATATATTTTGCTAATGTTTCACCTGTTTTGTTATTTACTCGTGAACCCCAGTTAGTGTGCCAGCTGTTAAAGTCGCCTGTAATTAATATTGGGTGTCTGGTATTGTATAAGTGTAAAAGGTTATTATAATTGAATGATTTTGTTGGAGGAATGTATGTGGAGAAGATTACAAAATTTTTTTTTGAGTGAATAAGTATTGCAGTAGAGTCGAAATTACTTTGTATGTCTATTGTTTCATGATGAATGGAGCTATGTATTAGAAGGGCTGAGCCTCCGAAGGCATTGTGAGTTGAGTTTGATAAGTACATCTTGAAGGATATAGGTATTATGATATTATTTATATTTTGTAAGTGTGTTTCCTGTAAGGATATTATTTTGGGATTGTATTTTTTTATGAGGATTTGTAGCTCGTTATAGTTGTTTATGTAACCTTTTATATTCCACTGTAGAATTTTTAGTGACATATTAGTAATATATAAAAATGGATGTTAGTGTTGTAATTGTTTTTGAGTTACTTAATATATTAAGAACTACAGTATTAGTGTTGTTGGCTTAAAAATGATGTTTACAAAATTTGTTACAATAAATGTATATAATATAAATATGTAATATAATTTTTTAATTGGAAGGCCGTTCATAGAGAGGAATTATCCGCCAATCGAACCAGACTTGTCCTCAATATCGGCAGCGGAGGGCGTCAATAATGCGTTGTACATTAAAGTAATACGTCATTACCCTCAGCGTATCAATGCAAGGCTTTTGCCTGGCTCGAACAGTCGGGTCACCCTCCCTATCAACGGCCCCCAAGGTGTTAGTTTAATGTTTATTATTCCATTACATTACTATCATCACTCTGTTGGCTCTCCTGACTCTCCTTTGCAGTTTTTTTCCTCTTTGCGTTAGCTTGAAATTGACTTCTTGTACGGCGTGTTGTTTTTATAGGTAGAATTTTTACTTTCGTTGCTGTATGTGCTGGGTTAGTTGTTGTTTTCTCGATTGTAGTTTTGGTGTCATCTTTTTGTTTATTATTTGTTGTTGGGTTCGATGTGGGGTTTGTTGTTATTGTAGTATTACTATAGTTGGTAGTTGTTTTGGGAATGTTGTTGTTTGATGTGAATGGTGTTACAGTTGTTGGTGTATCGTAGACTACGGCTGGTCTTACTGCATTTGAGTAGCTGGCTTGTGAGTGTCTCTCGTTGTATTTTTTGACGGCAGTTTTGTTGTCTACTTTTTCTAGTGTTTTTATTGCTTGGATTTCTTTGTGTTTTATAAAAATTGGACAACTTTTGCTGATAACTGAGTGCATAGTATTGCTTAGCTTGTTTTCTTCACAGTTATTGCATGTTTTTATTTTTTCACAAATTTCATTTTCAGCTAAGTGATCAATGTTTCCACAGTTTATGCATAGTTTGTCATTTTGACAAAATTTAGAAATGTGACCAAAGCGAAAACAATTGTGACATCTAAGAGGAAGTGGGATGTAGGGTCTTACACGAGTAATTTGGTAACCAATATTAATAGATTCTGGGAGGTCTATTGAGGCAAATGTTAATATAACTAGGCCTGTTTCCACCAAATTATCGTTTTCTTTTTTTAGTATTTTTTTAACTTCGGTGACTTTTTGAGTTTTTAGTTCCTCTTGAATTTCATTTTCCGTAATATTTCTTAGGTCGTTACAGTAAATTACTCCTTTGGAGTAATTAAGTGTGTTGTGTTCCTTTACTTCCACATTAATGGTGGGGGAGAGGGATACAAGTTTTACCAATTTGTTTGCTTGAGCGAAGTTTTTGGTTTTCATCAAGATGGTTCCAGATTGTAGTTTTTTGCACATATCAATTTCCCCACAGACATTATCAATGACTTTTTTGATCAAAAAGGGTGATACATTGGTTAAACTTTCCGAACATTTAGTATCATTTTCGTAGCTTTTTGTTGTTTTTTTGTCACTATTTTCGGTAGGGTTTGTACTGATTCTGGTCATTAGTAGGTATTTTGGTCCAATTGTGGGGTTTTTGAGATATCTTTCCTTATCCAGCATAAAGCTGGGTTGGGGAAGAGAAATTTTGTTCCCAATATTGGGAGGTTCATTCATTGTAGTTGATTTTATTCAACAGTCAATGTTTTATTTTTTCTATTTTTATTATGAAAGAAGAATACGTATTAAAGAGAATTCTTAATTGTTTTGAGTTTTGTTGTTTTTAACTGTTTTTTTTTTTTAATAGTTATTGCTATGTAAATGCACTATGGATTTTACTTTTAAGCTAAAGAAGAAACACGCGATAGAGATGTTGTCACTTTGATTGCTCAATCTAGGGGAAATTTATCTTACTTTTGTCGAATTGTAATGATTTTTGCAGATTTTTATTAACAACTTAATATTATATATTTTTCAATTTTAATCTTTAAAATTTAAAATATATACCTTTTTAAATCTGGTCATAACTCTTTGCTACTGCGCTACAAAATTACTACTCCGCGCTACAAAATTTGCCTTGGTAAGCGCTTTAAAATGCTCTTTCAAAACACCTAAGTATTTATCGTGTTGCACTGATATCAATTGTTTGCCTGATATTAATAAATAATATTCTATTATCGACGTTTACAAACAAATCGTTAAGGTTACCATCTCAGGAGCAGGTTACATATAGTTGACTATGAGCGCCACACAAATTTTTCAAATTCAGGCCGCCCTTGATCTGTTGATTGTTATTCCATATGCCAGGCGAATCTGTTGGAATCATCAGAATTCTTAGCAGTAAAACATGATATCCTTTAAACTTGCCATTAATAATTGTCGATTTAGTAATGTGACCTAATATTTGCTAGATAACGAACCGCGCTCCGGTACAATATTTTAGTGATTTTCGGTTCAGAAGCAGTATGATTGGCGATCCAACTTTTAAGACGAAATTATGTGGTGAAAGACTTAGAAAAAGATGCAGATGGAAATTGTCTCCATCTTTTTCTGCCACAGCATAAATTGACTTGAATGACAATTAGAGAGATTCCAACATATTTCGAATGCAGATATAAAATTGTCCTTTGGGTCAGTCAACAATGGTTGTTGATATTTTACCGAATGTTTAGAAATATATTTTGAATTAATGAGGATTTAGATAACACAATAATGCAAATGTTATTTGGTAACTTTTGCCTTCTCCAACCTCAACTGATATAAGAATAGCACAGAAATGGATCGTATTGAATTTGAGCACGCATATTTGATTTTAACTTCAATTTGGGAATACATTGATAAAGCTTTGAAACAGTCATTTATTTCATGTGCATATGTGGAACGTGGGATAACCGGAAGTGTTTATCGAAAAGTGAAAGTACCGCCAAAGAGTTTTTCGTTGGGTTTAAATCTTTCAACGGACGTTTGTGCCATAAAACATCCATCCCAGACTAGAATTGGGCATATTTAAGGCATGTTAGCCTCAATGCGATTTAGTATTGCAAATTGCAATTTTTTTTATATATAATGACAGTTTAAGTGCAGAATGGGCAGTTCCTCTGCCATCCCATAAAGTAACAGCATTCCTGATGAAGCGATGATCAAAGATAGCTCATCTTGAGAGTTTATTTTAGCCAAGATGAGGGAATTCAAAAATGTTTTTCCATTGCCACCTGGAACGAAGCACGTGTTTAGTAAAACGCTGTTATTGAAAGTGATAACAACAATTGAAGAAACTAAAATTATTTAGAAATGCACAATTATTTAGCCAGCCCTATATCTTCGTATGCAGCCATAGGAAGATGAGTGGCCGCATTACAGGCAATAACACGAAATGTTATAAAAAAGTTTCATCAAACCCAGAACACATACAGAAAATCTGGATCTGATCAGAAAATGGGTTTTGTGAATAAAAAATGGCTAAAAAGTTAGTGGTGTTGTATGAACAAAACACCAACCTATCTAAACTTGATTTGTCAAAAAAAAAAGTATAATGTATCACCAGCATATGTCCATAGAAAAAAAAACATAATTTGGGTTCATTTAAATCCATTAAGGTTCCAAACAGAAACGATGGCGAAGACGGAAAAGCTAAAATCAGAGCCAGGAATTTTTTAACAGAAGAATTAAAAAATTTTAAAAGCAGTATTCTAACGGTTGACGAAAGATATATCAAGTGTGACTTTAAAAAAATTGTTGGTGTTCATTATTATACAGTACAAAAAGGAGGACAAATTTTCTAAAAAGTTTTTAATATGGCAGGCCATATGAAGTTGTGGGCTATACACTGCTTATATAAACGTTTATTACCCTTTCTTAACAGCACATAGGAGTTTCATTATTATGGCCGGATTTGGCTACAAGACATTATGCCAATCAGACACTAGAGTGGTTTAAAACAGGTAATATTAAGTATGTCCCAATGCAATGTAATCCACCAAATTGCCCGGAACTTCGTCCTATTGAGATGTATTAGCCAACTAGGAAACTAATTAAATATTGGATCTTAATTATTTTGGGTTTAATTTTATTTTATAAAAACTTTGTGCTGTTGTTTGTAACTACCAAAAATATATGACCTATACCCATCTTTTATTATACCGATCGACTAAGAATCACTTCCTGAGTCGTTTTAGCGATGTCCGACCGTCCATCCGTTCGTTCGTCCGTCCGTCCATCTGTGTGTCCATGTAAACCTTGTAATCAAACTACAGGTCGCAAATATGAATATATTTTTACATACCAGCTTTTATCGGCCATAGTACGAAACTGCAGAAATTCGGTCCAAGTTCAGACCTAGTCCCCATACAAATGCCCCTATGAAATCGTATAATAATTATCGTAATTATCATATAGATCTCAGTCAAATTGGGTTTGTATATGTTTATTATATCCATTAATCGGTAGTCTAAAAATAATGCCTATAGGACAATTCTTAGTCATAGGTTCCATATAGAGCTGTTTCCCGATCTTCACTTAAATCTATCAAAAAATCAAAAATATTGCACAGACTTTTCCAAAATTTGGTTCGTATATATTTTTTCTATATATAAGTGACTAGACCAAATATGGTCAGGATCAATCCATTTTTCGACCTAGTCCCCATACAAATATAGCATCCGATATCAACTTTTTCATATCGGAAGTCAAAAAAATTAATAAAAATGCCACTCAGATTGAGCCGAAAGATAATGTCTCTAAACCATGGTATAGGGTATCGTATAGTCGGTCTAGACCGACTATAATTTTCTTACTTGTTTAATGTTGAAATTGTGCATTTCTATAAAAACACACCTCTCTGTAAGTATGGAATAGTTGTTTTTGACTATTGAGTACTTAAAGAAAATAACCGGTATTGACTACTCGATGTATTCTTAAATGTAGATCTAGCCCATTATTACACAATTACTAAATACTTCCCCAGCACAAGTTAGCAATAATCAAAAGAAGTCTTTGATATGGTTATAAATGATCGGAGATTGAAAGTTCGTGAGATCAGTTAGATGCACATACCTAAATGTAGCGGGCCCATAAATTTGTAAACATCTTTTGAGCATACTTAAAGCTATACGCAAGATTCGTATACCTATTGCTGTCAACTGACTATAAGTACACTTATGTGCCAATTTCAGAGAATAATTTTAAGCTGCAAAAGCTCTAACTCATGAAGTTTTGGCGTCCTTTCACAGCTGAATGAAATTTATTTTAATGCGCTATACCAAATACCCAAGGATAGTGGTATATCATCACTACAGAAAGCGAAGGTGATTTTAATTGTCCTTAGTTTTTTCGGTTGTACCGTGAAAAAAAAAAATATTGTAAAAAAGTCTCACACAAAACATTTCCTTTCATCAATTGAATCCGCATGATCTTTCTTATGTCACTTTTGTTTGAAAATTTTGTGATTTCGGATACGATTTATTTTTTAAAATCCACGTTGGAACACAAAGCCACCAAGGCCAAAAATATGTATTATATATTATTAACAATCCTGGATAATAATAACACTTAATATACAAATAAAAATATTACATTAAACTTTACCTGATGGCTCCCTGGAGCACAAACTATCGATAGTTTTTTTCCGATCGCGATACTATCGGTGAAAAACATTACCTACAAATAGAATTGCCACTTGCTGAATAATTAAACATACGGTTCGTAACTTTGTGTTTTGCTGGAAGCAACACTGTTAATAAATCATCGGCGACGCTTCCATTTCATATAAATAATACAATAAGGCAAAATATAAAATATTCCAGTTAATGCCCTTTCCATTTTAGAATTAGGGGGATATTACTGGAGTTAACGCAAATTATGGAAAAATATCTGCAAATATCAGACAGTAAGCCCAGTTTTTGAGATGTCAGTTAAACTTAGTTTAGTTTGTTTATGCATGGTTTATGCATGGTGTAGGGTATCGTATAGTCCGTCTAGACCGACTATAATTTTCTTACTTGTTTTTTATTTGATGTGTCTTATTATCAATAACTGATCTTGGTGAATTAATTTTTTAATTTGTTGTTTGTTTGCTTTGTTCTTCCTCCCTTTATATTCACTAGTAGTGTCTGCTTGTCTGCTTGTTGACAAAATTTTAGATCGATTTTTAATCCTTTTCCCGTAACCCAATCGAACGGACACACTCGCGACGACAAAAATGATCTAATAAATTTGTTTTGCAAAAAAATTTTGAAAAAAAAATTTTGATTTTTGACATAGATATTTTGAGTCAATCAAATATTTAATTACAAATAAAGGGAATATAATAAAAATTGGTTTCAATGGGTTGCTTTTTTATATATTTTTTTTTACTGATTTAAATTTAAATAAAATTGGAATTTATATTTTTGTTCGTTAAAAAATAGTTTCTTTCCTTTAATAAAAATTGCATAAACAAATAAGAAAATTAAATTCGGTCGGAACCGACCCCTGCACTATGAGTACTGGATAAAGGTGTAGTGAACCAAAGTACCATCACTGTTATTACACAGCTGTTAGTTAAGTAAAGTGTTATAATATGTGAACAGCTGTAATTTAGAACATAAGTTACAACATATGATTAGGATTAAGTTTAGGATTAAAAAAGTAAATAATAAAATAGCTTTAAGTACCGTTAGTTTTATTTATAAGTAGGATAAGAATATTAATAAAAATCAATAATTAAAGTGAACTCAAGCCGAGTAATTGGCTCTGGTTTTTTTATTGAAACCACTAGCACTCCTAAGTGCTTTAAATCTGGCGACTTTGATGTGCCGAGTTTTATGAAAAAGCCAGTGGCGTTTGAAACGCCGGCCTAAGAATATCAACTTACCAAAAATATATACTTTTTACATTATAAAGGTCTTCGATCCAAAAATTCTCACTGAACTTGGTACAGAAAATAAGCAAGTACCAAATGTGAGAGATATTGGTGTATAGTTATTATATAGCGATATATTTAAGTGCATATCGAATACGATATGGGCCGACAATATTCAGATTTGGTAGGGAACTCAGTAAACTCACAAGCGAAATTTATTTTGAAGTATTAAAACAGAATTATGTAAATATTGTCCGGTTCTGTTCATATTTGGAGCGCAGCACTTTCAGCTCAACGAACATATATACACCCAAGACGACATTGTGGAATTAGTGATCATTAAATTCGCTTAAAATTACATTTCTATGTGGGATAAAGTTGGACCGATTAACAGGTTTAGTCCTTCAGCTGATTAAGGCTTAATTGTCACGTGTTATCAAAAAATATGGAAAATTGGGATCTGAACAGAAAGACGGACATCACTAAAATGAAAAGGATTTAGATTCAATCGTTATAACAAAATATGAATCTCATTTTACATTGTTCCACAGAATGGCGCAGGTTATTAAAATATTCTTCAAAATATCCAAAAAAATAACGAAACTTTCGAATGGGCCTACTATCGATAGTTTGAAAGCTCTGTGGCTCCACATCCGAAACATAAAATGTATACTAAAATTTTAGAAAAATGTAAGCCATTATCATGATCTGGTTATAACATCCAATAAATAAACAGTAAAATAAAATAAGTAAGAAAATAAGAGTCGGTCTAGATCGACTATACGATACCCTATACCATGCGTTTAGAGACCCTATCTCTCAGGCCCAACTAACTGGATATAGAAAATAAGCATATGTAAATCAAATTTGAGTGGGGTTTTTATTAATTTTTTTGGCTAAGATATGAAAAAGTTCATATCGGATGATTTATCTATATGGGGACTAGGCACCGAAATGGACCGATCCTGACCATGTTTGGTAAAATCTCTTGTATTTTGCAAAAATCTATACAAACAAAATTTGAGAAGAATCAGTGCAATATTTTTGTTTTTAGATAGATTTATGTAGGTGAAGATCGGGAAGCAGCTCTATATGGGGCCTATGACTAAGAGTTGTCCCATAGGGATCATTTTTGGACTACTGATTAATAGATGTAATAAACACATACAAACCCAATTTGACTAAGATTTGTATGATAATTTGGATCTTATGGCAATATATGTTGATTTCATAGGGGTCATTTGTATGGGGGCTAGGTCTGAACATGCACCGATTCTCACCAATTTCAACAGCGTTCATCCCATGGTAGATAAAAGGTCAAATAGCAAATTTTATCAAAATATATTCATAGTTGCGACCTGCAGTTTGATTACAAACTTAACATGGACACACAGACGGACGGACGGACGGACGATCGGTATAATAAAAGATGGATCTAGGTCAAATATTTTTGGTAGTTACATAGTGGTATAGGGTATAAATACAAGGGCGAAAAAGAAAGTAGCATATTAATTTTCAATATTCCATACATTGATCGATATATCTGTGGTCACAAGTAATAACCGCCTAACTCGAAAATCATGCTTTCGAGAAAAATAGCTTTTTATATAAATGTAATAGCGCTTCCTTACAACATAGGTCAGAATATTTGTATTTATATCTTTTTAAAAAGCAGTGTTAGAGAAATGGGGATTTCGCGTAAATATAAAGCGTTTTTAATGGAATATGATAGCTTACATAACTCAAATCGGCGAAAATCATTTTTTCGAGAAAAATAAATGTTTATATAAATGTAATGGGGCTTAGATCAGTATGTTTTCATTAATAACTTTTTAAATAATAGTATTAGAAAAATGGCGATTTCACGTAAATATAAAGCGTTTTTAGTAGAATATGATAGCATACATAAGTCAAATCATTCTTAAGTCGACTTAGGCGGTTATCGCTTGTGACCACAGATATTCACAGACGGATTCTTATCCTCATATTCGAGATTTTCAAATAGCTTAAGACGAAATACATTATTTGATTGAGCGATCCAGCAAATTTTGGTCATAACTACGAAGCAGTAAGCAATTAGTTAATGTAAAACTAGGGCGCCTTTTTTATATTTAATCATTTAATTCCTAAGAGGAACATAGGGCCGTGATAAATAATCTCCATCTAGCTCTATCTAACGCTTACTGTTTTATTACACTCCAACTTTTTCCGGCGTTTCTGATTTCCATTTCGATTTGCCTCTTCCAGGTATTGCGCGGGCGTTCCGGTCTTCTGCTCCCTTGAGGGTTAAAATCAATGACTTTTCTTGCGACATCATCTTCCATCATCTTTGTGTGTCCGAGCCATTTATATTTATACATCTTAATGTCCTCTGTTATAGGTGATTGGTTTGTTCTAAACCACAGCTCATTGTTGGTAATAACTTCAGGCCAAAAAATGCGCAAGATGCGACGAAGACAGCGATTCGCGAATGCTCGAAGACGTTGTGCGTCGCCAGCCGATATGTTCCAACTTTCGCACCCATATAGCAACGTTGATTATAAGTTAGAGTTGAATAGGCGAATTTTCGTCCTTAATGATCTGTTTGATGATCTCCATATTTTGTTCAGGGTGTCGAATGTTTGTTTGGCTTTTGATAGCCTGTGTTGGATGTCTTGCTGGCTGCCACCGCTGTTCGAGATATAGCTTCCAAGATAACAAAAGATTTTTAAATCTTCAATGAATGTACCTTCTCGCTGAAAGTTCGTGGTATGATTGGTATTTAGGCGCATAGATTTTGTTTTGTTTATGTTTATGGATATATTAGCTGCACGTGCTTGTTTTTCTACTTTGTCCAATAGCGTTTGTTTATGAGAATAGCTATGCGACTTGAGGCAGATGTCATCGGCGTAATCGAGGTCGCTGAGTTTATTATGGAGGCCAAATGAGATGCCATAGTTTGCGCTCATGGCTTCCGACATTATCACATCGAGGACTATATTGAATAGTAATGGAGAAAGTATGCATCCTTGTCGAATGCCTGATTTAATTTTTATCTTTTCGCTGAAAGCGCCTGCATGGAGAACTGAGCATTGCGCATCATCGTAGATACCTTTAATGCGTTTTATCATCTTATTTGGAACACCTTTGCATTCTAATGCGGTCCAGATAGCGATGTGAAGGAGCGCATCGAAAGCGTGCTTAAAGTCGATAAGTAACAAGTATAATTGGGTCGCCATTCGCTAGACTGCTCTACAATGATTCATAGGCTGTTTGTATGGTCGGCGCATGATCTTTGCAGCCTAAATCTAGCTTGCTCTCGCCGGAGACGTGGCTCGACGGCTTGAGCTAGTCGGTTGTGCAGGATTTGAGCAATTACTTTATAAGCAAAGTTTAAAAGCGTTATCCCCCTCCAATTGGAGCATTCCATGAAGTCGCCTTTTTTGGGGAGGTTGATGATGATGCCATCTTTCATGTTTTGCGGTAATGATTTGCGCGACCAATAATAATTTATGAGTCGTTGTAGGATTCGCTTTGAGAAATTCGGGAGCAATGTTGTCCGGACCAGCGGATTTACTTACTTTTATCTGTGTTATAGCTGCCTCGATTTCATTTATACTTGGTGCGCTGATGTTAACGTCGTTGCGCGGAGTATGCTCGCTGTGCCTGCTGCAAAGCTCCTGTTCAGGGTTGGTGTTGTTGCCCGCAAGAATATTTCTGTAGTGATCTTCCCAGACCTTAAGTTGGCCTTCGGCTGAATTCTCTAGCTCACCAGAAGAATTTTTGATCGGCTTTGTATTGACATGTACGCGACCAGCCATCATTTTGGTAATTTTGTAAAGGTCTTTGTGTCTCTGGGTTTCGCTTGCATTTTGTGCTTCAGTGGCTAAATTGTCGAACTTCTTCCGTTTGTCGGCTCTAGCGCTGCTTTATCTCGCCAATTAGCAATATTGAAGTTGCTTTGGGCCTATTGTTTTGCTTGGCGTGTTTTGCCCTGTTCACAAAATCTTTGGTTTCTTTTCGTGCCTCAATGAGTCCCCATGTGTGCTCGGAGACCAAAGGCCTACTACGACGTTGTTGTGTTTTCCAATGCTTTGTTGTGCTGTTTTAGTGAAAATTTTCTTTGCTCGTTCCCAGTATGTTTCGGCATCAAAGTCGTTCTCGCGGCGCACAGTGGACCTTATTTTGAGAAGGCGGCCAAAAATTATTTTTTTTTGTTACCTATTTTAAAGTTATGTTATTCATTTTAAAGTAAATACTAGTAAATCTCGGGAGCCAAAAAATTGCGACTCTGTCTCAACTATATCACAGCGAACAGGGTCTTCGAAAATGGGCTTTCTCAGTATTTTGCTAATATTAAAAATTTCTTTTTAAATTTTTATTTTTGAATGACTGTATCTTTTTTTATTTAAAAGATTTTGAAGTGAAATAAATTTTGTGTAATTTCGCGGCTTCCACACTATTAATGTTAAAAAGGTAAAATTACTGAGTCATTCCAAAATTTAAAAAAAAAATTTTTGTAAAAAATGTCCAAATTTGCCGAAAATCTCCTACTTAATAGAGCATAACTCCTGCCAGTCAAAAGCAGTCAGAAAAAATCTTGCACTCTTTTATAGTCCGAACCCTCCCCTATACTTCTATACCCCATTATATACCCGCCAGTTTCCGCCCGTGTGCACCAGAACAGTTTTTCTGACCCAAAGTTAGATATTTTCTGCAAAATTTATGAATACAAAAGTTGTCCACAATGTTGTTAGGATATATTAAGTTTGAGGTGATGTTTCTAACTGCCAAGAATATTGGACCTTTATCCATTTTTATTATACGGATCGACTCAAAAACACCTTCTGAGTCGATTAAACGATGTCCGTCCGTCCGTCTGAGTGTTATGAATACAAAAGTTGGTCGTACCGGTGCACCGCGGTGTATTTTTTGAGTGTCGGTAGAGTTGTCAGCAGTTGTTATATACTTATAAAATAGGGTTGAGATATAATGCGCTTAATTGTTACAGGTATCTTTCACATAGGTATCTTTCAAAAACATTAATAGTCTGAATTAGAGTTATATAGTTTAAATACCTGACAAAATGGGAAACAATTTAAATAACAAGTAAATGGTAAAAAAAAACTATTGCGACATAGCCTTTTAAGATATGAGCAGGTATGCCTCACCTTTTAAAGGAGGTTAGGGTGTGGGTTTTTTATGCTTCTAAAAGTGGTAATAAAAGATAAAAGTTTTTATTTTACACAATTTCAAGAAAGATTATTTATAATAATGTTTCCACAATTATTATTCATTACAATTTGTGTAATGGCTAAATTCTGTTACAGAGATCTGGCAGATATTTATTTTCAACGAAATGATGTAGACGATGTAATTTTGCACATAGTGAGCAACGACTTCTTTAAGAATTGTAACCTAGAAGACATTGAAATGCACAAAGGAAATATTACTAATTTTGCATCGAATTTGAAAAGACGGTACATTGAATGCTCTCATAGCAAGGCAAAGATGTACAAACGTTACCAAGACTGGTTAATAAAGGAAGTTATTTTTGAGAGTGCATCTACAACTGCCAACGAAAGTCGAAAAAGGGTCGACCAGCAAAACCAATTGACGAATGTAGTGAAAGATCTCGAAGGCGCAAGCTGGAGAATATCAATGAAGAAATTTCTCAAAGAATTATTAAGGATTCATTTTTGCACCAAATTCAACCAACCCAAAATAAAAAAATAAAATTGAAATAATTTAAAAAATAGTAGAAGCGAGCCCAAGGCGCACAAAGAGGATTTTGAAAAGCATTCCTACACCAATTGAAGATAAGAAATTTACGCCGGAAGAAGCGTTCGCCCTATTTTTGGATTTGAAATTGACCACAAATCAATATAAGGAATTGCGGAAGCGAACCAATGAAAAGAATTGTGGGTTTTTTCCAGAGTATCGAGATTTAGTTTCTGCCAAAAAAGAATGCTTACCTTCACAATCTGCTATTAGTGTCACTTCAACATCAGCAGAAATAAAATTGCAAGATCTCCTTGAACATACTGCAGAACGATTGCTAAATACGCTTGATGCTGATCATTTAAAAAAAATTGGAAATGGCAGCATTACTTTAATTTCTAAATACAAGCAATTTAATGCCGAAAATTCATCAGATGCTAATTTATTTATGGTATCTTTCGTTCCATTGGGCTTAACAAAAAGGTATAGCGTCTTAGAGCCGTCAACTAGTAGAGCAGCATAAATTGATATATGGAAAAATGAAATTCCTTTTTCAACAAAGTATTGCAGACCAATAAAATTTGCATTCAAAAAGGAAACCAAAGATGTCATAACTGAAGAAGTTCAAAAAATAAAAGATCAATTTAAGGAACTTCAACCAGTAATATTTCAATTTGATGACCAAGACATTAAAGTACATTTTAAAATGTGTCTCACAATGATTGGTGGAAAAGTTGCACAAGCTTTATCTGGAACAAAGTCAACGTCAAGCTGCATTATATGCCAAAAGACATCAAGTCAATTAAGCCAACCCCCACCAGAAGACGATAGTTTTAAGGAAGCCTACGAATTTGGAATGTCCCCTCTTCATGCTAGAATACGTTTCATGGAGCATATTCTTAAATTGGGTTATGATTTGGAATTTGGTCCGTTAGGCGAAACAGTGAGAAAAATCAAAGAAAATGAAGAAAAAAGAAGGCAAAAAAAAAAACAAATTCAAAAAAATATCTACAGATGGGCCTCGTAATCGACCAACCAAAACAAGGGGAAGGAAACACAAATGATGGAAATACTGCAAGAAGATTTTTTTCCGATCCGGAAACTGCAGCATTTATCACAGGTGTAGATCATGAATAAGACGATTCAAAATCATATTACAAGTTCTAGCATGCAGCAGAAAGATAAATGCAAAAAAATTTGGAGAGTACGCCAATAAAACAGCTATACATTATAATGAAAAATACTCATGGAGATATATACCATCCATAGTTCATAAAATTTTGTACCATTGGGAACAAATAATTCAAAACAATATGCTACCAATAGGAGATCCATCTGAAGAAGCGCAAGAAAAAAGAAACAAAGACTACAGATTCTTTCGCGAGCACAACACAAGGAAAATGTCCAGATGTTGTACTAATGAAGACATTATCACTATTTTGTTGTGCACTTCAAATCCATATATGTCCAACATTTGTCAAAAATGGAAAACTACCTCTATTGAATTAGACGAAGAAGCTAAACAACTTCTAGAAGATGAAAATCAAGGCTATTTAGAAGAAATTTTTACTAAAATTGGTTGATTTACTTTTCATTACACTAACTAACAATAAGTTACACTTTTTTTTATATAGTTAAAAAAATTTATTGATTTAAAAATTTATATATTTTGTAAATTTACAATAAAAATTGCTATATTTCATAAATTTACCTTAAAAATTGATATAGAAATATTTAAAAAGACAATAAAAAATATTTAACTAAAGCAAAAACATACGAGTTTTTCATTGAAACTTCTCTATCGTGAACCAATATTAGGTAACTTTCACGTTTGCTGCTTAATAAATTATATTTTAACTCGGGATCTTTCAAAAAAAAAAAAAAAACAACCTTTGGCCCTTGTGCACATTAGGACTAAAAAGTTTACGGGGGCCAAAGTTTTGCATTTTCTGAAAAAATTAACTTAAAAAATTGTTAAAAAGTATTAGTTGTAAAATTAACTGAAAAAATAAGAGATTATATTAAAAAAAAACTTTTTTTACCTTTTAACACTTCAATTTTGTACTAAAATTCAACTACAAATGAAAATGTAATTTAAACCCTCCGTAACTTTTTTTATTTTCGGTCGAGAATTACGTTTTATAGCAAAACTTAAAGGCTAAAGTTTCACCTACCAAACAAAAAACCGCATATCAAAATTCCAATCCAATCAAAAGTTATAGATTTTTGACCGCCTTCTCGTCAAATGGTCCACTGTGCGGCGCTGGACTCGGCACTTGGGCAGACGGAAGGGACTGGTATCGATTTAAGTTAGAAGGGTTGGCAAATTTGTCGAGAGCATATCGTGCTCTTTTGTTTTGTGGCTTTGTGTTGACTGAAGTTAATTTAAGTTGAAGTTCGCCGATAAGCAGGTGATGGTCGCTGGCCATGTCAGCACTTCTTTTATTGCCCACATCGCAAAGCGAGTGCCTCCACATGTAACTTATGGCAATATGATCAATTTGATTCTCTCTTACATGGTCTGGGGACACCCAAGTGACTTTGTATATTCGCTTTTGTGGGGAGAGACTACCTGCTATAGTGAGGCTCGTAGTGTTGCACAATTCGTCGAAGCGTTCTCCCATTATTTGCTCTTTTCCGCATTTGTCAGATCCAATTTGGGCGTTGAAGTCTCCCATAATAGGCTTGATTTCTCCTTGAGGACAACTTTGTATAACAGCGTACAATGAGTCATAAAAACTCTCTTTGTCTTGTGGATCGGCTAACTCGGTGGGCGCATAACACTGTGTGCATGTCAAAGTTCTGGCTCTTGTTCTAAATTTTGCAACAATAATTCGATCACCGTGTGGTTGCCACTCTATAAGCGCTTGTCTAGCCTTTTTAGATAACAGAAAGCCCACTCCGCTTTCTCTTCTTTGACCGGTAGTTTTTCCCGAGTAAATAAGTGTTGTACCGTGGGGAGTTTTGTGTTCACCATTATCATTCCATCTAACTTCACTGAGTCCGACAAATAAGAGGTTAAGGCGTATAAACTCACGTTCTAGTTGCGCTAACCTTGACGTTTCTGCTAATGTTCTAATGCTCCAGGTTCCAAATCGTTTCCGTGTTTTCATTCCAATAGTCGTCATCAGAGGTAGCGGTTGGTTATTATTATTTCTCTCGGTTTCAGTAATCAGTTAAAGTCGGAGGTACGGGAGATTAGCCTATGCAACCTAGGATGGTGCTGGGGCTGCCAGTTTTGGCCACCAGTCAGGCCTTCAGACAGAAGCGTCTGAGATCGGCGAACTTCTGAGCATAGGATCGATGTTGTTGTCTAGCCTGCATCCCGTTTAAGTCGCCAGTTGTTGCGGATTGCTGTTAGCTTCGAGTGCTCCCCCTTTTATAATAAAGTTATTCATCGCCTGTGGTAGTTGAACGGTGTCCAGAGTCTACATAATTTTTTACAATTAAGAACACAATTGATTCGCCATTTTTTGGAAGCGTTCAGCATAATAAGATCGAAATGTGTCGGTTCGGCAACGTTCGACCTAATATGAGCAGATGGTGCTGGTCCGGCAAAAGTCACTATGGAGATCGCTGTGTGGAACAGCCAGCCAATGCCGTCTTGTAGAATACTCGGTCCGAGAATCGGTGTGCAGAACACTCAAATCAAAACACAACTTTACTAAATGATCATGACACGTGGGCGGAGTAGTTTTCTAGTAGCTACAATTATTTAAAAAGAAATAAACATTTCACAAAGAATAATTCTAAGAATTTTATTAATCCTGTACATGTTAAAAACTGCATACTATATAGTGCAATGCAACTCGCTAACTGTTAATTATATGTTTATATTATTTGGATATGTAAACCATAGGGGTAAAGTATAAAATCAGCGACACAACGAAGAGGGTTAAATTACACATGTTTATTCGATAATAACAAGGAAATAGAATTTAAAACAATTAAATTATATGCTGCTGACCACCAATTGCATATAAAATTTTTAACTACATATATAGACGTGTATGGTTATAGCTTCATATATATATAGGAATAACAATAATTGTTAACGAATCTCAGCATTTGTAATAAAAAAGCAACAACAACAACAACAACAAATGAATCGTACATAGTATGTGTTTAAAAACCACTATACAAAATAATTACAAATAATTGTAAACAAATTTAAACGCATACCAAATGACCGTCCCTTGTTACTTTGTCCAATTTTAGAAACAAACACAAAACTAAAACAAATTTCCCGTTTATTAGGTGGATAATAAAAACATTGGCCTGTGCCGATGGTCCTATATTGTTAAGAGGTCAGTCCCTGAACAAGATCAAAACAAATCCAGAAACAACTGACCATACCATACTAAAAATTAATATTAGTCCATAACAAATATCTGTACCATACACCTAAGAAAAGGCACAAATACTTTCGTTCCTTTAACCGCAATTTATGTTGAATTACAATAAACTAAAACACACATTTTTTGCAAATTCTGCAAATATTGCAGGCATGTTTAAGCATGCATACCTAAACAAAATTAAACCAAAAACTATTCATGTTATAATAAATATTAATTTATTTAAATTTTTTTTTGTATTTTCCAATTAATTTATTTAAATTCATACTACAGAAAAATCAAAAGTGTTTTGTATATGTTGCAAAAAAAAAAACACAAATCACAGGATGTAATTTACAATTAAATATAACCTAAAAATATTTATTTTTATGTATATACGAGTATATATTATGTGCTAACTAAGCAAAAAAGGAAAATATTTTATTTAACAAAAATTAAAGAGTTATTTATTGAAAACATCTGACAAATTCAAAAATTAAATATATAAACAAAATAAATTTGTATACACAGTAAGTTCAAACAACACAAGTCAAAAATTTAAAAGGGATAAAATTAAAACAGATTATTATTCATTTAATAAAGGGTCAGGATCTGTAGAGTATTTAAAAACTTAAAACAAATCCAAAATATTAAAAAAAATAACAAAATATGACAACAGCTAAAACAGTCCAATTGTCATAGGTTCAAAACTAGAGCGACAATAAGATGAATTTAGAGCAGTGGTCGAAGGTCCAACTAAGTAATTGGATATGAACAAGTAAGTATACCTTGCGTTTAGAGAGCCTATCTCTTAGGTCTAACTAATTACATATAATTTTTTTCTTTGAATATGAAAAGGGCCATATCGAATGCTATATTTATATGGGTACTAGGTCGAAAAATGGACCGATCTTGACCATATTTGCTAAGGTCACTTATTTTTTCAAAAAATATATACAAACCAAATTTGAAAAAAATCTTTGCAAAATTTTTGTTTTTTGATAGATTTAAGTGAAGTTCGGGAATTAGCTTCATATGGGGGTCCTATAAGGTTTATTTTTGGACTACTGATAAATGTATGTGGGTAATTCTATGTATTATTTTATATTGTCGTATTCATCATAGACTATTTACATAGAATCTCCATTGTTGTCTATTATTTGCTAAAGAACGTAATTCATTGAAAGATTTGCCGGTTTCACTTTTCACTGTCCGCCTCCATGTAGTTTTTGGTCGTCCACGTCATCTGCAGCCTTGTGGATTCCATTCAATTGCTGCATGGCAGATTTTGTCGTAGGGTTTTTTTAGGGTGTGACCTAGCCATGTCAGTTTTCGCCGTCGTATTTGGTTATTAACGTCATATTGGTGTGCAAGTTTGAGCAGATCATGGTTAGTGATTATTCGAGGCCACCATATTCTAAAGATGTTTCGCAAGCATCTATTGGTAAAGGTCTGCAGCCTCCTTTTGATTTTTATGGTGACAAGCCATGTCTCTGAACCATACAGCAATACAGATTTAACGCATGCATTATGCACGTGTACTTTGGTCATCGGAGAGAGTTCGTTCGATTTCCAGACATTGTATAGCTGATGAAAGACACTTCCAGTCTTAGATATTCGACTTTCCACATCCGGTAAGGCGCCTCCGTCAGGTGTTATGATGCTGCCCAGATAGCAAAATTTGTCGACGTTTTCGATGGGTGTGCTTTTGATGTTGAAGGAGGGGCGTTGCATGGTGGCTACAGCACAGGTCTTGGTTTTGTTTATATTTATGCGCAGGCCGACTTTTGCAGCTGTTGAGACGAGGTCATTGAGTGTGTCTTGCATGTGTTCTTTCCTGGATGCAAATAGGACGATGTTATCTGCTCAGTCAAGGTCTTCGAGATGTTGGTTGATTCTCCAGGTTATACCTCTCCTGGCGCACGTTATTTTGTGAAGGATTGCGTCTAGTGTGGCGGCGAACAATATAGGCGATAATATGCAACCCTGTTTGACTCCCGCACGAGAATTAAATGGTTTGCTCGTACTGCCGCTATGAACAACCCTTGCGCTAGATCCGTCGTATTGCGCTTTAATTAAATTTATTATTTTCGGTGGTACTCCTTTATTCTTCAATGCCGACCTTATGGCTTACGGTCTATCGCATCGAAAGCCTTTTCAAAATCGATGAATGTCAGGTAAAACGTTGAGTTGTATTCATTGCATTGCTCTATAATCAACCTGAGGCTGTTAATATGGTCGACACAAGACCTATTAGGTCGAAACCCAGCTTGCTCTTTCCTTAATTGCTGATCTATGGGGGTGATAATTCGGTTGAGCAGGATCTTATTAAATATTTTGCTGACAGCCGGAGTCAGTGCAATGCCACGCCAGTTGCAGCATTCTTTTTTCTCCTTTTTTCGGGATTTTTACTATTAAGCTTTCCTTCCATTTCTGGGGCATACTCTCAGTTTGCCATATTTTCTTAAATAAAGGGTGCAATATATCTGCAAAAACTTCTGGGCACGTTTTGTAGAACTCAGCTGGTAGGTTATCGATCCCTGCTGCTTTACCATTTTTCAATTGCGTTATTGCTTGTGTAATTTCGTCTTTTTCGGGCGTTGCTATAGATATAGTTTGGGGAGGAGGTGCGTTGGGAAATAAGCTTTCATCCCCTATTGTCATTTCGTTGTCGAATTGGTTTAGCGTTTCTTCGAAGTGCTCTCGCCAACGGTCTAGCTGTTTTTCTGAAGTTGTTAGAATGCTGCCGTTTTTGTCCTTTGTGGGCAAGTTAGCTTGACTTTTCTTGTTTTAAAACCGTTTTATAACATCAAAGACTGTTTTCATATCCACAATTCTGCTGGCGGTTTCCCCCTCTGCAGCGAGGTTATTCGTAAAGCTACGTTTATCGTTTCCGGTTTGACGTTTTACTTGCTTCACGAGCGTTTTATGCTTCGCACCAAGCTCCTCCTTTTTAACAGGGTCTAAGGTACTCATCAACTGCATATTTACCACTCGCCTTTCTTCGACCAGATTCCACAAAGTGGGAGTTAACCATTCTTTTACTTCGTGTTTGGTGAAGCCGACAATCTTGTCGGCTGTGCTATGCAGCATTGTTTTGATTGATATCCACTTCTGGTTTATGTTGTTTTCTTGGTTGAGCGGAATTTCTGTAAATAGGCCAAAATGATGAAACTGGAGGATATTTAAATTTTCTCAATATAAAAATTAATAAATTATTTATCCAACATATATTTTTGGGCATGGTTTTATTACATTAGCTCATAAATTTGTTGTATAAATTTTAAAAAAAAAATTTTTAATAATTAGTTATTTATAGTTCGATTCGAGATCATGTATACATTTTCTAATACTAGAAAAGATAATACTTTATGCAATGTAAGAGAAATTTGGAAAAAATTGAAGACAGCGCTAGATGGAGTAGCTACTTTCGAACAAAGCGACTTGTTCATCTTCAGCATCCTTCTGCCTATTGCTTCAACTCATGCTTAATCAACTATTTAACTCAACATTAGAAAGAAAAGAACATGAGAAATGTTTTTCTCTCTTTTCATACGAGAGTTAGAACGAACAAACATACGGTCCAATGCAATTGTGATAAATCTGTTAAGATTTCACATGCCATTACAGTTCCCATCTATGGGACGGTTGGCAAAACAAAAGAGCTGTTTTCACATTACGAGATTTGTAATTGATCAAAGCGATGTTAATGTAGAGAAAGCTATAAATTGGAAAAAACTCTGCTTGTTCGTTCTAACTCTCGTATGAAAAGAAAAGAAAAAACATTTCTCATGTTCTTTTCTTTCTAATGTTGAGTTAAGTAGTTGATTAAGCATGAGTTGAAGCAATAGGCAGAAGGATGCTGAAGATGAACAAGTCGCTTTGTTCGAAAGTAGCTACTCCATCTAGCGCTGTCTTCAATTTTTTTCCAAATTTCTCTTACATTGCATTAAGTATTATCTTTTCTAGTATTAGAAAATGTATACATGATCTCGAATCGAACTATAAATAACTAATTATTATTACAACCCAAGATCGACAATACATAAAAAAACTAAAATATTTTTTTTTTTTTAAACCTATGAAATATCATTTCCTCACATGCAACAATTACTATCTAAAAATACAAAAATATTTATATCTTACATAAACAGTTACTTCTCTTTTCTGACTTTTGTTTTTCAAAATAATGACTTGAAGGGTTATTTATATGTAATTAATTATTTTTTTTCTCTTCCCATGCGATTTTTATTTGACAACAAGTTTCAAAATATACCCTCGTTCATTAATAGTTTAGGATTTTCGGCTAGATGGCGCTGTTATAAAGCTAGAAATAGTACACACGTGCTGACACATGTTCTTACCTGCCTGTAAAACAAAAGTCAGCGATCTTGTAGAAGTTCTTCAGTGTGTAAGGAGGAATTGAATAAACTTATTTGATAAGTGTTAAGATGATATTATCATTCCCTCATATGAGTTGATGAAGTTAATTTGTATCCTAAAAATGTATTAATGAGTATTTAATATTCCCTTAATGGATAATTTGAGAATGTGTATAGATTTTTTAATTTTACGTAACAGTACAAATTTCTGAAGCTAATATTTTTAAATTTTGTCAGGGAATGGTGCTTTGGTGAGTGACTGGTTCTATTATTTTTCAGGACTAGTACAAAAGATATTTTTGATGTATTTTGTTCTTTTTTTAAGCAATTAACTTATATTAAAATATTTCAAACTAATTTCTAAAACAAAACTTGTATATTTGGTCAAACAGTAGAAACAACTAACTTTTGAATGAATGAAAATTACAGTGAACCAAGGGGAAAAACTATAGAGTGATCCTGTAAAAAAAAAAGAAATGCAAATCAAAGAGCGACAAAAATTTTATTAAAATTATCATTTTAAACATGGTTTTTCCGAAAAAATGTCATTCTCTCACTTTGTGATCATTCACTCATTTCGATAAATGATAAAAAATTTATTGTTAATAGTATTTTTTAATATTAAGTGTGACGGCTATTTTTTTTTCTATTCAGTACCTTTTCTAGTATCTTGTTACAAAAAATTAGAAACTTCTGACATGATTTTGTTTTCTTGTGTCACTCATATGATAATGGCCTATTTGCGTAGAATCACCAGTGTAATCAATACACACAAACCCAATTTGACCAAGATCAATATGTTAATTTGGAAATTATGGCAACATAAGTTGATCTCATAGGGTTCACTAGTATGGAAACTAGGTCTGAACATGAACCAATTTTCACTAATTTCAAAAGCGTTCATGCTATTGCTGACTATTGCTATTGCTTATATGGGGGGTTTCATGTCAAGTGCACCAACTTTTGAAACCGATGTCTTCCGATCGCGATGAAATTTGCACCAAGGTTAGTCCTATCGGATAGTAGTTTAAACACAATTTTTCAACAAGGTCGGTCCAGATCTCTCTGAGTTAGAGCGGATCAAAATTCGACATTTTAGCCAAACAGGTGTTTTTTCTCATCCATGTAACTTATTACCTATTGTTCTTAGAAAATTTTCTCCCAAATAGTTTAGATAGATATTTCTTCAATATTTCGGAAAAAAATACTTAAAAAAAAACAAAATTTTTTTTGACTTTTTTTTGCTAAATCAAAGAATTTTTGCCTTTTTTTTTTTGAAAAAGGGCATTTTTTTTTCATAAGAAAGCTTAGGATTTTTCCTTTAAGAGCTTTTTAGTCGCTTAGTGGGATGGGAGTGGGATATCTATGAAAATAAATGTTTTGTAACTCAAGACAACGATTTTTCAATTTTTCACAAATGCACTATTTTAAATTTTTTTCCTACTTGTGTGTAAAACCTTACAAATAAAACTTTTACTGAGAAACTAGATAAATTAGCCTTTCCGAAGGTATGTAACATACCTTCATAACATAACAGAAGAGAATGGTTCTCTGTAACCTGAAAGAGTTATTTGCAACATTTCAATCTGAACACGAGGATGTTAAAATTGGCTTCACGAAATTTACCCAAATGAGGCCAAAACATTGTGTTTTGGCAGGAAGCAGTCGAACTCACACAGTATGCGTTTGCATTTACCATGAAAATGTTACACTGTTGTTGAAGGAAATCAACCTAAAGTATTTAACAGATGATTCGGCAGAAGATTTACACGATTACTGCGATTGCCTTAAATTGACTATGTGTCCTAATGCAACAACTTCTTGCCACTTAGGTGAATGTACCAATTACCCGAAAACCACATTCATCAAAGAAAATTTAATCAACTCTTTAGATCGAGAACATATAGAGGAGGTCAAATTTGATTCTTGGATTCAGACTGACAGATGTACATTGAAAACAATCATTTTAAATGTGGATGATTTTGTGGAAGAAATGTGTACAGGATTGCTAAACTTGAGAAACCATGACTTTTTAGCCAAAGAGCAATGGTCATTCTTCAAGGATTTGAAGACACATTTGAAGTCTGGTAAATTCGTTATTTCATATGATTTCGCAGAAAACTATAAATATGTTCTTCAGGATGCCATACAAGCATTCCACTTCAATAACGACCAAGCAACTATATTCACAGTAGTTATTTACTACATGAAAGATGAAAAACTGGAACACAAAAGTATGGCAATCATATCCAACGATTTAAAACATGATACCGTTGCAGTTTATGAGTACCAGAAGGTAATACTAAAATATCTAAAATCTAAATTTACAGTAAAGAAGGTATACTACATTTCGGACGGAGCTCGTCAACATTTTAAAAACAAAAGTTGCTTGGCAAATCTTATGGTGCATGAAAAAGATTTTGGAATGCCAGCTGCGTGGCATTTTCATCCTACTGCTCATGGTAAAGGAGCGTGTGATGGTATTGCAGCAAACCTTAAAAGAAATGCAGCGAAGTATAGCCTCCAGTGCTCTCATCCATTGGGCAAATAATTATTGTAAAGAAACTAAAATAGTTTTTAGTAGCAAAGAGGATTCCCAGGGTACAATAAAAACACTGAAGAGCAGATTCGATGCTGCGGTAACAATCGATGGCACCGGTCAGTACCATGCTTTTATACCGCTTGTCGATGGAAGACTCAAGTTGAAAAAGTTTTCTGCCTCTATTCAATGCGATTCCTTTTCAAAGCCAACAAATAAACCAGCAGCGAAATCAACAGCTGAACCTAGTAACGCCAAGAAAGGATTGACAAAAAAACGCAGTAAATAAAGGCGACAAAAAAGCTGGATGAAAGACTGGGTATTTAAAAATTTACAAGACTTAAATACTTCATCAGCTACAATAAATTAAGTATAAAAATAGTTATGATATAAATGGATCTAATGCAATTAAAATTAAATTTTAATAAATTATTTATCTTTTTATTTTTAATATTATTATTAATATAGATTAATTTAATTATTATTAAAAATAAATAAAAAATAATAATTTTTCAACATTTCTATAGAAAAAAAGCGATTTTTTTTCCTGAGGTTAACATATTCTGGGTATTACAGTATCGAGGGTATGAAATTTTAGTTAGGTATGTTACATAACTTCGGGAAGGTTAATTTGTCTAGTTTCTCTGTATAAGTTTTAGTTGTAAGGTTTTACACACAAATAGGAAAAAATTCAAAATAGTGCATTTGTGAAAAATTGTAAAACCGTTGTCTTGAGTTGCAAAACATTTATTTTGATAGATGTCCCACTCCCATCCCACTAAACGACCAAAAAGCTCTTAAAGGAAAAATCCTAAGCTTTCTTATGAAAAAAAAAAAAAAATGCCCTGTTTCAAAAAAAGGCAAAAAATGCTTTAATTTAGCAAAAAAAAAGTCTAAAAAAATTTTTTTTTTAAGTATTTTTTTCCGAATTATTGAAGAAATAGCTGTCTAAACTATTTGGGAGAAAATTTTCTAAGAACAATAGGTAATAAGTTACATGGATGAGAAAAAACACCTGTTTGGCCAAAATGTCAAATTTTGATCCTCTCTAACTCAGAGAGGTCTGGACCGATCTTATTGAAAACTTGTGTTTAAGCTACTATCCAATAGGACTAACCTTGGTGCAAATTTCATCCCGATCGGAAGACATCGGTTTGAAAAGTTGGTGCACTTGACATGAAACCCCCCATATACCAAATTTAAAATTTTAAATTTCAAAATATATTTATATTTGCGAACTGTAGTTTGATTACAAAGTTTATATGGACAGACAGATGGTCAGACGGACGAACGGACATCGCTAAATCGACTCAGAAGGTGATTCTGATACGATCGGTATAATTAAGAGATGGTCAAATATTTTTGGAATTTAAAAACATCAGCACAAAGTCATTATACCCTCACCACTTAGTAGGCATAGGGTATAAAAATGAACTTAAACAAAATATGAATGACATTGTTGTTAATTTGTGGACTGCAGATATGCAAAAGTTCATATCTAATGGTGTTTTTTTATGATGACTAGGTCGAAAAATGGACCGATCATGACAACTGACTGCTAATTTGGATCTTAGAAATCATTCATATGGGGAACTGCACAAATTTCAACTCCGTTCATTTCGTTGCCGTTTAATGCTTATCTACCATATTTCATCAAAATGTATTTGTAATTGCGACTCAGTTTACTGACCACAGCACGGTACAGGGCTTGTCTAATGGCTAGAACTCTCTTAGTTATCGAACGGTTAAGGTTAGTTGTGTAGTCTCAAGGAATTTGGCACTTTTTAACGTCTTTTACTGAAAATGTTATATTATTGCACTATTATGTCCCCAAATGCCCTAAAGGGCTTCACTGGGTTCAGATCAGGGCTTTAGAGAGGGTGAGGTAATACTTCTTTGGTATTATATAACAACATTTCCTTAAAAATATCAGCGAAGTGTATGAAGTCCATTATCTCGGACTGGCACAAAATTACCATCAAAACAAATGTTCAATATATTAGATATTCATGTAAAATACTTCGTTCATCTTTTCTTCAACAAAATCTAGTTTTCTAACTCCAAATGAATCCATAGCACCGTGCCGTTTCATCCACCATGATAATCAGTTTGTGTATAATATCGGGGATTCAAAAATTCTCCTTCCTGAATTTTAGCTCTTTCGTGAAAATAATTCTATCTCAGAACATTCTTAATATCCTTGCTACTGACTTTTATCGTATGCTTTTCTTACGTAGAAGACGATAGTGTGCGGTTTCATTATTTTATCAATTTCACGAATTCAATTTTCTTCTTCCGATAGTTTATTATAATTATTTTAATTTCCTAAAAAGTAGGAAATTCACCTTTTTTACAATTTCCGAAAATTAAAGGAACATCAATTCATTAGACACGTAACTTTATTTAAAAGGGGTCAATTTTCGTCGAAATGTATTTCAATGATTTTTTTTTACAAAAACATATAACTTTTTTGTTATGCGATTTTGACCGTTCCATTTAATATTTAAGGTTAGGGTATAAAAGGGAAATAACGATACCGACTTGTCCCGCATAGTGGGTCAGATTGAAAATAAAAAAACAAATTTTTACCAAACATTTATCATTAGTATCTTATATATATTTACGCTGATCCCTGACTCACTGACTGACTGACTGATTCTGTAACGCTAAAATAATACACACACATAGCATTCCCTACAAAGTTATGTGAAATACACATACAAAATTTAATCTTTCTCATTTTAGACAAACACACACACAATTTTCTCTCTTCTTTGTGCCCAGTGCTGCTAATAAAATCTTCTGAAAATCTACAATTTTGGAAACTAAATTGCCAAAATCGTCATTTTTAAAACAAGAAATTGTCAAGAAAATAAAAATAAAACTCGACAAAATATTACAAAAGGAAACAATAAAATTTATTTATATAATTCATATTACGAATATTATTACAGCATTGGTTATTTCTACATATAAAAATGTATTAGTGGTGAAATTTCAATGGAAAAAATTTAACACAGCAATCAACTAAATAATTTTTATTGATATGTATCTATAACTGAAACATATAATATAGGTTTAAAGTATCGCCGTAATTAAAACTTAAATCTTAAATGGAGATGCTATTCAAGGTGTTTCCGTTTTGAAACGACTTGACCCAGAATTAAATCTATACATATTTTGTAATTTCCATTTACACTGAACAAAAACTATCAAATTTCGATAAACAACCCATTAATTGTTAACCCTTGAAATCCTAATTCTTATACTGCTGAAAATTTAAAATCTTCAATCATCATTTTAACAAATTTAAAAAATCATTTTAACAAATTGAAAAATCGTCGAAATTAAAATAAGTTTTCAAAATTAACAGCACTGTTAACGACAATAGCAAAAAATGCATCAAAAAACTAATATCTATTCAAATTCCTCTTTAAATTCCCTTTGTTGGTCAATGAAAAAATTCTGCAAATAAAGTAATGAAGGAAATTTTAAACATTTTTATTTTTCTCATTTAACGTCGTCCGATATGCATACATACTTTTTTTTATCAAACTAAACTTTTCCGTTTGTCTGTTTTGTTTTTCATCTCAAAATTGTTTTGAATTGTTAGAAGTGCTTTCGCTCAGGTTCTCTGACGGTCAGCACTTACCAAAGAGTATGCTTTTTTGATATATATTTGAGAAAAAAGAGATCTTCAATGTGGATTTTGTTGTTGTCCAACGTATGATTTCGTTTAAAGCTCTGTATTGAAAAGCACTTGAAAAAATAGTGCAATATTACGTTTAAAATTGAAATTATTCTGACTGCTTAATTAAATTACATTGTAATTTCAGAACAGAGGTGGGAAAATAATTTTTTTCACTCATAATATTAATTTTTGAATAATTTGCTTTCAAAAAATTTAGGCAAACATAAATTACGTAAATAGGTATATTTAAGATTTTAATTTGAATAATATATTGAAATTATCATGGAAGAATTAAAGGCGATTGGGAATAATAAGTTTTTTTTTTTTAAGTAAAACTACTACGCCCTTATTTTCTATATTTTTTTTTGGATTTATAGATAACCTTGCAAAAAATGTAGTTCTCTTTTTTAAGTTTACATGTATGATGAAATATGAAATATTTTTTTCTCTTTTGTGTAGATGTATTGGTGTTTGCACTTCCTTTTTTAACAACAAATTCCCGAAATCGTATAGCAAAAATCGTTTTTCACTTCAAAATGCTGCAACAAAAAAAAAAAAATTAAAAAACTCTTCGTCACTACCACAGGAAACATGTCACCTTTGAAACGCGTTCCGAGTTTTTTATTTCACATGATCCGGTAACGAGTTATGATGTTCACCGCAAAACAACAACGCTTTCGGAGATTCGCTGTCACGGACTTATTTATTAAAATTTTTAATTGAAATTTTTTTCAAAGATTCTTCAAATGTAATGCTATAACGTATATATGAAATAAATAATCCAACATTATTCATATCTTCCAAAAACATTTTTATTTTTCTCATTTAACGTCATCCGAGATGCATACATACTTTTATTTATCAAACTAAACTTTACCGTTTGTCTGTTTTGTTTTTCATCTCAAAATTGTTTTGAATTGTTAGGAGTGCTTTCGCTCAGGTTCTCTGATGTCCAGCACTTACCAAAGAGTATGCTTTTTTTGATAAATATATGACTTTGCTTAATTAAATTACATTGTAATTTTAGAAGAGAGGTAAGAAAATAATTTTTTTTCACTCATAATATTAATTTTTGCATAATTTGCTTTCAAAAAATTTAGACAAACATAAATTACGTAAATAGGTATATTTAAGATTTTAATTTGAATAATTTATTGAAATTATCATAGAAGAATTAAAGGCGATTTGGAATAATAATTTTGTTTTTTAAGTAAAACTAATGCGCCCTTATTTTTTTTATTTTTTTTTTTGGATTTATAGATAACTGAAAAAATGTTCGCTTTTTACAGTTCACATTTATGATGACATATGAAATATTTTTTTTCTCTTTTTTGTAGGTGTATTGGTGTTTGCACTTCCTTAAGGGGTGGTAGGTTTTAAAACCTTTTTTGCATTTCTCTTTCTGAATGCACAACATGTCGAGAGTGTTGTTTCAAAATTTTAAGTAAATCAGAGCAAAACTTAAGAAGATACAGCGTTTCCAGCGACCGGTCTCATACGCTATATAGTATATAAATCATAGTATATAAATTCGAAGTCCGTCAACATCATAACTCAAAATCTACTTGACCGATTCTTTTGCAATTTTAGACACTATATCTGCCAAAAAAAAAAAAAAAATAAATAAAATTGAAAAAACTCTTCGTCACCTTTGAAACGCGTTTCGATTTTTTTATTTCACATGATCCGGTAACGAGTTATGATGTTCACCGCAAAACAACAACGCCTCCTGAGATTCGCTGTCACGGACTTATTTATTAAAATTTTTAATTAAAATTTTTTTCAAAGATTCTTCAAATATAATGCTATAACGTATATATGAAATAAATAGTCCAACATTATTCCTATCTTCAAAAAAGAATTATGAAAATACGAATTTTTTTAACTTTTAAAACCTTACCCCCCTTAAGAAACTTTTAGGAACGTTGCTCTAAAACGTTTTTTTTTCTATGCTATTCTATTTTTCTACAATAAAATGGCGTTAGGTTATAGCGAACTCGGCGGGACCGGCCAAATTAGTTCCTTAGAGACTAAGTTCATTATAACCGTAGTATTTTTTTGATTTGTCCGAAAGGTATAAAAAGTTTTTTAGTTGAATAAGTTTATTTATTTTGGGGCATTTTATAAAGTTATAAAACATAAATTAAATTACTAAAAAGACACATATTAATTGTTTGTCTTAATAAGACTAAAATTACCGAGTTTCTATCAAAATGAAATATTTTTTTAAAATCATATAATATGAAAAACTCCTTATGTATAGAAGCAGAAAGTACAAAGCAAATGTTGGCTACTGGCAAACTTTTACGAAAATATACATAAAAGGACCTTTTACAAAACATCATTTGAAAATCGAAGTTTTTGTTTTGTATTAAAATTAAATGAAAATAAAATAAAATTAAATTAAATTGAAATTTATTTTTTTTTTTAAATTGTTTTATGACCAGTTATCTTGAGTTTATGTTACTTCTTTTGGGCAATGATGGTCAGCTTATAAGTTTTAAATAAAATAAATTAAAACAAAATTTATTTCATCTCCACTCTACGTTTCGTTGACGGTTTTTCAACTTCATCAGGAGTGTATAAAAATTTTTTTTATTATTAATTTCTGGCGACAAAAAATTAAAAATAAAACAATATATCAACATAATGTTATATTAGTCACAATAGTTTAACTTATGATTAATCCAAACTCACATTGTCAGGTTATTATTATTTAATAAATTTAAAGATAAAAAACTGGACATCACGACACAATTTTAATAAAATTAAATAAATTAATAAAAATAAATAATCAAAATAAATACAAAAAAAAATCACAGTTTTAAACTTAACGACTAATATCACAGAACTAATATTAAGTAATTGCAATTGAATATTGCAGCTTAGTGTTATCTTTGTCTTCTTTGTTGTTTAATGTTTTGTGTATTTTTTGTTGTATTCTTAAACTTTCCAATGTGTATCTTTTGTTTTCATTTCTCTCTTTATCTAAAATCTTAACTCCTTTTAAATCAACGTTATGTCCGCTCTCTTTTGCATGTTGAGATAATGCTGTCGATTCCTTGTGTTTTTTTATGTCTGCTTGATGTTCCGCAATTCTTACTCCTAACATTCTTTTTGTTGTTCCTATGTAGACTTTATTACACACCTCCCTTTCATTACCATCACATTTTATCTCGTAAACTACGTTGTCAATTTTTAATATATCTGGTTTTGTTTTTTTGTGTGTAAAAAGGGATCTAAGTGTTTCATTTGATCTGTGTGCTATTGTTACACTCTTGTCATTTATTATTCTATTGAGATTTTTGCTCTCCGTTAATTTTGGTATGTATGGTACACTGTAAAAATTAGTTTCTATTGGTTTTTGTTTCTTATTTTGCAGCTTTTTGTTGAATATATTGTTGAAAAGATTTTTAATAATGTATATTGGATAATTATTTTTTAATAAAATTTCCTTTATTTTATTGATATTGTTACCTTCATATCGTTGATCGCTAATTTGTATTACTTTTTGGATTAAATTGTTTGCTGTATTAAGTTTTATTTTCCATGGTTGTGTAGAGTGGGAATTTATCATTCGTCCTGATACTGTCGCCTTCGTGTACCAATTAGTAATTAGCTTTTCATTGTCCTTAATTATTTTTATATCTAAGTAAGGAATTTCATTGTTGTGTTCTCGTTCTATTGTAAATTTGAGTTTATTATGATATGAGTTCAATGTATTCATTATCGTTGCTTCGTCCTTCTTATTGATTACAGCGAAAAGATCATCGACATATTTAGATATGAACTTAATTTTTACATTTTTTGTTTTTAATTCAGATATAACTTCGTCCAAGAGATTGTCTAGTATTATATCTGCAATAGTAGGGGATAAAGGGTTACCCATTGGCATACCATATGTTTGATGGAAAAACTTATTGTCGTAAGTAAAATAGTTGTTATCGACTAAGCAAAACTGAAGTATTTTTAAAAATTGTTGTTTTGATATTGTGGTAACGTCTTTTAGTGTTTCCCACTTATGAAGAAAATTTTTTTTTATGGCTAGATCTGTCGATATGTTGGTAAATAGTGATACAACGTCAAATGATACAATTATGTCGTCGTTATCCAAGATAAGGTCTTTTATTCTATCTTTTAATTCCATAGAATTTTTTATATTGTATGTCGGAGATATCAAATGCTTTAGTATCGACCCAACGTATTTTGCTAATTCATAGCAAGGAACTTTATAAGATGATGAGATTGGTCTAAGGGGTATATTCTCTTTATGAATTTTAGGAAGACCATATAATTCTGGTGCTGCTGCTGCATGGGTTGTCATTTTTATTTTCTGGAACTTTGTGATATGGTTGTTTTTAAACAGATCCATAATTATGTTATTATTTGTTCTTTGTAACTTGGTCGTTGGGTCTTCTCGAATACTCTTGTACGTAGTTTTGTCATCTTACAATTTATACATTTTTGTTTTGTATTCATCTTTGTAAATAACTACTGTCTTATTTCCTTTATCAGCCGATGTTATCAATATTTTATCCTCATTCTCTTTAATAAAGCGTTTTGTGTCCTCATATATGCTTAAAATGTATTTTTCCATTTTGTTATTCGTCATTTTTCGTTTGTAGTTTGATATTCGGTTCGCGATTTGAGATCTCAATATTTCCTTATCCGTTTCATTTTTAATTGTCTGGACCCATTGTTCCATGTCCGCTATTAATGGAATTGGTAAGAAGTTTTTGTTACTTACTGGTAGTGCAAATTTGTTTCCTAAAGACAGAAGCCATTTGCTCTCAATTTCAAAATCTATCGCAGTGTAGTTCACAAACCAGTCATCATTAAATCGGAAATTAAAATTTTTAAACTTTTGTATTCTTAATTTTTTTAGTTTGGAATTATGTATGTGCTGTACTTTATTCTTGATATTATTAAATCTATTCCACTGATCTGTCTTAAATCTTTAAAGTTCCAGTTCGTTCAGTGTATTCTTGATTTTTCTTTCTATGTGTCTGATCTCATTGTGTATTAATTTTGTGGTAATGTGTGTTTCCCTAATTTCAACGTTATTTTTTTAATATACAAAATATACGAAAATTCTTAAATGGAAAAAAAAATTGTTTGTTAAAGTCAAATTTGTATGAAAAATGTGATTAAAACTTTTGGGACCGAAGAAATTCTTCGCTATAAACAAAAATTTATTATAACCAGGGTTCGTTATAAGCGAACTCCATTGTATTAAATTTTAATAATTTTGGGAGTCTCCAATCTCCTAACTTTACCCGGCCTTCCCATGTTCAAGTCAAATTAATCACACATCCAATAGTCAAAAAATTGTTAAGCAACTGTCCCATTGAAAAATTGAAAGAGAGAATTGAAACATATGATTGTTTAGTAAAAAAGAGTAAAAAAGTGTGAGTGCATTACAACGTGAAAGACAAAAATATAACGTGTGAAAGCCGGGTAATATCTTAAATATATTTACGCTGATCCCTGACTCACTGACTGACTGACTGAGAGACTGACTGATTCTGTAACGCTGACCAAAATGATACGGTTCTAATTCCTAGGATTGATCTCGCCCCAACCGACACCACATTACCATTCATATTAAAACGCCGCCAGTTTCCAGTAATTCCTGCATACGCAATTACCATAAACAAGGCTCAAGGCCAGACATTTGATTACGTTGGCATTAATTTGGAGGCCGCGGTATTTTCACACGGCCAACTGTATGTGGCTTTGTCACGATCAAAAGTTGCAAGCCAAGTTAAGATACGTATTCAATCGAACCCACAGCAAGGAAAACTGTTAAATGACCAACGATATTTCACACGAAATATAGTTTTTCAAGAGATTCTAAATTGAAAAAATTTTTTGCCAAATATTTCTTATCTCTTTTGATACTTATGTACCTATATAATTTCTATATAATTTCACATGTACATATGTAACAATATAATTTTCAATTTACTACTATATTAAAAGAAATATAATTTATTATAAATTTTTCGTGTATTTAAATTTAAACTGTTTTATTCATAATTTTTAAACGGGCGCCTAGGCGCCACACAATCAACTAGTTTTATAATATTCTTCACAAATTTATATATTCATACTTATACTTTTATACCTACTTAATTGATAACATATTATTTTTCGCAAAAATATATATATATATATATATTATTCCCCGATCGATACTATGAAAAATATGATTGGAAATAAATTACGAAATAATTTTTTCATCTCGTCTATCGTTCGTGTTACAGAAACAAACCCAAAATATTTTTCTTTAAATATAATTTTCACATTAAGTAATTAAGTAGCCTTTTTTATAAAATCAATCGATATTAGCAATTATTGAAGATAAAAACTAATAAGAACAAATTTTTATTAAAAAAAAAAAAAAACAAATTTTGTAACATGAAAAAATGTTTATTAAAAATGCAATATACTAAAAATACGTAGATATGCAGGTTTATTAAATAATTAAAAGCTGTTTAACCATAAGAAAAGAATTTCATATTTGTATTAAATCAATTAATTTTAAACCAATCTTAAATTAAATTTAATAAGAACTTAAGTTTAAAGGTCTACCAAATATTGCATAACTACAATAAAGGAATTTAAATTAAATTTGGAATATATATATTTTTCATAGATATTAGTTATTAATTTTTAATGTATAATACAATTCAATTCCTAGTACATATTTATTCTAACGTAACGAAAATCTCAGAATTTGTTTTTTTTGTAATTAATTGTATGTTTGCCCTGCATTTTCAGCATTTCCACTATTTTTCCATGTTGCTATAAACGGTCTATCTTCGGTGGGACATTCAAAATTCTCAAAGACATCTACAAAATTTCTTTGTTTTGTACCCTTTGCTTGCATCATACTATTCCACAGACCATTTGCCATGGCAGCATGACCCAATTGACTAAAATGAAAACAATCTGTACCAAGATAACGCATATCAGAATCACCATTTGGCAAAGTTGGTGCGGAAACATTAGCCGTAAGTGGGTGATATATAACAACGAAATCATCTGTTCGAAATTCTGGCAACTCAGAAACATACTCGTCAACCGCTTGCCAACGTGCAATGCGTTCCGAAATTTTTCGCATATATTGTGCATCAAAAAGTTGGCTAAATACACAATGGCAACCAACACTATATACGGCACTGCACAAAAAGGGAATATTTTTCAATTTGTAAAGTGTGGTTACCATATTGGGGACTGGTATTAAGTTAATAACCAATCTGGGTACCTGATTCCTGAGTAGAGTGAAGGCATTTCTTAGATCATTTTCATGTCTCCTAAGGAAATCAATGAAATGATCATAATGACACATATCGGAACATATATCATTATTGCCCAAAAATATTGTTATTAATTTCCAGTGATTTTTCATGTCAATACGAGGATCTTTTTTCATGCGAGCTATAATAATTTCCGCCTGAAACACTAAGTCTCTAGACAAAATCATTGGTTCAGCGATATTCAAATGTGAGCCATGATCAATCGTTAATACTTCGGCCGTTGAATAACCATATAAATTAGGATTAAATACTTTTAAAATGTTCGGTAAAGTCAATACAGTTCTCCAATCTGCTACTCCTCCACCCGAAAATGCCAGACCTCTATATTCTATAGCGGTATGACCGATATTATTGGAAATCATACCATTACCAGCTGAAAGAGAATCTCCCAAGGCACCTATTACATCGATATCGCCGGGTCTTAATTCATGTACTGTTTTTGGCGGTTGCTTTGATCTGGTGTTATTTAATTTGCATGGAAATTTTTCCCATTTTGGTCGTGGTACTTGAAGTTTCCCATTATCCCAATTCTCTTTGTACAACTGTTCCCAATTCATTCCTGCCTGGGCTAATAACAGTTGGCGAAGAAGTACAAAGAGACCGCGAAAATTATCCAAATTTGTCACCATCATTTTTCCATTGCGTGCATTTTCCAAATTAAAAGGAATTTCATGTATACCCGAACGTTGCAAGAAATAATCGATGTTTCTATCCCTCAATACTGTCGTGGCAGCAGCCGAGCTGCCAAAAATAAATCCAAGATAGAGTAAAAGCCATAGAAGCTGCATTTTGCTCTGCAAAAAACAAGGTAATGTTATATAAATAAGTAAATAAGGTTGTGGTCGAAAGATTCTCAGTTTCAAATGGAAATTGCGGATAAACTGAATTTTACAATAAAGTACTATTATCCGGAAATTTATCAATAAAGTACTATTATCCGGATTATAGTGAAAAATATCGAAACTTGTATACTAAAAATCAACCAACTAACTCTTTTTAGAATCAGGATATCCCAGTTTAGTTTTTTTTTTTAATTGATGCGGCTTACTTTGTTTTGAAACTGTAACATTTCTTAATTCTTTTTTTAATTTTTTTTTATAATTTTTCTTGAGCTTAAATTCTATTACTTTTTAATGCTGTTTTCTCTCTTTCCAGTGTAAAAGATATTTTGTTTTTTAGAATTACAGAATTGAATGTTCTAAACTCTTCACTTGATTGTTAACAACTGAATTTGGTTACAAAAATTACCTCACAATTTCAACTGTTTGTTTTTAGTTTGCAAAATTGTACATTGTACACAATTTTGTAAAAAAAAAAAAAAAACTCATCAAGAACTTGACTTTAGTACATAAAAAATACTAAAAGCATTAAAATGACCGAGACATTCAAACTCAAATAAGCACTCACAATTTGCTAAAAGCTGTGAAAATTATTAAGATGTAAAACAATGATCTTTACGTGTGGACAATTGTGTGGTTGTTGTAAATTGTGGTTAACACTAGGCTAAGTTATGTTCACTTTATATCCGTTATAAATAAAATACGTAAATTAAATAAAATAAATTAAATAAATAAAATAAAATATTATGAATAAAATTAATAAAATAATAATCTCATCCATAAAACAAAGTGTTTATTAAAACTATTTCTTTCCTTATGCACATAAGTTTTGAACCTCTTCGTGACTATGTGTGCCTATCTTAAAATTAATCTTTGGCCACAAAAAGTCTATGGACAAAGTTTCAGATCGATCGGATGAGGGGAAGTGAGGTTTTAATCTCTCCGTGACTGTGCGTGACTATGTCAAAGTTAATCTTTTTTCAGAGCAAATATATCGACCAAGTTTCAGACCGATCGTATAAAGGAAAATGGATTTTAAATCACTCTGTGACTGAGCGTGACTATGCGTGAATGTGGGTGACTATGTCGAAGTTAACCTTTCTTTACATCAAGTATATCGACTAAGTTTCGGATTGATTCGATGAGAGGAAATTCGTTCGTTTTAAATCTCTCCGTGACTGTGCGTGGCCATGCATGACTGTGCGTGACTAAAATAAAGTTAATATTTTTTTCAGAGCAAGTGTATGGACCAAGTTTTAGATCGACGGGTGAGGGGAAATGACATTTTGATCACTCCGTGACTATGCGTGACTACCCCAAAATTAATCTGTAGTCACAACAAGACTATGGGCCAAGTTTCAGATCAGTGGGATAAGGGGGAATGGAGTTGCCCCACGACAGATAGACAGACAGACAGAGAGTATGAGTTAAAAGAAAAAGTTTAAAAATGAATAAAATATATTAAATTAATAAAACAAATAATTGGAATCAAATGCATAAAATAAACAAATTAAAAAATAAAATAAAACAATTAGAATAAATAAATTTCAAATTTCAAATGTAGTTATGTTTAAAATATTATTTCAGATTCGCGGTAATTTTGATACGTACATGTAAAGAGTTTAGCCAATTTTGACTTTTCAACTTAAATATTCTGTGAACGTAGTAAGATAACTTTCTTAAAAAGTAACTTAATATAGCTATTAAGGAAAAAATGTACAAAAACCTTAACAATAAAAAAAAGTTTTAATAAAAACGAAATATACTTGTAGTTAAAAATAAAACCTTGTTAAGGACTTAAAGATTTAAAGTGTTCGTATGGAGAATAGAGACATCTATTAAAAAAAACTTTCAGTAACAGTATTTGTTTTATCCTTGACTAATTGGATATTAGATAGTGAGTGAAGACGTGATGTTGCAAAATATGGTGGTAAATTATGAAACGTTTTCAGAAGCTTATTCTGACAAACTTGTGAACGTTTTACATGACAATGAGTCGTGTCGTGCCATGCAAGAATAGCATAGAATAGGATTGCGTGAAAAATTACTTTAAAATTAAAAGTCTATTTTCAATGTTCTGATCAGACTATCAATTTTGGTTGTAGTATCTATAATATTAACAGGCTAGGCGATTTCTTGTGACTGATGTTTTGTTCTACCGTTTTATCCTGATTTTGACCAAACGTATACTATTAGAAAGGTATTTCTTTTTAGCCGTTTGGCAGATTTACAGATTTTTAAATTTTTGCCTTTATTTTGAGTAAATAGAATTTAAAGTTGCTACTAACGCATACATAAAATTATACAGTGCTATGTGTGTATATTAAATTTGTTAACGTGTTTGTTATAAAAATGAAATTATTTTTCGTGTAGATTTGTGAATTGGCTGTAATTCATTAGCATACATTTAGGGTCTTTATTTAATGAAAAAATAAAATTTCCTAGAATTTGCACTCGAATTCCGAGGGGTGGAATCCGCTAGTTTATTTTATTAACCATGGAAATGATGTGTTCATTAAATGACATTTTACTGTCAAGTGTAACGCCTAGATATTTTACACTGTTATCCCAAGGTATATCTAAGCTATCAACTTGAATATTATACTGAGGTAAGAAACAATCTTTTCTTTTCTTTGAAACATGAATAAATTGGGTTTTAGAAGGATTTACCAAAATTTTCCCTTTTTTAAAGTAATCAATAATTATGTTAACAGATCTTTGTAGATTACTTAATATGGCATCAGACAAGGTGTTGGAACTTACGACAACAGTATCGTTAGCGAATATTGAGGATTCGCATCCAGACAATGATGGGAAATCTGAAATAAAATTATTATAGAGAATAGGAGAAAGACATGAACTTTGAGGACAACCAGCTAGAATTATGTAGTCTTCGGAAAAATGTTCACAAATATGAACACTTTATGACCGATTAGTCAGGTAAATTTTAAGAATTTTATTGTTTGAACATCTAATCCAGTGGAGATTAACTTATAAATAAGAGCTTCATGCCAAAACGAATCAAACGGAGATTTTGTGTCCACTAAAACCACGTTAGTAGATTTTTGATCATTAAAATTTTTTTTTTTACTGTTTTCTTGATTCTTGATTCTTACTACTGATTGTGTTGTATTGTGTTGAGCACGGAATCCGAATTGCTGAACGGGAATAATATTGCAATCTTCAATATAGTTAACTAATTTCTCCTTTTTAAGGCTTGGCTTTTATAATTTATTAGAGATACCATCCACTCCTGGAGTTTTTTTATATTCTTTAAGTTCTTCATAATGCTTTTGGCACTTTTAATAGACGTGGCAACAGTCTCATGTCTACTGACATCACTCAAGTTTGTAAAGATAGAGTAGCTTGAAAATAATTTTGAGCAAGTATTTCAGATTTTTCAATATTAGTTTTATACAATTTACCATTTACTTTGAGGCTTGGAATGCATTTTGTCTTCTTTCGGATAATTTTAGAAATATTACAAAACTCCGGAGAAGATTTATCAAGACTTTTCAGCAAATTATTCCATCCGCAGTTTCTAAATTTAAAATATTTTCTCGAATAACATTATTATAATGTTTCGTTTCACCTTTATAAAGTAGAAGCCTATATCGAATCCAGTTTCTTCTAGAATTATTTCTCAGAGTTATTAAATTAAGAATATGATGTTTAATATAAATATTTGAAAGAACTTTTCTTTGGAACACTGTGTTCAATAGCAGAGGTGATGTTAATTGCATTACCAAACTGCCAAAATCATTGACATTGTCCAGTGGTACATTTAATAAGTGGCTAGTATTAATATTAATGCATCTCTTGTAGAAATTCCAATTAGTGTGATACTAGTCATACTTAATGCTGTCAGTAGATTAATATCTTGAATTAAAAGTTGTATAAACCGGTAAATGGTCTGAACTAAGCCTATTTAGATTAAATGGCACAGACAGTTTATCGGGTACATTTGAAATAAAAAAGTCAAGAACAGAGGGATTAGCTCTGCTACATGCTGGAATTAAAGTAGGTTCCGATGGATAAACAATGCCAAATTTATGACTTCCTATTAAATCGTGAAGCTTGCTTCCTCAGCAGTTGGCTCGTAGGCAGCTCCACGATTGATTTCTACAGGTAAACTCACCTCATAATATATAGTACTCTTGAATCCCCGAACTTAATATCCGACTTAAACGCAGTTTTTTTATTTTGAAGGGACCTGGAGCTCCTGAAAAATAATCACTATAAACATTAAAGTTAGTGTTAACGGATAGTTTTATTCTAATACCCATGTATTCTATTATTTCAATGTTATTTCAGGTAAGATTTCCTGCCGTATTTCTTACGTACTAACTCTGCTACACCACCACCTGTGGAGCATTAACGATCTTTTTGTTACCAAAATTACTCCGGATTAGTCATAGAACTTTTATTGTTCTATCAAGTTTAACTAACTAAAAAATATCAATATTTTCCCGTACCATAAAAAAATCAAGAAGATGCTGCGAACTCCACTAGAATTCCATATTATTATCTGTAGATTACTAATCATGGCCAAAATCGAAAAGCTCAGTCGGGTATAACATTAATTGGTCACAGTTTTTTTAATTTATCTATTAATCCAAAAGTTAGCGATCTATGTTCGTATAGCGAAAAGAGATCTGTTGAAAGGTTATTAACTGTTGCATGATCGTTACGAACAACATTTGCATACGAATGGTTTATTTGTGGGATGATACCATCTATCTTAATATTATGTGTATTATTATTACAAGACATAACGTTACATGTATTGTTAGTAACAATATTAACATTACGAGATGTGTGTTCTTGACCGGAGTAATAATTTTTCAATCCTATGTATGATGATCTATTACGGCAAGCGCTATCGGTAGATTTATGTTCCCCGTGACAGTTTGCACATTTTACTGAAGTCGAAGTACAGGATGAGGTTTCATGTGGGCCAGCATATTTTGAACAAAATGTTTTTACTTTGCTGTTGTTTGACCCATGACCAAAAATTTGGCAATTATAAATTTGTGTTACTTTGTTGGGAACTCTGGTGGTTCCATTTATCTCGAATATAATTAATGCTATTGTAACTTTTACGTAGATCCATTAAGCTAATTGATCCCTTCTTAAGACAATTTATATGGAGTATTATTTCACGATTATTATCAGATTTACGGTAAACTGATTTTATAACAGTGCATTGTAAAGCCAATATTAACTAATTCCAAATTTAACTTGTTTGGATCGGTTTAATCTAAACCTGACAAAACCACTTTATATGGTCTGCTGTTCTTTGGTGTACATAAGAAATAATCCATTTGCTTGTTTGATAAATATTTGACAGCAGAATCATAATGAACATGACTTTCATAGAACAAGTTATATCCAATTGAAATTTTTTAATTCAATATTTAGCAATATGCCTATCTTTTCGCAATTTATTCATATCTTCCTAGACGTGCTGGCAACACTATCATTAGCTAGTCGTCTCCTTTTCGAACTCATGTTCGAATGAGAGAGTACTACATAAAACTCTTAATGTGAAAATGTCTCTCCAGAACACATAACCATATCACAAGAAAGAAATTAAAAACAAAAACTGTTGTTTTTTTTAACTATCACACTTTGTAATACGACCACCTGTCAAAAGGTCGAGTATTATGAAAAAGTCGTATCATGTAAAGAGCTTATGTTATGAGGTTGACAGTCTGTGTGATTTTATTTTCGAAGTCCGAAGGTTTTTTCATTTTTAGAAACATTTCTAAAAACTTGATTTGTTGGTAATATTAAAAAAAAAGGTTAACAAAAACAAAGAAGGTGGAAATAAAATATAAATTTCAAAATAAATTTGTGTGTTATTCTAAACAGCTGTTTTCATAATGGTTTAAATGTCCTAAGTATGCAGAAATAATGTCGGTACGACTTTATGACATTCGGATGAATTTCATCAGATTTTTATGTCGAAAATCATACGACTGAGTGGTATCATGTAAATGTTGTTGTTAGACAACAATAAAAATTTACCGAGATTTAAGTTCATGCGCAATCTGATCTTGTATTGTCAAAAATAAATAAAATAAAATAAATTAAATTAAATAAATAGAACATAGAAAATTAAAGAGATAAAATAAGTAAAATAATAAAGATTATGAAATTAATAATAAACAAAATAATATATAATGAGTAAAATAGAATAAAATTAATAAATAAACTAAATAAAATGTAATAAAATAAAATAAAATATAATAAAAAAAAATTAAATAAAATAAAATAAATTAAAATAAAATAAAACAAATAGAATAAAGTAAAATAAAATAAAATAAAATAAAATAAAATAAAATAAAATAAAATAAAATAAAATAAAATAAAATAAAATAAAATATAATAAAATAAAATAAAATATAATAAAATAAAATAAAATAAAATAAAATAAAATAAAACAAATAGAATAAAGTAAAATAAAATAAAATAAAATTAAATATAATAAAATAAAATAAAATAAAATAAAATAAAATAAAATAAAATAAAATAAAATATAATAAAATAAAATAAAATAAAATAAAATAAAATAAAATAAAATAAAACAAATAGAATAGGGTAAAATAAAATAAAATATAATAAAATAAAATAAAATAGAATAAAATAAAATAAAATAATATAAAATAAAATAAAATAAAATAAAATAAAATAAAATAAAATAAAATAAAATAAAATAAAATAAAATAAAATAAAATAAAATAAAATGAAATAAAATAAAATTAAATAAAATAAAATAAAATAAAATAAAATAAAACAAAATAAAATAAAATAAATTAAAATAAAATAAAATAAAATAAAACCAATAGAATAAAGTAAAATAAAATAAATTATAATAAAATAAAATACAATAAAATGAAATAAAATAAAATAAAATAAAATAAAATATAATAAAATAAAATAAAATAAAATAAAATAAAATAAACTAAAATAAAATAAAATAAAATAAAATCAAATAATATAAAATAAAATAAAATAAAATAAAATAAAATAAAACAAATAGAATAAGGTAAAATAAAACAAATAGAATAAAGTAAAATAAAATAAAATAAAATATAATAAAATAAAATAAAATAAAATAAAATAAAATAAAATAAAATAAAATAAAATAAAATAAAATAAAATAAAATAAAATAAAATAAAATAAAATAAAATAAAACAAATAGAATAAAGTAAAATAAAATAAAGTAAAATAAAATAAAATAAATTATAATAAAATAAAATAAAATAAAATAAAATATAATAAAATAAAATAAAATAAAATAAAATAAAATAAAATAAAATAAAATAAAATAAAATAAAATAAAATAAAATAAAATAAAATATAATAAAATAAAACAAAATAAAATAAAATAAAATAAAATAAAATAAAATAAAATAAAATATAATAAAATTAAATAAAATAAAATAGAATAAAATTAATAAATAAACTAAATAAAATAAAATAAAAATAATAATAATAAAGATAAAATAAAATAAAATAAAATAAAAAAATAAAAAAAAAAATAAAACAAATAGAATAAATAAAATAAAATGTCATAAATAAAAAATAAAATAAATAAACTAAAATAAAATAAAATAAAATTAAAATAAAATAAAATAAAGTAACATAAATTAAAATAAAATAAATGAAATAAATAAAACAAATAAAATTAATAACACGACCAAATTAAATACGATAAACAAAATAAATAAAATTAAAAAAAACCAATAAAATATAATAAAATAAATTTAAATAATATAATATAAAAGAAGTAAAAAATTATAGTTGACTATACGATACCCTATATAACGGTTTAGAGACCCTATCTCTTCGGTCCTACTAATTCGATATAGAAAACAAGCATAAACCAAATTTGAGTGGCACTGTTATAAATTGTTTTGGCTGCAGATTTGAAAAAGTTCATATTGGATGTTATTTTTATATTGGGACTAGGTCGAAATATGGAAAGATCCTGAGCATATTTGGTAAAGTCAGTTATATTTTGAAAAAATAAATACAAACCAAATTTGAGAAAAAGCTGTGGAATATTTTTGTTTTTTGATAGATTTAAGTGAAAGTTGTTCTGAGTAAATCGGTATAATAAAAGATGGTCTACGTCAATTATTTTTGGTAGTTACAAACAGCAGCACATGGTGGTGTGTATTATTTAAATTTTAGCTCATCAAATTTAAATAAGCACCCATTATTTAAATTTTAGCTTATCAGATTTAAATAATAACCCATTTATTTAAATTGGATCCCATTTATTTAAATTTTTAGCTCAATAAATTTAAATAATTACCCATTTTTTTTACATTTTGGCTCAACAGATTTAAATAATAACCCATTTATTTAAATTGAATTTCATTTATTTAAAACTCAGCTCAAGATATCGCACAAAAATAATTATCTCACGGATTCGAATGGCGATTTATACCACCCCACGCTCCTCACATGGGCGGCTTATGGGAAGCCGCCGTAAAGAGCTTTAAGTTTCACTTCAAGCGAATAGCTGGTGCTCACAAATTCAATTTCGAAGAATTTTCTACCATATTAGCTCGAATTGAAGGTGTTCTCAACTCTCGACCAATCTCCGCCCTATCAGAAGATCCATCGGATTTGACTGCACTGACTCCAGGACACTTTTTAAGAGGCGCTCCTTTAATGGCTTTTCCCGAACAGCCTTGTCATAATATCTCTATCATAAACAGATGGGAAATGTTAAAAGCTATCCATCACCAATTCTCCATACGATGGAAAGAAGAGTATCTGAAATCCCTACATAAACGCTATAAATGGAAGAACTCTGTTGTCGTTATAGATGACCTTGTTGTCGTTATAGATGACTTGCTACCACCCCACGAATGGCGTTCAGGTAGGATTGAGAAAACCTTTCCTTGTGCTGATGAAAACGATCGCATTGCAGAAATACGCACATCGTCTGGGCTAGTAACCAGGCCCATAGTGAAATTATGCTATCTCCCATTCTTAAATGATGAAAGATCACTTGAAAAATCTATAGTTCCTAATTTTTCTGACACTTTATTACTCAATTCCAATAATTAGCAATTTTCCCAAAGTTACCCTCCATAAATTATAATTCACTAATCTATATATCGTTTTCCTAGGAACAACCGAAGATTGACTGCATCACGTAACAGCAACAATCGCAGCCGAAACAGCATCAGCAATAGAAGTAGACGGGATCCAGACATCAACAAGTGCATGGTTTGCCATCGGTATCACCCTCTAAGACTTTGTGAAAAATTTCTGCAAATGAACTCTAACATGAGAAATCACATGGTTAATGTTCACCATTATTGTGTCAACTGCTTGGCATGTAGCCATGACCTACGGGCATGTCAATCTAGGGACACATGTCGAAAATGTAACTCGTACCATCATACGTTGCTGCATCCTGTTAAACGCAACCACAAGCCCAAAAAACCACAGATGATCACTACCCAGCAACTACAAAGCCGCTCAAAGCAACGAGCTAAAATTCAGGCAGAGCAAAGTGCCACTTATCGGCAAACAAACCAACATTCTGATGCAGTTGTACCAGTGCGACAAATTATATCACAAGCAATACAATCACTTGCACAGGTGCTTTGCGCGCAACCAAATTAAGAAACGTCATCACTGACGGGGCGGCATGTCTAAATTCAGAAATTTTGACAAAAATAATCTGTAAAATATTTAATATAAAATTGAATTTTGTAAATATTAATGGTACCTTATAGTAACTATAATGAGTATCCTAACTTGTAACGAATACTTAAACCTACTGTGAATTATCTATTTTTATCTAAAAATGTATCGTAAAATCAAAATTATCCGTTGTCAGAAGGCAATGTTATATCAAAAATATTGAATAGAGTCACTTCCTGTACAACTATCAACTAAAACGGTGAGCTAGAATAGCACCAAAATTAATCTTATATCCTTAAGAAATAAAATTGTAATATCTGAAATAAATCTACCTCTATTTTTATTTCACAACATTTATGTTCTCTACTATTACCGAGAAAATATAATTGTTGAGGCACAGGTTCCTCAACCGATCAATCTAAGTTCCAGGCATTGCAGCTCACTATTGCATCTTAGCATCCTGAATTTAAAATCATCCATCCCGGACAAATCTGTTCAGGTATAATGAAATAAAGTCAATTTAAATGAAATGAAGTAATATAAAGCAAAAAATGCAAATAAAATAAAATAAAACAAGATAAAATAAAATATAAAAGCAATTAAAATTAATAAAAAAAAATTTTGTAAAATATAATCAAATGCATGAAACAAAACTAATAAAATAAATAAATTCAATAAAATAAAAAAAAAAATTATTTAATTAAATGAGTAAAATAAATAAACTAAATGTATAAAATAAATACAATAAATAAAATAAGTGGTTAAAAAAAATTGTTTTATAACTTTTTGTATAATACAATAAAAATAACTAAATTGAAAAAAATTTTCAGGTAATTGCAGGGTTTTTTTACTTAAAAATATATGAAGAATTCATTCCCAATTTGCTTAGTAATATATGAATACTTTTTGCCTTTGAGTGTCAGTTTATACATTAGTAAATAGCACATTTTCGCTGGTCAGTTTGAGCCCGTTTCTGAAAATTTAGTGTTAAATTTTTGTTATTTGTTTATTTTTTTTTTTGTGGCAATTTTTAGAGTTTAACCGAACATGCATAAATTATGAACTTGAAAATATATACTATAGTATAGTATATAATCGTAGTATATTATAGTATATAATCGTAAATAATAATAAAATGTTTTTTTTTCGTCAAAACCTCAAATCCCAGGCTAAGGTGTCAAACTCATCATCACATATAATGGGTTGAATTAATTTCATAATAATTTTATGAATAAAAATCTCTTGTAATTGTATTTTTTAAAATATTTATTAATATATAATGAACTTGGTTTAGTTTGTTAAACTCACAGTTTTTGTAATTTAAAATAAATGATATGCTATCAATAGTATGTGATCTTCATTAACAAGATCTCTGTCCATAATGCTTTGAGATACACTTTTAATTTTTATGTAGTAAGATATTTATGTTGTACATGTGCTTTTATATAATATTAAAGTTTGTGTTTAATATCTCTCTAATACCTTGTAAGATGTCAAATATTTTTTGTTTAGCTAATCTTAACTCATATTCATAAAATTTGTTTATGTTTGTTGTTTGCTACAAGCTCAATTGATTACCCGGAAATATTTTAGTTTCTAACTATTGAACTTTGTATGTACTTGGTAAATAACAAATTTTAAAATATTAAATTAAACAAATTTGTCAAAGAAACTTTAACTTAAGACTATAAAAAATGAGTATGTAAATAAACGAGTGTTTCTATTGGAAATGATGTCGGTGTATTTCAGAGAGTAAATTTTTTAATGTTTAGTATTTTAAAACAACCCCGATAGTGCACATTATTAATAAAATATATTTAGAAAGCAAGTAAGTAAGACCGACTTTGTCCAAAAGTGGATAGAGCAAGAACATTTTCAGTGTAGTCACTTATATTTCTCAAAACCTATGTATGTATACAAATCTAGTTTGAGAAAACTCGATGTAAATTTTTGATCTTTCTGCAGATCTAAGTGTATATCGAGAAGCAGTTATGTGCCACAATTTTAAATTTGTGAAAGAACAATCTATTTTTTTCAAAACCGTCATATTGATAAATTTTGATTTTGGCGATTTTTGGCTTTAGCGATTTCTGGTTTTTAGCGTTTTTTGATTTTGGCGATTTTTGTTATTCGCGATTTTCGGTTTTGGTGATTTAGATTTTTTGTGATTTTTGTTATTCGCGATTTTTGGTTTTGCAATTTTTGGTTTAGGCGATTTTAGATTTTGGCGATTTTTGTTTTTTGCGACTTTCGACTCTACCGATTTTTGATTTTAGAGATTTTTGATTTTGGCGATATTTGGCTTTAGCGATTTTTGTTTTTTGAGATTTTTGATTTTGAACATTTTTGATTTTGGATTTTGGCGATTTTTGACTTCGACGATTTTTTGTTTTTTTGTGTTTATGGATTTTGGCGATTTTCGATTTGGCGACTTTCGGTTTTGACGGTTCCGCCCTCATTTTCGACAACTACTCATATTGGTAATTAATGTACTTGTCAAGAATTTCAAGACTGTCACTTTCATAGTGCTCCATATTTCTTTGTATAGAAGTTGCCACGCCCATTGGCCCGATCCAGCCCATTTTTGGGAAACTTCTCATATTAATAACTTTTGAACTCAGAAAAAGTACCAAGGCTTTCACTATAATATTACTCCAGTTATATAATATTAAATATTTACTTTGTATGATATCCACATCCACTGATATGATCCCGCCCGTTTTTGTCCGACTACTCACATTAATAACTTATGAACTAACACAAAGATCTAAGGCTTTCTCTATTACAGTACTCTAGTTATTGAAATTAAATATTTACATTTTTCCAAAATTGTTAAATTTAGTTTATAATGTACATGTACGTAGTTTCAGAACTTTTGCTGTCGTAGTACTCTAGATATTATATGCTAAAGTTAGATATTAAGCCTATTTTTCTTTTCGGATAGGCAGTTCCGCACTGTAAAAATTTGAAGACGATCGGTGCAATGGTATGGTCTCCTATGAACTACAAACAAACATACAAATCTCAATTTTTATATATAAGAAAAAATTGCCATTCCACGTTTACATGGATATCATAATGAAATAATCACGGAAGAATTTTGGTCCAGTAAGTGTTGGTGCTGATTATTGCAACTTTGGGGCCGGATCAATAAGTCGGTGAGTTTTTGAACTAGCCTCTTAGTCAATTAAAATTCAACGTTGCTACCGTCAGCTATTTAAGGAATACATCCTTGTAAGTTTCTGCACAAAGTGCATTTTGAAAGGTCATAGAATCTATAATATTAATAGGCTAGGCGATTTCTTGTGACCGATGTTCGGTTCTACCGTTTTATCCAGATTTTGACCAAAGGTATATTATTTGAAAGGTGTTTCTTTTTAGCCGTTTTGCAGATTTTTAAATTTTACCTTTATTTTGAGTAATTGCATTTAAAGTTGCTACTAACACATATCTACATAAATTATACAATGCTATGTGTGCCCTGCCGGAGATCGAACTAGTACCCAACTAATACTAAACTAGTACACAAATCACCAGTACTAGTTTTCGACTGTAAGCTTTACTACTTAATGCTCAAATTAGCATTGAGTGTGCTTGAAAAATCACTAGTACCATTGGTTCTAGACATGTACTAGTACACTTGGACCCAATTGTGTGTTTTAAACCAGTTTGTTACTAGTTCTTTTGTATAGAAAAATTTTCCATAATAGGGCTATTTACTCCCATGATGCTCTATTGAAAAGTACTAGTAAATCAAATTAGTTTTTCTGTATGGTTTTATTTATTAAAATACTTAAATACAAAAAAACGCAGTAAATAAGGGCGACAAAAAAGCTGGATGAAAGACTGGGTATTTAAAAATTTACAAGACTTAAATACTTCATCAGCTACAATAAATTAAGTATAAAAATAGTTATGATATAAATGGATCTAATGCAATTAAGATTAAATTTTAATAAATTATTTATCTTTTTATTTTTAATATTATTATTATACATTAATTTAATTATTATTAAAAACTAGTGGATTGTGTGGCGCCTAAGCGCCCGTTTATTTTGACTTTAACAAACAAATTTTTTTCCCCATTCCAAAATTTTCTTATATTTTATATATTAAAAAAAATTAATTTTAATGTTTTTAAAATTTAAAAAAAAAAAATCGGAAAACAGTTGTAAAAAATACAAACGAAAACGATTTTCAAATGAAGTTATGTAAAAGGTCCTTTTATGTATATTTTAGCATAAGTTTGCCAGTAGCCAACCTTTGCTTTATATTTTCTGCTTCTATACATAAGGAGTTTTTAATATTATATGATTTTAAAAAAATATTTCATTTTGATAGAAACTTGGTAATTTTAGTCTTAATAATTTAATAATTTAATTTATGTTTTATAACTTTTTAAAATGCATCAAAATAGATAAACTTATTCAACTAAAAAAAATTTTTAAACCTTTCGGACAAAACAAAAAAAAATACTACGGTTATAACTAACTTAGTCTATAACGAACTAATTTGGCCGGTCCCGCCGAGTTCGTTATAACCGAACTCCATTTTATTGTAGAAAAAATAGAATAGCATAAAAAAAAACCTTTTTAGAGCAAGGTTCCTAAAAGTTTCTTATGGGGGGTAAGGTTTTAAAAGTTAATAAAAGTCGTATTTTGCATAATTCTTTTTTGAAGACATGAATACACATTATAGCATAACATTTAAAGAATCTTTGAAAAATTTTTCAACGAAAAATTTTAATAAATAAGTCCGTGACAGCCAATATCCGAAGGCGTTGTTGTTTTGCGGTGAACATCATAACTCGTTACCGGACCATGTGAAATAAAAAAATCGAAATGCGTTTAGAAGGTGACAGGTTTCCTGAAGTAGTGACGAAGAGTTTTTAAATTTTTTTTTGCAGCATTTTGAAGTGGAAAACGATTTTTACCATACAATTTCGGGAATTTGTTGTTAAAAAATGGGGAAGAAAATGGAATTAAAAAAAAACTTCGTGGTTACCTGATGATATTTGTGTAGATATAGTGTCTAAAATTTCAAAAGAATCGGTCAAGAAGATGCTCACGGACTTCGAACATTTATTTGCGAGAAAATCGGTTTAAAGTTTTTTAAAAACTGATTTGTATACTATAAACCGTATGAGGCCGGTCGCTGGAAACGCTGTATCTTCTAAGTTTTGCTCTGATTTACTTAAAATTTTGACACAACACTCTCGACATGTTGTGCATTCAGGAAGAGAAATGCAGAAAAAGGTTTTAAAACCTACCACTCCTTAAGGAAATGCTAACCCCAATACACCTATGTACACAAAATAAAAAAAATATTTCATATTTCATCATACATGTAAACTGAAAAAAGAGAACTACATTTGTTGCAAAGTTACCTATAAATCCAAAAAAGAAACAAGAAAAAAAAGGCGCGTATTAGTCTTACTTCAAAAAAAAAATCGCTTTTAATTCTTCCATGATAATTTCAATAAATTATTCAAATTAAAATCTTAAATATACCTTTTTACGTAATTTATGTTTGTCTAAATTTTTTTAAAAGCAAATTATGCAAAAATTAATATTATGAGTGAAAAAAAAAATATTTTCCCACCTCGCTTCTAAAATTATAATGCAATTTAATTATGCAAAGTTACAATAATTTAAATTTTAAACTTAATATTGCACTATTTTTGCAAGGGCTTTTCAATACTGAGCTATAAACGAAATCATACGTTGGACAACAACAAAATCCACATTGAAGATCTCTTTTTTCTCAAATATTTATCAAAAAAAGCATGCTCTTTGATAAGTGCTGGCCATCAGAGAACTAACTGAGCGAAAGCACTCTTTGCAATACAAACCAATTTTGAGATGAAAAACAAAAAGACAAACGGATAAGTTTAGTTTGATAAAAGAAGTATGTATGCATATCGGACGACGTTAAATGAGAAAAATAAAAATGTTTAAAATTTCATTCATTCCTTTTGTTTGCAGAATTTTCTCATTGACCAACAATGGAAATTTAAAGAAGAATTTGAATAGATATTAGTTTTTTTTGATGCATTTTTTGGGCTCAACTTATTCCATATGTAACACGAAATCTGCATATGTAGTGCTACTGTTGTTAGCAGTGTTGCCAGTTTAGACAACTTTTTGTAATTTCGATGACTTTTCAATTTGTTAGAGTGATTTGTTAAATTCGTAAAAATGATGATTGAAGATTTAAAATTTTCAGTAGTATAAAAATTACGATTTCAAGGGTTAACAATTAATGGATTGTTTATCTAAAATTGATAGTTTTTGTTCCGTGTAAATGGAAATTACAAAGTATGTATAGATTTAATTCTGGGTCAAGTCGTTTCAAAACGGAAATACCTTGAATAGCATCTCCATTTAAGATTTAAGTTTTAATTACGGCGATACTTTAAACCTATATTATATGTTTCAGCTATAGATACATGTCAATAAAATTATTTAGTTGATTGCTGTGTTAAATTTTTTTCGTTGAAATTTCACCACTAATACATTAGAAATAACCAATGCTGTATGTAATAATATTTGTAATATAAATGATATAAATAAATTTGATTGTTTCCATTTGTAATATTTTGTAGAGTTTTATTTTTATTTTCTTGACAATTTCTTGTTTTAAAAATGACGATTTTGGCGATTTAATTTCCAAAATTGTCGATTTTCAGAAGATTTTATTAGCAGCACTGGTCGGTAACATAGAAGAGAGAAAATTGTGTGTGGGTTTGTATCAAATGAGAAAGATTAAATATTGTTTGTGTATTTCGAATAGCTTTGTATGGAGTGCTATGTGTGTATATTATTTCAACGTTACAGAATCAGTCAGTGAGTCAGGGATCAGGGTAAATATATTTAAGATAAATAAAAAATAATAATTTTTCAACATTTCTATAGAAAAAAAGCGATTTTTTTCCTGAGGTTAACATATTCTGGGTATTACAGTATCGAGGGTATAAAATTTTAATTAGGTTATATGTTATATACCTTCGGAAAGTTTAGTTTGTCTAGTTTCTCGGTATGAGTTTTATTTGTAAGGTTTTAGACACAAATAGGAAAAAATTCAAAATAGTGCATTTGTGAAAAATTGAAAAACCGTTGTCTTGAGTTACAAAACATTTATTTTGATAGATATCCCACTCCCATCCCACTAAGCGACCAAAAACCTATTAAAGAAAAAATCCTAAGCTTTCTTATGAAAAAAAAAAAAATGCCCTTTTTGAAAAAAAAATGGCAAAAATGCTTTAATTTAGCAAAAACAAGTCTGAAATTTTTTTTTTTTTAAGTATTTTTTTCCGAGATATTGAAGAAATAACTATCTAAACTCTTTGGGAGACAATTTTCTAAGAACAATAGGTAATAAGTTACATGGATGAGAAAAAAACACCTGTTTGGCCAAAATGTCAAATTTTGATCCCCTGTAACTCAGAGAGATCTGGACCGATCTTGTTGAAAAATTGTGTTTAAACTACTATCCGATAGGACTAACCTTGGTGCAAATTTCATCCCGATCGGAAGACATCGGTTTCAAAAGTTGGTGCACTTGACATGAAACCCCCATATTATAAAATAACATTGTAGACTTTCAACTTTTGCTGAGAGCTCTTCACAGTGAAATCAATTTTTTTCGGCTAAAAATAAAAAGGTAGAGAATAAGAACGGTTAGTACAACATTTCAATCAATTTCAGACAGTTAAAACTCTACCTTTTAGATAATATTTCAAAGTCGCCTTTTAGCTGTGGGTCGAGGTCGTTTGGCATGTCTGCGGTAAGCAACTGGGCAAAAGAGGAGTATAAAATTATTTACAAATGGCAGACAAATAAACTTGTATTGAATATCTTTAAGTGAAAATCTTTCGATTCCACCTAATGCTAAATCTGTCTGATATATCCCGAGCTGAACAGAGTCTATGGGCTCTTCCTTCAACCAAATGTTCATTTCCTCCTATAAATTTCTCAATTTTTATTGGGATATGTGTGCGTACCGAACAAAAATTATTGGGGCTCTTTGTTGAAAAATAGCAGTCATTAATAAATAACCCAACTATTTCATTTCCAATGTAAGCAAAGTCACTTGTTTCGGTTTTTGTGAGTATTTCATGTTTTTCCTTATTTACAATTTGTTGAGGAATCTCGGTTGGTTTTCTTACGTGTTTCTTCAAAATCTGTAATTTATTTTCGAAATCGTAAGCGGAAAATGAGTTAAGGGGTCCATACTTTTCTGCGCAGTATGTTATCTGTAGAAGATTATGCACATTGAATGAAACGCTATTTTCACCAAAAACAATTGGAAAATTTTCCACAAATGTCTCTAGAAGCTCATTTACTTGACTTATATTGGAAACTATTTGGCGAGGATTACAAAGTAATCTATATGCACAATGGAGAATCACAAAATTATAGTAAATATCTTCGTGTACATTTTCATATAGCGCAATTATGCCTGTATAAGCTAAAAATTGATGGAACTCAGTTGCCTTCCAGTTGTGTATATCATCCAAAGTTCTTAATTTTCGTGGAAATTCTTTTGGAATCCATTTGCGCATGTTAACTAGCGCTGAGAAAATATGAGTTATATTTGCTTTTGGAGTTTTTTGTAACGTTGCATGCTGTCTAAAGGTGTTTGCGTAAACATTTTTAATCCAATTTTTTCAAGCGGAGTTTGTTTCCACAAAAATGATTGGTTGTGATGCTCGGGATATTTTCTTGCTGCAAAATCGTCGTCCGAAATTAGATTTCCACGAACCGTGCTGTATGTTAGTATGTTATTTATTTTTTTGGCTACCTGAGTGCATTTTGTGCACCCGTGTGAGGAGGTATGTCCAGGAACGCAGCAAACAAAAGATTTTGCTGGTGTATCACAGCACAAGTTTCGAAAGCCAAGGTCAATAGTTTTACTTAAAATATGCAGTTTACCATTTAACAAATTTACTTCCATAATAAATTCTTTTAAATAGTCCTCAACGCAAAGTGGTTTGCCAGGCCCCACATAAATACCTACTGGCATAGGTAATATTTTTTCTTTAACATTTACTACTTTAATCAGAATAGGACAGAGCTGCATTCTGGAACTCTTGAATACAGGAATGCCATCAACATTTATTTCTAGTTCGACTTTTGGATAGTTTTGTAAAGTATTTTCCACTCTCTTAAGCTGATTTTCGATGCATATAGTGGAAAATGCCTGGGGGAACACTTCTAACTTAAATTTTTTTTTCTCCCCTAAAAGCCCTTTTACTGACAGTGGAACATCCATACCTTCTTCTGACAAACTTGCAAACAATTCTTCAGCGCAGCTTCTTGTAGGTTTAGTTTTAGTGATCCACTTTTTTAACTTTTGCTTTAAGGTAGGGTTTGGTAATTCTAGAATCTTTCGCAATTTATCTTCTCGCTTGCTTTGTTCTTCTAAGCACGGTTGAGGGCCAATGTTATTAACAAAATCAAATTCTTCACATTCTTTAATATTTTCTTCTGAATTTTCGCGATGCAATACTCTATTTTTATATAAAATTATTTTTTTTTTTTAATTTTCTTTTAAAATATCTTTTAGAAGCACTCATTTTAAAAATTACCTTTTAATTAATTGTTTTAAAATTAACTTTTCTACACACGAGCGACTCAGATAACACAGCATACTTAAATAAAAGAGGTGAAACAATAATAAAATGTTTTTTTTATGCATGCTTGCCACAAATTTTTTATTATTTAACGTGTTATCGTGGTTTCAAAAAAAAAAAAAAAAGAAATGCAAATGAATATTAGCATAAATCAACGATTTGAAATCAAATTTAAGAAGCAGTATCAAAATACAAATACGCGAATTTATGTTTTGTTACACATATCAATACTATCAGTACTACATCAAGCACTAGTATTTTTATATAAAAACTCTAACCCCGTTTGCACTAGTGTCTTTTATTCTAGTAATTGTACTAGTAGCTTTTGGACAATTAACGCATAATCTCCTGAAGGGTGTGTTTACTAAATTTGTTAATGTGTTTGTAATAAAAATGAGTTTGTTTTTTGTGTTGATTTGCGATTTGGCTATAAGTCATTAGCATAACTTTATGGTCTTTATTTAATGAAAAAATAAAATTTCCTAGAGTTTGTACTCGAATTTCGAGGGCTGGAGTCTGCTAGTATTACTTTTTGCGAAAAGAACTAAGGAACATTTTGGTAAGAACTGTGGGGACTCTGTACTGTCAACTTCAATACTTTACTAAGTGGTCGAATGCCGAACACTCTAGATGACCAATTGCAGTCACTAAAGGCAAAAATGTCAAAACGATATGATGGTGCATAACCGGAGAGTGAAAATTCGAGAAATATTTGATGCCATAGACATATCGTATGAATTAGATTAGAAACTTTACGCAATATGTGTTCAACATTACTTACAATTGATCATAAACAAAATCGTCTGACAATTTCAAAGAAGTGCTCGTTAAACCGCAATAAAGACCCATTGAAATACACCAGGGGCAAGAAGCAGATTTCTTACAACGGGATTCACCGGGAAAAACGGCACCAAAAAAGGTTAGGTGGGATAACCGGTCAACAATCAACGATAAACATCATGACTAATATAACATTATGTTGATATATTGTTTTATTTTTAATTTTTTGTCGCCAGAAATTAATAATAAAAAAATTTTTATACACTCCTGATGAAGTTGAAAAACCGTCAACGAAACGTAGAGTGGAGATGAAATAAATTTTGTTATAATTTATTTTATTGAAAACTTATAAGCTGACCATCATAGCCCAAAAGAAGTAACATAAAATCATTCCAATTTATTGGACTCATTCAATAACGATTTAAAACGCGACTGCATATGGCAAAATAGAAAATTCAAAATCCAAAATTCTTTGAATTTACCTTTAAATTTCAGTGACCACTCCTAGTAGCTATTCCCTACTTCACCGTTAAGAAATGGATGTTTGGAATTATAAAATCAACAATCATTTCGCACACATAATTCAAAAGGGACTCAACTCAAAATTTTCATTTTTCAGATATCGACAATTGAAACAATTAAATTATAAAGAAAGACAAAACATAAAGCTAGACATAACTGCTTTTAAGCAACAATTAACAACAACAAAACACACTGATATTTTTTTTTATAGATAAACAAGTGTATTGTGCATAGTTTAAGCATATAAACCCGAAAAATGAAAATTTTGAGTTGATTCACTTTTGAATTATGTGTGCGATTTGATATTTTGAGAAATTCTATTGTTTGGAAGTGATACAAAACTTGCAGATACATTGGACAATATCTAGAAATAAATATTTCTTTTAAAAATGCATGGATTTATTGATCCTCCCTCGTACCCAGTATTATTTAAACTTCGTTAAAACATTTCTTATTAAATCATAATTCGTACTAGCTGGTTAATAGAAAGGTTCATACTTAACATTTATAAGTAGTGCTTACAAGTTACGTTCAATATTGAAAATTACTAATTTTGAAGTACTTTCTGGAAACTATGAATGTATTTGATATATTATACTTAACGAATCTACACAAGTATTAAACAGACATTATTGATCTGAATAAATATACTTCAATAATAAAACACAACCTATTTGATTGGAATAGAATGGAAGTAATGCCAACAAAGTAGTACGTACCACTTCCATAGTAAACTTAAAACATTCTTAACATATTTAATATCATATGAATTTTGTAAGACAATCTAATGGTTTTTAAATCAAATTTTGACAATAAGGAATTCCAACGGAATTCTGCCAAGGTAAAAGAGGTAATAATAAAAGGTAAAATACCAACTGAAGAAAAATGTTACAGGTATAAAGCAGTTACATATTAATATTTTGATGTATTTTTTTTTTCAAGAATCAGTACTAAAAATTTGAAATTAGTTTTTTTTAACGGAATTCATGAAAGTATGGAATTTTGCTATATTCTGTACATCGTAGTAAGTTAACAATCAAACAAGTGCATGAGATATTTTAGCTGACAATATATTACCCCATTTTCGAGGGGTGAATTATAGTTGAGCTGCTTGTTTCTGTTTAAGTGAAGAGAAAACAATTTTGCTATGCAGACATTTCACAAGTACATAACATTCCATCAAAACATACTAATTTAAATTAAATATTTTAATCGTTTTTAAATACGTTTAAGAGAGAGTTAGACAACATGACATTGCTTTTTTTTATTTGTGATACTATAAATAAATAAGTGGGTAGTTGAAAAATGTTTACTAAAAATGTTGAAATGTTACGTGATACAGAAGAGATCAAAATTTTTAAAATGAAGTCCGTTTAGAGAACACGTCATTACAAATTTTCATGAAATCAGTATGAGTCTGCGATTCTACAACATTATGTTGTCAACACACAAGGGCAGAATCCAGGCCAAGGCTTGACTAATTCAATGGACTCTGCATCATCAACTTGAATTCCCTTGTGGTTGTATTAGCGAAAGTGATGCCGAACTAGTAATCGGTTACGAATGATATTGTCGGATCAGAGAATGAAAGAGCATGAAGTGGATGGGGCAAAAGGCTTCTCAACTGAGTGGATACATAACCTTTTTCAAGTATACTTGGATACAAAAAAGCTAACCGCGCAATGAGTACAGCGATTTCTCAAACCCGGTCATAAGAGCAACCGTGTGACCGCACCAAAGAATTGTTTTGCGTCGTTTCTTAATGATGGAAAATCTGGGAACTTTTCCGGTTGAAGTACGTACACCAATGAAGGCCAAGGTGTTGAAAAGGTTAAAACGCGCACCGGAAAATATTATTCCCAGTTATTGGGCAGATTCCACACTGATTTGATAAAAATGTCTCTTATTAAGAAGGTGCCCCTGTGGGTTTATACTTTTATACTTTTTACCAAGACTGATTTATATATTTTTTATTATTATTAACAAACACTCAGGGATGCCCTTTACAAATGCAGTGCATTGAGTTGATTTCAGAAAAAAAGGTTATGGGAAGGAGGAGAGAGGGAGAAGTGTTTGTGGATATTTGACTTAAATTTCATTAGACTGTAATTATCAGAAAAGACTTGTGCGGGGAGTTCATTCCACATACGGCTAGGTCGACTGATGGACGCATCTTCTCTATAATGCATTATCCGGCTAACTACACAATAGACTAGAAAAGGATGTGATCTAAGACGAGTTGCAACTCTATAGAATTGGATACCCTACTGTCATTAATGAGCATCAACGCCTTCCTTTGTACACGGAGCAGTAGCTCCAAAATAGAATTCGAAGCTCCTGTCCCTGTATGGAAGTAGTATTCCATTTTCGGTCGGAAGGAAAATGACTGACAAATGCTGCTGTTATCTGCGAAAGATAAGATATGATTTAAGGTTTGACCGAGAAGATCATTCAGAAAAGAGAAGAAGAAAAAACAGAACCTTGGGTACCCCTGAATTAAGCTGAAACTCATTGGATGACACAGTCAATAACAACACGTATTATTCGGTCTCGATATAAATCGAAAGAAGTCAATACTGACCCCAAATGCAATAAGCTTTGTTAATAATGCACCGTGTCAAAAGCCGTCGAACGCCTTGGAAATATCTGGGGCAACCACTTTACTTTCACCAAAATTGTCAATGGATCGATTCCAGCTCTTAGAAATAAAAGCTAGCAGGTCTCCCGTAGAACGACTTCTACGAAAGCCATACTGTCGATCGTTAAGGAGTGAGTTGGCCTCTAAGTAGTTGACAAGATGGTAATTAATCATCACTATTGAGAGCGCAGAGCAGATTGCAAATGGACGGTAATTTTCAGTGTTATTAGCCTCGACCTTTTTAGGGACTGATTGGACATTGCCAACCTTCCAGCAAGAGGGAAAGACTCCAGAATGATACGAAAAGCTGAGGAGGTTGGCCAGAGAACTAGCTAGCGTCGCAGAGTGCTGTTTCAGCACCAGTGCTGGTATACCATCCGGCGCCAGAGATTTGACGAATCAGACGCACTTGATGTTCTGGGCATGAAAATTTAGAGTGATGCCCGTTGGAATAAACACATTTTTCAATAGTCGAAAAAAGCTTTCGGGTCCTTGGTTTACTAAATCGGTGTAAGAAATACTTCACCCGATTTGAACTCCTTAATATTTATACCACCTATACCTTACCAAAAATGGAATACAACTTCCATCATGGGCAGGACTTCACAGTATATTTTTAAGCCTCTTGACCGTGTGCAAATGATGGCGTTGATGCTTATCAGTGACACTAGGGTAACCAACTCTATTGCCACATTGTCGGAAAGTTGGTTGTGTTAGATATTTCAATGGCAAGCGTTCTGCTGAGATAAGTGAACTCATCCCCAGAACCCATGTTTTTCGACGCACCACTCGCTCATCTAATAGATCTCAGCTATTTCCAGTCTATTGTCTGGTAGATCGCACAACCTTTTACTGCAAGTAGTATGTAGAATAAACTTCTCACAGAGGTTTTTCGGTCAGTATAGATATATTTAAGTCAAATATCCAAAAATACTACTCGCTCACTCCTCCTACCCATAGCTTATTTTCTTGATATCAACACAGTGCACTGCATTAATAGAGGACATCACCTGAGTGAATGATGTATATAAAAAAAAAACTATGTGAGTCCGATCACAGGAGAGATGTGTACACATCTAGTAATTAAGGATTTATTTAATTTGGAAGTACTCATGCCTTCATCATATTTTGTCAATTTGGAGTTGTTATGCATTTAGCCTACTTTTATTAGCTGTTATACTTGTATATTTTTATATTTGTGATTATGTTATACTTTTTGGTTGTTGAATTAATTTTTATACTTCGCTATTGTTATATTTGAAATAATGTTATTCTTGAGTGTTGTTGAATTAGCTTCAATAATTTTTTTGCACCAATACAATTGTAACTTATACTGTTTTTGTCTTACTATGTTTTTGTGATTGAATTATGAAATAGATTTTTATTGGGCAATATTAGTTGATACCACAGGGGACCCGATATGGGGGTTAGGTCCGAATATGAAGCGATCTTCAATGACGACCATCGCACGACTGATAAAAGCCATTTGTAAAAATTATTTTTAAATATAATATAATATTAGGAAACTTGATTTTCTTTTACAATATCTTGATTTCTTTGTAGAGGAGCAGGCTATGGCCAGCAGTGCTTAGATAGTTGGTGTTTCTCGGTTTAAATTTCTACCGGTTTTTCCAAATTTCTCTGAATTTACATTTGGTTGGAAAAGTGCATTTTTTATATGTAAACATATAACGGGTGATTTTTTTGAGGTTAGGATTTTCATGCATTAGTATTTGACAGATCACGTGGGATTTCAGACATGGTGTCAAAGAGAAAGATGCTCAGTATGCTTTGACATTTCATCATGAATAGACTTACTAACGAGCAACGCTTGCAAATCATTGAATTTTATTACCAAAATCAGTGTTCGGTTCGAAATGTGTTTCGCGCTTTACGACCGATTTATGGTCTACATAATCGACCAAGTGAGCAAACAATTAATGCGATTGTGACCAAGTTTCGCACTCAGTTTACTTTATTGGACATTAAACCAACCACACGAATGCGTACAGTGCGTACAGAAGAGAATATTGCGTCTGTTTCTGAGAGTGTTACTGAAGACCGTGAAATGTCGATTCGTCGCCGTTCGCAGCAATTGGGTTTGTGTTATTCGACCACATGGAAGATTTTACGCAAAGATCTTGGTGTAAAACCGTATAAAATACAGCTCGTGCAAGAACTGAAGCCGAACGATCTGCCACAACGTCTAATTTTCAGTGAATGGGCCCTAGAAAAGTTGGCAGAAAATCCGCTTTTTTATCGACAAATTTTGTTCAGCGATGAGGCTCATTTCTGGTTGAATGGCTTCGTAAATAAGCAAAATTGCCGTATTTGGAGTGAAGAGCAACCAGAAGCCGTTCAAGAACTGCCCATGCATCCCGAAAAATGCACTGTTTGGTGTGGTTTGTACGCTGGTGGAATCATTGGACCGTATTTTTTCAAAGATGCTGTTGGACGCAACGTTACGGTGAATGGCGATCGCTATCGTTCGATGCTAACAAACTTTTTGTTGCCAAAAATGGAAGAACTGAACTTGGTTGACATGTGGTTTCAACAAGATGGCGCTACATGCCACACAGCTCGCGATTCTATGGCCATTTTGAGGGAAAACTTCGGAGAACAATTCATCTCAAGAAATGGACCGGTAAGTTGGCCACCAAGATCATGCGATTTGACGCCTTTAGACTATTTTTTGTGGGGCTACGTCAAGTCTAAAGTCTACAGAAATAAGCCAGCAACTATTCCAGCTTTGGAAGACAACATTTCCGAAGAAATTCGGGCTATTCCGGCCGAAATGCTCGAAAAAGTTGCCCAAAATTGGACTTTCCGAATGGACCACCTAAGACGCAGCCGCGGTCAACATTTAAATGAAATTATCTTCAAAAAGTAAATGTCATGGACCAATCTAACGTTTCAAATAAAGAACCGATGAGATTTTGCAAATTTTATGCGTTTTTTTTTAAAAAAAAGTTATCAAGCTCTTAAAAAATCACCCGTTATATGCTAAGGGAGATTAAAAATCTAGTTCACAATACAATCACAAAAACAGTGTATGACAAAAAAGTGTGAGGTACGATTGTATTAGTGAAAGGATTAAATGTAGGCTCGATTTCATTAGCGTTATAAAAACGTTTTAAAAAATGAAAAAATTAAAATGAAAAATAAAAAATGAAAAATTAAATATTAAAAAATTAAAAATAAAAAACGAAAAATTAAAAATTTAAATTAAGAATTAAGAATTAAGAATTAAGAATTAAAAATGAAAAATTAAATATGAAAAATTAAAAATGAAAAATAAAAAACAAGTAAGAAAGTTATAGTCCATCTAGACCGACTATACGATATCCTATAACATGGGTTAGAGAACCTATCTCTTCGGTTCAACTAATTGGATATAGAAAATAAGCACAAACCAAATTTGAGTGTCGTTATTAATTTTTTGGCTGCAGATATGAAAAAGTTCATGTCGGGTGCTATATCTACATGGTGACTAGGTCGAAAAATGGACCGAGCCTGACCATACTTGGCAAGTTCACTTATTTTTTGCAAAAACTTATACAAACCAAATTTGAGAAAAATCTGTGCTATATATTTGTATTTTGATAGATTTAAATGAAGATCGCGAGCAGCTCTATATGGGGCCTATGACTAAGAATTCTTCTATAGGCATTATTTTTAGACTACTGATTAATGGATATAATAAACATGGCAATTTATTCAATTTCATAGGGGTCATCGGTATGGGGACTAGGTCTGAACATCGATCGAATTTCACCAATTTCAATAACGTTCATCATATGGCCGTTCATCGTATACCAAATTTCGTCAAAAAATTTTCATATTTGCGACCTGTTGTTCGACACCAAGAACTGACAAACGGACAGACGGACGGACATCGCTAAATCGAATCAGAAAGTGATTCTGAGTCGATCCGTATAATGTGGGTCTAGGTCAAATATTTTTGGTAGTTACAAACAGCAGCAGAAAGTCATTATATGGCATAGGGTGTCGGTCTAGACCGACTATACGATACCCTATACCATGCGTTTAGAGACCCTATCTCTCAGGCCCAACTAACTGGATATAGAAAATAAGCATAAACCAAATTTGAGTGGGATTTTTCTTTTTTTGGCTGCAGATATGAAAAAGTTCATATCGGATGCGATATCTATATGGGGACTAGGCCCAAAAATGGACCGATCCTGACCATGTTTGGTAAAGTCTCTTGCATATTGCAAAAATATATACAAACAAAATTTCAAAAGAATCCGTTCAATATTTTCGTTTTTTGATAGATTTAAGTGAAGATCGGGAAGCAGCTCTATATGGGGCCTATGACTAAGAGTTGCCCCCAATAGGTATAATTTTTATACTACTGATTAGTGGATGTAATAAACACATACAAACCCAATTTGGCTAAGATTTATATAATAATTTGGATCTTATGGGAATTTATGTTGATTTCATAGGGGTCATTTGTTTGGAAGCTAGGTCTGAACAAGGACCGATTCTCACCAATTTCAATAGCGTTCATCCTATGTCCGACAAAAGCTTATACGCCAAACTGCATCAAAAGATATTGATATTTACGACATGCAGTTTGATTACAAACTTTACATGGACACACAGACGGACGGACGGACGGACGGACATCGTTAAATCGAATCAGATAGTTATTCTGATTCGATCGGTATAATAAAAGATGGGTCTAGGTCAAATATTTTTGGTAGTTACAATCAGCAGCATAAAGTCATTATACCCAAACCACATAGTGGTATACGGTATAAAAACGAAAAATTAAAAATTAAAAACAAGTAAGAAAATTATAGCCGGTCTAGACCGACTATACGATACCCTATACCATGCGTTTAGAAACCCTATCTCTTAGGCCCAACTAACTGGACATTGAAAATAAGCAAAAACCAAATTTGAGTGGGATTTTTATTAATTTTTTTGGCTGCAGATATGAAAAAGTTCATATCGGATGCTATATCTATAAAGGGACTAGGTCCAAAAATGGACCGATCCTGATCATGTTTGGTAAAGTCTCTTGTATTTTGCAAAAATATATACAAACAAAATTTGAGAAGAATCAGTGCAATATTTTTGTTTTTTAATAGATTTAAGTGAAGATCGGGAAGCTCCTCCTATATATGGGGTCAAAGGGATCATTTTTGGAATACTCATTAGTGGATGCAATGAACGCATACAAACCCAATTTGAGTAAGATCTATATGACAATTTGGATCTTATGGAAATTTATGTCGATTTCATATGGGTAATTTGTATGGGGGCTAGGTCTGAACATGGACCGATTCTCACCAATTTCAACAGCGTTCATCCCTTGGCCGGTAAAAGCTTATGTACCAAATTTCATCAAAATATATTCATATTTGCGACCTGCAGTTTGATTACAAGCTTTACATGGACACACAGACGGACGGACGGACGGACGGACATTGTTAAATCAACTCAAAAAGTGATTCTGATTCGATCGGTATAATTAAAGATGGGTCTAGGTCAAACATTTTTGGTTGTTACAAACAGCAGCACAAAGTCATTATACCCAAACCACATAGGGTGTAGGGTATAATTAACCAGTTGAAATAATAAATTTTAATATATATAGATTTATATTAGCAGAGCCCTGCAGTTGCTTGCTATGATACATAGATGATGCTTTCCGTTTGGTTTTAAAAAGGTGCCATAAAAAACTTTTAATTGCAAGATGTTTACACATCCTCTGTGATCGGACTCACATGATTTGTATACCCTATACCACTATGTGCTTTGGGTATAATGACTGTGCTGCTGTTTGTAACTACCAAAAATATTTGACATAGGCCCATCTTTTGTTATACGGATCGACTCTGAATCACTTTCTGAGTCGATTTACCGATGTCCATCTGTCCGTCTGTGTGGCCATGTAAAATTTTTAATCTAACTACAGGGTGTACATGTGAACATATTTTGATGAAATTTGGTATATAAGCTTCCACTAACCAGAGCATGTACTCTGTTGAAATTGGTGAAATTCGGTCCATGTGCAGCCCTAGTCCCCACACAAATGACACCTATGAAATCGACTTCAATTGCCATAAGATCCAAATTATCATATATGTTTTGGTCAAATTGTATTTGCGTGTGTTTATTACATCCACATATCAGTTGTTTACAAATAAAACCTGATACGGCAATTCTTTGTCATAGGCCCCATATAGAGCTGCTTCCCGATCTTCACTTAAATCTATCAAAAAAGAAAAATATTGCACAGATGTTTCTCAAATTTGGTTTGTACATGTTTTTGCAAAAAATAAGTGAACTCAAAAAATTTGGTCAGGATCGGTCCATTTTTCGACCTAGTCCCCATATAAATATAACACCCAATATGAACTTTTTCATATCTGCAGCCAAAAAAATTAATAACGACACTCAAATTTGGTATCTGCTTATTTTCTATATCCAATTAGTTGGACCGAAAGAAAAGGGTCTCTGACCCATGGGATAGGGTATCGTATAGTCGCTCTAGACCGACTATAAATGTCTAACTTGTTTTATATGCGTCCATTGCTCATAAAATACTTAATTTATTTTAAAAGATAAGAAAAAAGGAAAATCTCATTTAAAATCTAATCCACAAAAATTTTTTTTTTTTTGCTATTTTCGTGTTTAGAAGACCATAATACAAAAAAGTTTCACTTAAGGTCAAGACGTTTTTTTAATATCATACGCACAATTTCCAGGGTTTCGAAAACGACCTTTTGGAGAGTCTAAAATAGTTCGAAAGCTATTTTAAAATCTGTAATAAATAAAGTGCAAACATGTCATATCAAAATAAGTTCTTGGTTTAGCATTCTAATGACATCAGGTAATTCAAAAATTAAATGTATTATTCTCAGTAATATTTTAACATATTTTTGTAATCTTTATAAAATAAACAGGGTAAACTAATTGTTGGACTTTATCAAGAATTAATCTTTTTAATAAACCAAATCTGAAAATTTCTATTAAATGATGAGATCACGTTTAACAATTGTCATTTTCTGATAATAATAACAATTACACGTTTATGATGACGCTTAACTATGGTTGCAGTCACTAATATACTATTAACATCTTTTTGGCTTAAAACAAACAAAATAACAGCAACACACTTTGCAAATTGGTATCATACTCGCACTTGTATTTTGTATCACATAAAATCACCCCACTCGTTTTGCCGTACCCATAAAAAGATGAAGTAAACGTGAAAAGAAATAAAAAAAAAATTTACATGAAGGAACATACCAGTGAGTAACTATAAGAAGAAAATTGTGTCAGAAAATTTTTACAACAAAAACAAACCAATAACGAAAAATGATAGTAGAGGTTTATTTTCACATCGTTTTTATGAGAATTTTTAAAACTCCAAACACGTAAATCTAACTACCAGTAGGAAAACAAACAAATAAAGCGGCTGTGAGATGATGTTTCAGTAGCTCCAAGCTGAGCAGGAATTAAAATCATGAGTAGCACAACAGCAACAGTTATATAGTGCATTGTTGGGGATAGAGAAAGTTAGTTAATATAAATGTTATGTGACAATGTGAATTGGCAAAGTCAAGTATGTATGGTTTTCAGTTGTTGTTCTTCTTTTTAGTGGCTAAGGAAAAGACAATAAACATTTATAGAATTCATATACTACTCATAGTAATGTTTGTATAATACTAAAAAAATGTTAATGTGTCAGGTGGCGCGTGTCCATTACACGCATTGCGGGTTTCCATTTCGAAACGTATGTATGTATTTGTGTTTTAACAGTGAATGGTAGGATATGAAGAACTATTTTTAAATGAAAGAGATTTCATGCTTTCGTTGAAAAAACATAATTGACAGAAATAATTATTATTTTTTTTTTTTAACGTATGACAATAGCGAATAAATGTTCGCTATACGAAGCTATGTTAGGCCAGGATAATGTGTGGAAGAATGTACTCGTTACAAGGAGTTTTAGAACTCTCAGAAAATATTGGAATCTCATGGTGGATATGGCAAAAAACCTGAATAAGTGCGTTTTCTAAAAACATTGATGCAAGCATTTCATGTTAAAATTGAAAACCAAAAAAGGAATTTAAAAAGATGTTATTCAGTAAGAGGTAGCAGAAGTTTCAGAGTCCCTTGTGATTCGATCACTTATTTATGCACTCATTTACAGCGGTAAAATAACAAAAAATAATTTTTAATGCAGCTGTACAAAATATTCGTATACCCTTCACACAGTTGCAATAAATTAAAAAAATGTATAACGATATTTAAAAAAAATTACCGCGGTATAATTCTGGGCCCAAATCAACGCATTCGCTATCGAAATTTTTCGATCGAAATAATTTTTTTATTTCCCAAAATAAAATACTAAGAATAATTTTACTATGACACAGTTAACGAATTATGGCCTCTAGTTAAGAGTAAAAGTGAAACGAGGGCTGATGTTTGTCCGTCTTCTCTAAATAATAATCCAAAATATGGAATTTCGATTGAAATTACTCGATATCGAATGCGGTGATTCTTCTCTATAGAATTAAGATCGGCTGATTGCGTTGGAGGTTTCAATTAATTTTTATTGTTATCCTGTTGGATTGGGATTATTATCCTGTTTGAACCAAAAGTTTTCTTTAATGTCCAGCTGTTGTGCGCTTTGTTTTAAATTTTGTTTAAAACATTTATGTATCCAATTTGATCCATTATAGTCTCAATAAATACGAGATTACCAACTCCATTGCATGCCATATAACCCAAATCACAATGCCACCTCCATCATGTTAAATCGTTGGCAAAAATTTTGTTTACTTAATTAAGTTTTCGCCAAATTAACTTTTCCTTAATGTTGAAAATGCAAACAGTGCTTTATTTTCACTAAAAATATATTGTGTTCCTATGATGATACCCACTTATCGTAGCTTCAAAAACAAACCCTGTGGGACCATTTTTTTCACAGTCCTGATTTCCTGTCTTCACCTAAATCTGTGAAAAAACAAATATATACCATAAATTTTTTTAAAATTTGTATTATATGTGTATGTTTTTGAGAAAATATAGTGACTTTACTAAATATGGTCAATAGTCGATCCATTTCCCTTACCTGAAGCCCATATAAGAATTGCATCAGATATGAACTTTTTTCATATTTGCACGCCGTAAACTATTGTCAATATCACTAAAACTTAGTTTACGTTTATTTTCTTTATTAGTCATAGCATCAATAAATTTGGGTCCAAGATTCTCTCTGGAAAAGAATGATTAATGGTATCGTATTGTCGAGGTAGACCCAATGCAATTTTGGGGTATTCTAGTCAATATATGAAAGGTAATAATCGAATACAACTCTTGTCATTGTGGTCCCTTTTAATAGTGCGTGGTATAGAAGAAAAAAGCATATTGTTTCTAAAAATCATAACTAGTTTTTAAATATTCTTAATTAGATTGATTTCTGGCATTAAGACTTTATCAGTGATTATATTAAATATGTTAATAATTGTTATGTTATAATAGATTACATTTTTTTGCGTGAACCTGCTTGTATCTCACATGCACTTCTACTCGCGCTTTTGGTCATGCGCTTTAGCTAACTCACCTAAAGTTAGGTCTTCGAGCAGTGTGGCTTAGAATCAGTTTTCACACGAAACAGCTTTAATTTTGTATTAATTTCAGAAACTACAACATTAACAAACATGACAATCATTATTTTTAAATTGCTATTCTCATTTCCGTAGTAGTTGCCTTATATGAAGTTTGAGTTCTATATTAAAGAAGTTGCAAGAGAGCAAATTTTTATTTCAGTTTTTGGTAAACATAATTTTTCAGTTGCAATTTGCAATTAATACTATAATTAATAAGAAAAATTTATCAACTTTAACAAGACATGATCCGATATGATAAATTCAAACCACATAAGGCCATATTTTGACAACTTTCGTATATTCTTAGTAAACAATGACCTAGATAAAAATTGATGATGGAACAAAACAAGCATTGATTTTGAATACTTGGAAACACTCTCTAATTATTTGTGACATAATTCTTTATCATTGCTTTGTCAACTATTCAACTACTAGAATCCGGAACATTTCCCACAATTAAGGATACAAAGTCCAGTTGATCTTATCTGGTAACCGTATTACAATTCTAAAGTATGAATCTAATATAGTATTTGTAAACTGAAGGGCTAACAGATCCAATTATTGTAATGTCCAGAAAGTAACTATCTGGTTTACAAAATGATTATTTGCAAGGACATTTCTGAAATTTGTTTACAATAGAAGAAATGTATTTCTTCCCTTTAGTTATCCACCTTGGAGCATGAAACTTTAAAATAAGTTTGTTTTCCTTAAAGCAAATAAATGATATGCAAACACACTCTCGAATATAAATCTATATATTTTAAAGATTTTGCTTACTTAAATTAAAAACAAGTAAGAAAATTATAGTCGGTCTAGACCGACTATACGATACCCTATACCATGCGCTTAGAAACCCTATCTCTTAGGCCCAACTAACTGGACATAGAAAATAAGCAAAAACCAAATTTGAGTGGGATTTTTATTAATTTTTTGGCTGCAGATATGAAAAAGTTCATATCGGATGCTATATGTATATGGGGACTAGGTCCAAAAATGGACCGATCCTGATCATGTTTGGTAAAGTCTCTTGTATTTTGTAAAAATATATACAAACAAAATCTGAGAAGAATCAGTGCAATATTTTTGTTTTTTAATAGATTTAAGTGAAGATCGGGAAGCAGCTCTATATGGGGCCAAAGGGATCATATTTGGATTACTCATTAATGGACGTAATGAATGCATACAAAACCCAATTTGAGGAAGATCTATATGACAATTTGGATCTTATGGCAATTTATGTCGATTTCATAGGGGTAATTTGTATGGGGGCTAGGTCCGAACATGGACCGATTCACACCAATTTCAATAACGTTCATCCCATGGCTAATAAAAGCTTACATACCAAATTTCATCAAAATATATTCATATTTGCGATCTGCACTTTGATTACAAGGTTTACATGGACACACAGACGGACGGACGGACGGACGGACGGACGGACATTGTTAAAGCAACTCAGAAAGTGATTCTGATCCGATCGGTATAATTAAAGATGGGTCTAGGCCAAATATTTTTGATTGTTACAAACAGCAGCACAAAGTCATTATACCCAAACCACATAGTGGTATAGGGTATAAATATCTAAAAATGTTCATACTTTAATCTGTTTTCTTATCAAACTTATAGATATTTGTTCACCTTTGCAGTTCTACACCCCTCACCATTGATTGTTATGCATTAAAATTTGGGCTTGACTTTCAATATTTTTTGTGCCTTTAGGCTACATTTACGATATATCTTTTGTTCCAGTGTGAATGTATGTGTTCATATATGTATATGTATATGTTAAGTTCCGGCGGCATTTTCACAAAAAATATTTTTTTTTCGTATCATGGCGCACGTGAACTATTAAAAATCACTTAAGAACAATTCATGTCACGTTTCACATAGTGTTCAGTTTGTTGCCTGTTCTTTGGGCTTTCTTCAACCATCTATCCTATATGATATGTTTGATGCTCCTCTCTCCTTTATCATCATCTTGCGCACACATCTTTTACAATTCATTTCTCCAAAAATTTGTATCTATATTTGTTCATTGAATATGTGCGAGTTTTTATATGGATTGTATGTGTTTTCAAATGATTTATCTTTATCACGGCATCGCACTATGTGGAGAAAATTGTATAAAAATTTACAATATAGATTCAGAGTTAAAAAATATCGGTGTTCTTGGAAGAAAATATGTCCAAAGATTATGATCTATTTTACTCATTTAAACCCTTTAAAAAATACACAAATATAATATGTTCTCTATAAAAACACGATGCGAATAAAAATTGTCATTACTGAAACCGGAATGGAATTCTTCTTAGAGCTTAGAACTGCTAATTATACAACCCACTTGGTGGTCAGTTAATACTGCTGTTGGTAACTACCACATATATCTGTGGTTTTCTTGAATAACCGCGTATGTCATAAAATTAAAATGTTCAGGGGAGCTAAAAAACGTTATATTTGAAATTATGGGCTCGATATAAAGATTTTAGAGCTCTTTATTTAACAGTCATGTAGATATGGGCAATAAATACTTTATATAAAATTTTGAGTCAAACATCTTCAAAGAAATAGATCCTGGAGAAGGACGAAAAAAACAATATGTAAATTAAACTTAAAGTGTGTGCAGATAAAACAACTTATGTCGACAAACGACGTTTTCTTTGAAGAAGAAAACTACCAATGCAACCACCCATGTAGACATAAGTTGTTGTTGCTTGAAAAATGGATTTTTTTGTTTGTCAACAAAAAGTTAACGGGACTTTGGATGAAACATAACAACGTATCAAGAATAATAGTGATAAAAAATAACAGAAATAAACACACAAGTTTTTATAAGTGGTTATAAACTGAAAACTAATCCAAAATTATTTTGAATTTGTTTTCATTAATAACAACGTATGTCGAAAATAAAATAATTTGTCAGCGATCAAACATAGGTTGATATACGTCGTTAGTGCTGGAAACTAATTTAATAAACATTTAAGTTACGTCGTTATTTAAAGAAAAAACTCAGAAATGGTTAATATTTAAAAAAAAAAAATGAACACATGTAAAGAGCGTTAAAAATTAATATATTTGGCATCGTTAACTCGAAACTGTCAAAAATGGACATACGCGGTTATTCCAGAAAACCACAGATATGTGACCAACACCCACCTTTTTTTACTATACTTATCAGAATCGTTTTCTGAGTCGATTTAATGATGTCCGTCCGCCTGTCTGTCTGTGTGTCCACGTAAACATTGTAATCCAACAGCAGGTCATATTTGGATGTGCTTTCGTCGGTCATGCTAAACGCTGTTGAAATTGGTGGTTCATGTTCAGACCTAGTCCCCGTACAAATGACTCCTAAGAGTTCGTCTTAAATTGCCCTAAGATCCAAATTATCACATTGCTCTCAGTCAAAATTGGTTTGTGTATGTTTATTACACCCCTTAATAAGTGCTCAAAAAATAAACCCTGTAGGACCTATTCTCCATTTTTCACACAATTCATAATTGCTTCCTCCTTTTTGGAATCGTTTTAATTTCCGAAGTTCTTAGAGTTTTTTTTTTGCAAATTAGGCATGACAATGTTGATGTTGTATTTGTCAGTTTCTTTACGATTTTTCCATCAACCATGGTTCTGGTGAAACTTGTAACTACATTTTTCTTCTCTAATTTTCAGCATTGCAGACTTAATCTTGTCAGTATGAATTGTCGTTAACTTTTATCGAAACTCCAGTAATCACTGTACGCAGTATAATTTCTGGAACAATGTTTTGACATTTTTACCTCTATCAGTCGAAGGAGCAGCTGGGAGCAGCTGTAATAAGGTAAAGGAATAATCAAAGAACAAATTTTGAAAATATGGCAGATATAAAAAATTATACATTTTTTTATTTTCCATCAAATTTTAAAAAAAGACAGTTGGTAAAACCGATTTATCAGGAGAAACACAGGGCAAATGGTAATAAAATTCATAAAGAGGCAATTTGTGTTTGTTTATGGAGGTAATCTCCGTAACTACTCATCTGATCTTCCTCAAATTTTCACAGAGTCTCACTGCGGATATAGGAAGTCTATAGGCTATAATTTTTTTAAATATTTTAGTGGGCGTGGCACCTCCCACACAATGTAAATTTTCAATATCATATATATTGAGTACTATGATACGGAGATCTTCGCAAATTTGTGTGAGGGCACCTCTTGTTAATGTTAGCAGCTATGCGGAAATGCGCGAGAAATGAGGGAGATAACGTGAGTTATCTTTTGTATATGAAAATGTTCATATTGAATGCTATATTTATATGGGACTAGGACGAAAAATGGACCGATCCTGATCATATGTGGTATGGTTACTTATTTTTCGCAAAAACATGTACAAGCCAAATTTGAGAAAATCTGTGCATTTTCTTAGATTTTTGACAGATATAAGTAAAGATCAGGAATCATGTGGCAACTATGACTAAGAATTGTCCTATATGGTTTATTTTTGTAATACCGATAAATGGATGTCTTGACCATACACATACCCAATTTGTACGAGATATATGTATATGGTAATTTGGATATTATGGCAATTTAATTCGATCTCATAAGGGACTAGGTCTGAATACGAAACGATTTTTACCAATTTCCATAGCGTTCATCCAATAGCCGACAGATGGCTATATACTAAATTTCATAATAATATATTCGTGCTTGCCACCTGCAGTTTTAACAAGGTTTACATGAACAAACAGACTGAAGGACATCGCTAAATCGACTCAGAAAGTGATTCTGAATTGATCGGTATAATAAAAATTAGGTAAAGGTCAAATATTTTTGGTAGTTACAAACATCAACACAAAGTCATTACACCCAAACCACATAGTGGTATAGGGTATAATAATTTATTACGAATTCATATTTTATATTTTTATGTCCGCAAGGGTGGGCCCTTAATAAAAAAAGTGTTCAAACTCTCGGTCTCGGTTTTAGAACAATCAAAAAAGATTTAGAGGTGACTCAACGCAATTGGGGAAAATATGAATTTTTTCAGATTTTACGAAAATATACTTTTATGCTTTAATTTTTCCGACAAATTGTTATTTAATTCGGCATCAGTATTAAATTATCTTTACAGGAGGCTATCAACTTTGAAAATCGAATACAAAATCGCCAAGAAATAGCATATGCCCCAGACCACTTTTGTGACAAAAAATAAAAATAGGTCATGAAATTTGATGGCATTTTTTTCAGCTTTGAAAAATTGATTAAAGCCGTATTTTTTTTTGTCTCTATACTTATAAGAACTCATATATGACGAATTGTTTTATTACCACGTCGTTAACCTATTGCGCAATGAGACCGAAAATAGGATTTTTTTTTTTTGATAAAATTTTGAAAACTCCTTTTTCAAATTTTAAAAAATTTTCTTAAACAAACTTTAAAAAAATGAATCTGGCACTTCAAGGTTTTGTTAAATATATATTACAGATTAACTGCGTGAATTTGTAAATAGATCCCTGTACCAGAATTTTTTGACAGGATAATATTTTTGCAGATTTCCAGAAAAATGGGGTTTTTGTAAAATATTCTGTAAATGTATTCACAAATTCATCACTTCTCTACTTTAAAATATTATATTTTATCTTAATAGGCTAGTATAGGATCGGACAAAGGGGCGTGGCAGCCGCATTGTTTCTTTGAAAACTGAAAATCGGTCAACTTTGAAGGGTTATATTTTCTAAGCTAAAAATCTGATTTTATTGAAGGCAACAAAATGGAATATGAATATGATTAGTATGGAAAGTTTCTTTTTTTTAATATATAAAATACTAGATGTAACCCGGTGTGCTTCGCTACACCCTCCGCCTCCCCCCCTCCGAAGCGTTATGAAAGGGCTCACGCAAAGTCCCAAGGCTTTCACTAATATAGCAATTCAGACATATCACATTTAATATTAAGTTTGTGTGGGGTGCCACGCGCATTTGTCCACTCCCGCCCATTTTTTTGTCTGACTACTCCGTTAATAATAGATGACCTGAGACAAATTTGCAAAGCTTTCTCTATCATAGTACTTAATATTTATAAGTTTATCTAAAATTTGTAGTTGATTAGGTAAAAAAAAGTATGGAACAAGTTTTTTGGAATTCTAGAAGTATTAGAAATACGTTTTTTGAATTATGAAATTCTTTAACTAACAATAATATTGATATTTATCTTTTCTCTGAGACGTGGCTCTGTGAAACAGACAAATTTCATCATCCTCAATATTCGTGTATAAGACGAAACAGGACACAATTAATTTTTTTATATATTCCTTGCATTGTTACTCAGGTTGTTGAAAATGTGGACATTAAAAATAAAGTTAAAGAAAAGTCTGAGAATTTTCAGTTAATACATTTCACGTGGACAAAGAGATAGCCTACTTAAAAAAAGTTTAACGTGATTTAAGGAAAATGTTTAATATAAAAGGAAAATCATTATATGCGGCGATCTAAATTCTGCGCATAGAAACTGGAACTACATGATTTTACCTCTTTATTTCCTATAACTATTTCATTCCCTAACAAACCATCAACTTTGGTTTTAGTTATATCTAATATTCCCGAATTCATATCAACCCTACTCCTATGTGTATAAAACTTTCTGCTTCCACGCTTTTCGTTGAGAATTTAAATTTCGGTACTACACAGGATATAAATGATCAAGTAGGCTGATACAATAGCTCTTTGTTAAACGCTGTTAGAGGATCCGTGCCTTTGATAAAGACAAATTTGTTCAAAGTGCCCGAATCAATACAGCGCTTAATTAAAATAAGAAATCAATTACGTGCAGATTGAATGAGGTGCAGACAGTTATTATTCATAAGCTGATTTATTTATACCTTAATCGGCAATGGAATGATAGATTTAGTACCATGAAAAATTGATACAAACTTTTTTGGAATACAACAAAAAATTTAAGAAATAAGTCTATATATATTTTTTAATTTATAATAATAAAACGAATTGATTTGAAAATATGCAAATTTTAATTTTGTTTCAATGGTGCGTGGTAGAGAAGAAGAAAGCATATATTTCAAAAATTCATAACTACACTGTATTCTTAATCGGACCAGTTTCTGGCATTTCAGCCTTCATCATTTACTGAACATTGTGATAATTGTTGTTATAATTGAATATATTGTTTCTATAAGAAATTTTTCTTTTTAGCGGCCGCGGGGTTTAACACACTCAGCTATATTCAGCAGTGTGCTTAAGAATAAGTTTTCATACCATACAGCTTTTACTTCTTATAATTTTCTGAAGATACAACTCTCTTCAAACAAACTATCGTTATTTTTGAATTTTTTAATATTTTTGCATTTATACTTCTAATTTCCACTATTCTCAGTTTCGTAAGAGTTGCCATATGTGATGTATGGTTTGCACATTCTACATATTGCACTTTTTATATATATTTGAGATGATGCTCTGAAGCGAAATTTTCTTAATAGTTTGATGTCATTTTTCAGAAAAAGGAAAAAACCTAAGCTTTCGTTTGGACAAAAAAAAGGCCTTTTTGGAAAAAAAGTCAAAGAAATTTTTGATTTAGCAAAAAAAAGTCAAAAATTTTTTTTTATTTTTTTAAAAATTTTTCTCCGAAAGATTGAAGAAATAGCTATCTAAACTATTTGGGACAAATTTTACTTAGAACAATAGGTAAGAAGTGACATGGTTGAGAAAAAACCCCTTTTGGCCAAAATGTCAAATTTTGACCGTCTAACTCAGAGACTTCTGGACCGATCTTGTTAAAAAATTGTGTCTAATCTACTATCCAATAGGACTAACTTTGGTGCAAATTTCATTCCGATCGGAAGTCATCGGTTTCAAAAGTTGAATCGCTTGCCATGAAACCCCCCACATGTATACCATAGTAATTTATATTTTTAGTAAAAAAAACAGTACAGGGTGGGTCAAATTGTAGGGGGCCGGAAAAATCTCCATGGGTTCATCGTGATTCTGGTACTATGGGCCATAACAAGTATATTTCCCCAAGGAACCATACCTCTAAAATCATTTTGCAGCCTGCTAAAATTTCAATGAAGATATTTTCATGATATTTTCCATAATACTCATTCAAATGTAATAAAAATTAATGAAAATGTGTTTTTTAAGTCGGGAAATCCATTTTTCACATTTATTTTAATTTTTAACAGCCGCCAGGGGAGTTTTCGCGCATTTTTGTGGATTTTTTTTCCCTTTTTGGGGAAAATTGACGAAATTATTGCACAAATCGACGATTCTGTCACTTTCCCATATTCAAAATAGCCCAAAATATTCAGCGCTGAAAGCTATGTGGGATACCCATATACGGCCCCTATCGATTTCATTCAATTTAAGTCAAAAAATTAGTTTTTTTTATTTACTCTTTGAATGAACAAACGTTCTAATCTGAAGCAAGCTACATATAGCTGTCCATGAGAAATATATGGATTTGCGAAATTAAATTCGCAGCACTTGGCGATTTTTAATTTCAGCGATTTTTCATTTTGACGATTTTTGTTTTTTGAAAATTTTTGTTTTTGGCGTTTTATTGTTTTTCACGATTTTAGGTTATGATGATTTTTGATTTAAGCGATTTTTGGATTTGGCGATTCCGCCCATATTTTCCACGACTAGACACATTGGTAATTAATGTATTTGTCAAAAGTTTCGCTCTCATCATACTTCATATTCTTCTGTATAGGAAGTGCTACGCCCACCAATTCTATCCCACCCATTTTTTGTGCAACTACTCACATTAATAACAGATGACCTCAGACAAATTTACAAAGCTATCACTTTCATAGTGCTCGAGATATATAATATTGAATGATTGCTTTGAATAGGAGGTGCCATACCATCTAGCCCATCTTCGACATGGCTACTAATAAAAATAATAACAGGTGTCCTACCAAAAATTTTCAAAGCTCTCCCTGCCGTAGTACTCAATATATATGATATTAAAAATTCACCTTTTATGGGAGTTGCTACGCCCAGTACAGATATCCAAAAAATTAATAGCCAAAAGATAAATAAAAAAATAAAAAATAAGTACATTATAGTCCCAATAACCTAGGCAATACACTAGGCAATACCCTCTACTATGGGTTTAAGGACACTATCTCTTTGGTACAACTATTTAGATATAGAAAATTAACCAAGATTGAGTGGCAAGTTTTTTTTGCCTTCGGATATCAAAAAGTTCATATCGGAAGCTATATTTATATGGGGTCTAGAACGAAAAAGGGACCAACCCTAAATATATTTGGTAAGCTCACTTCTCTTTTGCAAAAATATATATAACCAGATTTGAGAAAAATCTCTGCAATATTTTTGTTTTTTGATAGACTTAAGTGAAGATCGGGAACTAGCCTTATATAAGGGCTATGACTATGAACTGTCATAGAGTGTTTATTTTTGGACTACTAATTAGTGGGAGTAACAAATATACACAAACCCAATTTGACCAAGATCTATGTAATATTTTGGATATTATGACAATTTAAGTCGTTTGCATAAGGGTTATTTGTATGGAAACTAAGTCTGAACATGCACCGATTTTCACTGAGTTCAGTAGCGTGCATGCTATGGCCGATAGAAGCTTATGTACTAAATTTTGTCAAAATATATTCATATTTGCGATCTGTAGATTGATTACAAGGTTTACATGAACACACAGACAGACGGACGGACGGACGGATATCGCTAAATAGACTCAGAATGTGATTCTGAGTCCATTTACCGGTATAATAAAATATGGATCTATGTGAAATATTTTTTGTAATTACAAACATCAGCACAAAGTCATTATACCCTGACCACGTAGTAGTATAAGGTATAAAAATTGTTTAACCTCCCATGAATTACAAATAAACTTACTTTCCCTTTTATATATACATACTAGCAGATTCCAGCCCTCGAAATTCCAGTGCAAATTCTAGAAAATTTCATTTTTTTCATTAAATAAAGACCCTAAAGTTATGCTAATCAATTATAGCCACTTCACAATCAACACAACAGACAGACTCATTTTTATTACAAACACATTAACAAATTTAATAAACACACACATAGCATTGTATAATTTTATGTATGTGTTAGCAGCAATTTTAAATGCAATTTACTCAAAATAAAGGAAAAAATTTTAAATCTGTAAATCTGCAAAACGACTAAAAAGAAATACCTTTCATATAATATACACTTTTTCAAAATCGGTATAAAACGGTAGAACAAAACATCGGTCACAAGATGTATATAGATAATATCTCACCTCAAATAATTGTGATACTTTAGATAAAAGGCTTTCCCAAATCTATGCAATAAATGTTAGTTAATTAGCAAATTTTGAATTTTTTCTATTAACTAAAGAGTTAAATTAAATTATTTCAACAAATTTATTCTGTTCTGGTCCATAGTGCATCGCAGTTTTACATCGTGTTTTTTTTTTTCATATTTACTAGATAATTTGATTTTAGTGTTTGTGCCCCTGCATAAAGTTTTCAATCTTTAGAATTGTATTTTTATCTTAAAATTAGGACGTTCTATTTTATTCTCGTCTCGTTATTGTACATGCTTCAACAATTCGAAAAATACAAATTGTTTTTGAAATAGATATTTGATTGAAGGATTATAGACTTGCCACTGTATAATGGAGTGGAGAGTAAATGCAATTGATGAATGCATTTAGTTTAGATTTTTTAAAATAGCTTTGGTGCAAATTGATCAAAAATATTTCAATTTAGAAAATGAGAAAATAAGTAAGAAATATAAACACTGAAGATAGAACTATCGATTAGAGTTTTTGTGCATGTAAGTTAAACTTAGTGTGATAAAACTCAAGTTTATAACTCATCAATCAAAGAGTTTGAAATTCATTAACTGTTAAAAGTCCTAAGTTAACTAAACTGTTTTTAGCAGACATCCCGAAAGTTTAGCCTAAGTATTTTAAAAAATAAATTAACCAAAACAAATATTTAAGGGAAAATAACTAGAATAGTGCAGGGCTCCATTTAGCGACCACTCCATCCCTGTTGTTTCCTACCATCTACGTAATGTATGTGTTACAAAATTAAATGCATTTGCAGCTTGGCTAATTAACGCTAAGGCATTTTATTAAAAGAAATTTTTATTTCTGTTTCCTTTGAAAAACTCATATGCGACAACAACAAAAATAAAGCAGAAACAATTTTTTGTATGTTGTAAAGCATGTTAAACATGCATTTACATTTACGCTTCATCAATTTATAAGGAAAAATGTACTCAATACTTCAACCAAAAGTAAGAGGGTTCTTAAGAAGTATTTATGAAAATGTAAATTATTAAAGCAAAAAAGTCACAACACTACAAGGAGACATTTTGTTTTTAAATGCAGGTTTTTCTAAAGAAAAAGGGAAATCTGTTTTAAAATACACGTGCTTAAAAAAACTTCTTTAAGTGTATGTTTTTTTTTTCTGGAGCTTAAAAAGGCGCCTAAAGGGAAGGTATACCGAAGAATGGAATAGGAATATTAATTGAAAATAATGGATTTTATTGTTACAAATTTCTAAAAGAAAATTTTAACAATGAAGGGAGAATTAAGAATTTAAATTACTGCAAACACTTTCAGTGACAAAGACAATGACATTAAAAAAACATTGATCAATCTTAGATAGTTTTCTGCTTTGTTAACAGAAAGAGGTAAACCATGAAAAAGTTTAAAAGTTTATTGTTGTTGTTATTTGACCAGATATAATTGTTTTCTTATATATTTATTGCTATTTCGAGCTCAATGGTCGATTTGAATATGCAAATAAATTGAAGTTTAGGTTTCCCAACGTTTCGTCGGTTTATGACGACTTTTTCAGTGTTGTTTATTTATTTTGAAATTCATTTAATAATTTTAATTGACATTTGATATGGTCGCAATTAAATATATATGCCAAAAGACGGTTGTCAAAGTTGTAAAATTAAGAAAAATAATAATATATTAAACTTGCAGAAATAATTACTACAATAATATCACAGTGTTTATTAATTTAACTGAATTGCGCAAGAAATGTATTTGCTGTTTCTTACTGATAGGCATAGATCAAACTCTCGTCACTCGTAGTGATACATTTGGATCTGGTTGTCAGAATGCATATTTTCAGATATAGTTATGAGTGTTTTTAGAATCAATCCCTTTTAGTACATTGCTGGCTGATCTGTTTGAGATGTCAACAGTATCAGAATGATTTCTGATTATCAGTAAACTATTTTTCAGCACAAAATTTTTGATTTCTTAGACGAGCTGCTCATCAGTTGATGTGTTTTCTGGTCCAGGGAGCTCGTTGACAGTAACGATTTCTCAGCCTACTTTAAATTGTTTGTAGCACTGGTAATTTTTTTTTTTTTTTTTTTACAAGATCTTCTGTCGCATCCTCAATGTTTCTGCAGTGGAAATTTCATTCCGAACATTTACTTTACTGGAACTTCTTTGCTCAGCAAAATCATATTTTGTTAAAATTGCCAAATTCAATTTTAGATGTTAAGTGTTGAACCAATGCAGATATTAATATAATATTAGCAGATTTCAGCCCTCGAAATTCGAGCGCAAATTTTATTTTTTCATTAAATAAAGACCCTAAAAGTATGCTAATCAATTATAGCCAATTCACAAATCAACACAAAAACACAAAATCATTTTTATTACAAACACATTAACAAATTTAATAAACACGCACATACCCTGCAAACATTTTCGATCGCCAAATCATCGCTCGCGAATCTCCGATAAGATGTCTAAAATCGCGGCGAGCAATCGCGTGCGATCTAAAAGTTATCTTCAGGCGATTCGCGAAAACGATCGCTTGTGTGCCTGATGCGATTCGCCATTGAGGTTCCACCGGCGATTCGCGAATACATATTCGTAGGCGATTTGCCAGAAGCGATTTGCCGGCGGCTCGCGAATAGTGATTCTTATGCGATTTGCGAATATTGATTCGAAGGCGGCTCTCTAATACTGATTCGCTGGCGAATCCCCATTGGCGAGTCGCATCAGGCACACAGGCGATCGTTTTCGCGAATCGCCTGAAGAAAACTTTTAGATCGCACGCTATTGCTCGCCGCGATTTTAGACATCTTATCGGAGATTCGCGAGCGATTATTTGGCGATCGAAAATGTTTGCATGATCGCTTTGCATTCACGATGTGTACCTAAAAGCAATAACTCGACGGCGATTAGTGGACGAATTTACGGCGTTTGAGAATGTTTATAGCTTTAATAATATTATTGTCATTTTTGTACCTGAAACGTTTTCAATCGCCTTTGCATCGCTCTTGAATCGCCGGCGATGAAAATAAGAATGACAACATATGGTTAATAAACAACAACTATTTCGTGAAATATTTACGTTTTCACTTTTTTCCGCACTAGTACTTGCAACTGCATTTAAATTAAAATTACTTGTTATTATTTTTGACGCTTCTCTCTTACTTTTCAACCGCAGTGCTTTGTTAGACAATATTTTTATTAATTTATAACTTATAAACACCACACCTTTCACTGATCACAACTTTTACTTCTATTAAAATATTTCTTTTAATATTTCCGATGTATTTAATATTATTTATATGAATTATTTGAATAAACCCACCCTTCACAAATCACTTGCTCAACTTAAATGACAATTTTGCTAATTGCCCTTGAAACCAAATATTTATTTTCCCGTTACCTTAACAAAACAACAAGACAAAAAAATTCTATCGAAAGTTATGAAAAAACACTGATGACTCATCTCAAAACGATAAAGAATGCCACAATATTTTGACTATTGTGAGAAAGATTTGCCGTTACTTGTGTACGCTCGCGTATTCATCGCTTAGTTTCAAACCGTAGGCGATGGTGCGCGATTCACATCGTCAACGTCATCAAAATTGTTGTCAGAATTAAGTGTTTTTAGAAAAAAAAATGACTTACTTGTGTACGCTCGCGTACTCTTCGCTTAGTTGTAAGGCGTAGGCGATGGTTAGCGATTCGTCTTCCATGAGAAGGATCGCGTAATCACCGCCAAACAAGCAATCGCCAAAAAATCTCAAAAATGTTTGCAGGGTAGCATTGTATAAGTTTATGTATGTGTTGGTAGCAACTTTAAATGCAATTTACTCAAAATAAAGGAAAAAATTTAAAAATCTTAAAATCGTTTGGTCAAAATCAGGATAAAACGGTAGAACAAAACCTCAGTTACAAGAAATCGCCTAGCCTATTAATATTATAGATTTCGAACGGATGTTACAAACAATACTACCAACCTGAAAAAGGAAATTGTTTGCCCAAGTCGATAAACCTACGGAGCCTCAGCTTGACATTTCAGCACAGTATTACTTTTGAAATTTGAGACCAAATTGAGTAAACTGCGTTAACAGCTATCTACACATTGCTTGATCTTTATTTCCTCTTCCAAGGGCTTCAAAATTTGAAATGATGCCATTTTCATGTATTAATACTTTTATATTCCAGCCGCGAGCATGAACAAATGCAGTTTTTTATTTTATCATATCACATACCATTTTAAAATTAAATTTTTTGTATTTTCATGTGTACCGTAAAAAATGTCTTTTTATAAGAGATTTATTAAATTTTTGCTGGTGAAACAAAATTTATACTTAAGTAAATACTTAAGCTAAAAGGATAAGATTTTGCTATGTGCTACAAAATATTTAAGTGCACAACATTGTTTTGTTTTAAAAGATTTTAAAAGAAATTAATATTATTTACTTTTTTGTCCTGAAATTATAATATAAAAAACTAAATTATACTGTTAATATTCTGCTGATTAAACTTTGTTCGAATGTACATGATTTTGGGGATCCCAGGCTACAGACTCATACTCGAGTATTGGTCCTACCAAGCTAGTAAACAGTTGTTTTGTCGCATACGGATCCGAAAAACTTTTTAGCCCAGCATTTAACGAAGCTTAGTACACCAGTAACTTTGCTTATTGTTAGCGAAATATGACTTCTTAAGTCAAATTTTTTATCCAGAAGTACGCCTAGGTCGTTGAATGAATCCACTAAATCAAGCACAACATTCGTCATGATACACCGATCACTTATTGGAACTGATCTTGAAAAAATCATATATTTGAATTTCTTGACATTTAGGTCACATTAAATTAATATTAATAGTGTAAAAATTATTTTTACATCATCTGCATACGTTAATGTATTTGAGTGCTTAATTACAGTAGGAGGATCATTTATAAATAGCGTAGATAAAAAAGGTCCTAAATAACTACCTTGAGGTACACCTGATAATACTTTTGAGTTGTTGGATTACGAGTTATGGAACTTAATACATTGTTTTCTATCTTTTAAATATGATCCAAGCTATTTTATGAGTGATATACTAAAGCCGATATGGACAAGCTTAAACAACAACAGATCGTGATTTACTTTATCAAATGCCTTGCTAAAATCATTATATCTGTGGTCACAAGCAATAACCGCCTAACTCGAAAATCATGCTTTTGAGAAAAATATTCTGACTTAGGTCAGAATATTTGTATTAATTTCTTTTTAAAAAGCAGTGTTAGAGAAATGGGGATTTCACGTAAATATAAAGATTTTTTAGTAGAATATGATAGTATATATAACTCAAATCGGCGAAAATCGTTCTTTCGAGAAAAATAACTGTTTATATAAATGTAATGGGGCTCTGTTACGACTTAGGTCAGTATGTTTTCAGTAATAACTTTTTAGTAAAAAGTGTTAGAGAAATGGAGGATTTCACGTAAATATAAATCGACTTAGGCGGTTATCGCTTGTGACCACAGATATATAACGTCTGTTTGTTTCATATTGATAAACCCTTCATTTACCAAAGTTGTAAGTTCCAAAAGATTTGTTATTTTAGAGCATGATTTTCAGAGTCCATGTTACGTTGGAGATATGATTGAGGATATATGATGTGACAAACAGTTTCGAATCCAGACTTAAACAAGGGAATAATAGATGACTCTGTCCAAATGGGAGAAAAGTAACCCAATTTAAGGCATTTGTTAAACATATAAATTAAGGGAATATACAACGAATGTGCGCAACGCTTTAAAATGTAACTGGGAACATCGTAAGGACCAAGGCAGCACAAGACAATCTCAAATTTGTCAGGGCATTCACTGTATGTTTATTAACGGATGGAATATTTATAATTGAAGATTTCGGTATTATGTATTATGGATGCTGATTATCCAAAAATTTATTAAGGTAATAAGAAATCTTGTTGTTATTACTTAAAATTGGAAAATACAATTGATTTTCTTCAACAACTACCATACCAATATAAGCCTTCAAAAATTAAAGTATCTTAAACAATAAAATTGGTTACGTTTACCAATCACGTCTTTATATAAATTATTAAACTAATTTAATTGAGGCAACTTAATTAAAAGAAGTATAACATGCTTCTGTCCTTATTATTGGTGCTTGCAACTACTAGTTCTATTAGAATAACATTTTTTAAATCGAAAATGTGTTAACAGATATTGTAACAAAATATTGGTAAAAATACTATAAATAAAATTTGTATTAAGAATTATATTTCAGTTATAGTAACAGGTAACCAAACTTTTAACCTGTGTTGGTATTTGGAATCGAAAGGGAACAGAATGAACCAATTTTTGTTGTAGATATAAAAAAGAATATAAAATATGTTTAGCCATACCGAATTTTCGATGTAATTTGCCATTTTTTTTTTTAAAAATTTTAAAGAAAATTTTTAAATATTTTGTGAAAATTGAAGTTTTACAAAAAAAATATATGTGCTTTTACTGTGTAAATAAAATTCTGATCCTGATGGTGCAGTTGTGTCCCTCTGATTGTAAACATGCTCAGAATTTAGTCGAGTACCTGTAAAAGATCTTGATTGTCACATAACAAAAAATCAATATGTCCAATCGTGATTGTCAGGATTTGATACGGTCAGGCTTGTAAGAACGCACGTAACCTGGAACCTGATATGATTAACTACAAGGTACTAATCAAATGCTTCGTGTTCCACCAGGCTGATGAAATATCTCGCGGTTTCAATGTCCAGATGAAAAATATATTCAAGATGCTTTCCTTGGTTAGAATGCCTCGCTATGTATTGTAGCACAGCTTTGGTGTTAGACATGAACCTATAAGTATTCCAGTCAATAAGGAAGAATTGACCAAGGAAGGTACCAAACATTTCTGCATACATTTTAAACAAGATAATTGTAAAAGTATAATACATTGGTAATCAACCATTAAGATTATTTTGTAAGTTTCAGATATGTATGTGATTATTTTTGTTGTATTCGTTTCATTTAATATTTATTCTTTTAGGAATGTTTGCGTAAAATATACATCGATATGGCATAATTTTGAGCTGGTGAAACAGCGAAATATTTTCATTCCAAAACCGCTAAATCGTAAAAGTGGTAGTCACGGATATTGTACTGACACAAGGGATTACAATTTAATTTTATTTTACTATAAATAAAAAGGATAACAAATTGTTTTTTAAGGTTTCAATATTTCCTTTATTATTAATAACTTTGCTTGGGCCGATCAATTTAGCTCTGTTAGTTGTAAAAGCAAAAGTGTGTCGATCGAACAGAATCGAACGCTATTTATACTAAAAATATGCTTACAAAATGTTTTAATATACAGTGCAATTGTGTAGCAACGGACAGAACATTCTTGGCTAATTTTACATATACAATCCAACAATCATTGTCAACACCAAAAGAGTTGACTGTTACAGTAAACCCCGTATCAGCTTAATTGCACACAGCACTACTTGTGTATGCTAAATATAGAGATTTTAAGCTACTGTATAAGCAGTGCTGATCGTGTTGGTCGCTTTTATTATTTTGTGTATAACATGATCACACTTTATATTTTATTACCCAAAAATGTTCTTGTTGGTAGTGATGACTTATATGATATGCTACATATTCTACATTACGTTATGAGAGTGTGTTTTATATAGTTCAATGAATATTATGTCAGTTATTAATAAATAATTAAATCTAAATAACCGTTTATTTTTGTGTTATTTAGTAAAGATCCGATAAATGGTTCTCACAATCAATAAATATAATGAATAACTCTATTGCACCAACTACCGGGTGATCCAAGTAGAGGTACTTTTTTCAATAGTCTTTTTTGACAGATCACATGTGAGTCGTGTCATACTGTCATTTTATTTTTGTTTAGTATTGTTTGGCATTTCATCATGGAAAGACTTACGCCTGAACAACGTTTACAAATTATTCAACTTTATTACGAAAATTCACGTTCTGTGAGGAATGTGTTTCGAGCACTTCGCTCAACTTATGGTCAATATAATCAGCCTACTGAGCGTACTATTCGCAACACCATCACCCATCTTGAGACCCAGCATTCATTATTGGATAATATTCGACCGACTAGACCACGTCCAGCACGAAGTGAGACTGTACACGAAAACCGTGGAGAGTCGATTCGTCGCCGTTCGCAGCAACTCGGACTGATGTATGATGCCTGAAATTGAAGCTCGTGATCTTGGCGACATTTGGTTTCAACAAGACGGCGCCACTTCCAACACAGCGCATCAAGCAATGGATTTATTGCGAGAACACATCGGTGAGCATATAATTTCATTGGCCACCAAGATCATTAGACTTTTTCCGGTGGAGATATGTAAAGTCTAAAGTTTATACGGACAATCTCGCCACGATTCAGGCCTTGGAGCAAAACATCACGCGTGTCATTCGCCAGTTACCAGTCGAAATGCTCGAAAGAGTCATCGAAAATTGGACTCAACGGATGGACCATCTGAGACGTAGACGCGGCCAACATTTGATAGACATAATATTCAAAAAATAAATGCCAAATAATGTTCTTTCAAATGATAATAAATATTCCCCATTAAATTTGAAATTTCTGCGTTTTTTCTTTAAAAAAGTAGGGAATATCGAAATGGATCACCCTTTATGTGCCACAATTAACGCAATCGAATTTATACATAAAATCGATTGCCTTTATATGGCTAACTGGACTATACAATTCAATAATCACAACAGAATAATGTGATAGTATATGTGACTACATAAATTCGGTTGGCAACAAATTCGGTTGCAACAATTAATCTATTTTCTGTGTGTGCTGTCCAAGAATAAGTTGATGCAAAAAAGTCTGCGAACATATTACTTATGTTGTTATCATTCGAAGATTCTAAATCATCGTACTTCATAACCGATGGAAAGTCCGCAGTACGTCTTTTAGAATTAATAAATTTAAAAAATGATTTTGGATTTTTTTTTAGATTATTTCTTACTTTAATTAAATAGTTATTATAGGCCACTGGATTAGCAATAGTAAATTCTGATCTTGGTAATGAGTATTTCATATACTCCATCAATGTTCCATATTTCTTATTACTTTTGAACATTTTATTTTTTCTTATTTTTAAGTCGGGATAGATGTTTTGTATTCCAAGGAGGACCATTCGATTTTAGGTACAGATGCCGAAAAACATTTAAAAAGATGATGATAAAATGTATGGAGACACAAGCCCAAATTATTAACACATTTATCCAGTCAATTTGGAACAGATGAAGTTGTAAATCCTGGTAATTTGTTTTATTAAAGCAAAAGATTTTATCGGCGTAAGTTACGTCTTTTTATGAAGAGGATATGAACAGAAGCAAGTTATCTCAAGCGTTAGATGGTATATGTCTTCTGGATTAGAAATAGGACTATGCCGCAGTACAGAAATGTCATTAGGTTCATTTACGGAAATAAGGTCCAACAGCCTACGAAATTCATTTGTGAAAGAGTTGACTTGGAAAAACAGTTTTCCAATAAACCATGAATAAATGCAGCTGAAGAATCAGTAGAATGAGATGGAACTAAATAATTGGGATCAAGATCAGCCACAACTATTGCAATAAATTGACGGAAGTTTTTTTTTTTTTTTAAAGATAATTGTACATAATAATTACATTTAAATCAATTCAGGCCCCAGCACCCAGAGGCATTTTTGAGGCAAGTTGGCAATAATTTATAAATTTTAATGTACAAACATGTACCGTAATATAAAATTTATTAATATGGATTAATTCATAGCTATGCTATATGTTAAATTCAAATTTAATTATATAAGAAACGTTTCAATGACACTAAATAAATATTCCTAGCATAAAAATTTAAAAGTTTTATTTTAAACTAGATGTAACCCGGTGTGCTTCGCTACACCCTCCCCCCTCCCCCCCTACCGAATCCTTATGAAAGGGCTCACGCAAAGTCCCAAGGCTCTCACTAATACAGTAATTCAGATATATCACATTTAATATTAAGTTTGTATAGGGGTGCCATGCGCATTTGTCCAATCCCGCCCATTTTTTTGTATGACTACTCGCGTTAATAATAAATGACCTGAGATAAATTTTCAAAGCTCTCTCTATCATAGTACTTAGTATATATGATATTAAAAATTTACTTTGTATGGGAGGTGCCATGCCCACTAAAATTTCAGGAAGATCAGATAAGTCGTTACGGAGATTTCGTCCTACAAACAAACAAACACATTACCTCTTTATTATACAAAGTATAGATTATTAATATAGATTCCTTTATTTTGATACTTGATGATATAAAATGATTTTTGCTTTTTTAATTCGGTACAACAATTATCAGATTTTTCGGCATTCCTGCCCTGGAGGTACATGTAGCTGCCCATGAGAAGAACATGGATTTTCCAAATTAGATCTGGCAACACTCAACTATTGGCCTTGAACTTAAAATATCACTTGGCAATTTTTATTTTTAGTGATTTTTGATTTTGCCCATTTTTGATTTTGAAAATTTTTGTTTTTGGGCGATTTTTATTTTTTGCGATTTTTGGGTTTGGCGATTTTGATTTTGACGATATATTTTCCACGACAAATCACATTGATAACTAATGTACTTGTCAAAAGACTGTTGCTTTCGTAGTACATCATATTTTTTATATAGGAGGTGCCACGCCCACTTATCCCATCCCGCGCAATTTTTATCGGACTGCTCACATTAATATCTGATGGACTCGTGCAAAATTTCGAGTCTTTCCCAGTTATATGATATTAGATATCTACTTTGCATGCGCGGTGCTACGCCCACTGCTTCGATCACGCCCATTTTTTTGTTCTACTAATCATACAAAGAACCTATGGGCTCACACAAAGCCATAAAGCTCTCTCATTTACAGTACTCCAGATACATGACTTTAAAAAGTTACTTTGCATGGGGAGTTCCACACCCATTGGTGTGAACCCACAAATTTTTTGTCTGACTACTCATACTAAGATCTGATGGGCTCGTGCAAATTGCAAAGATTCCCTTTTTTAGTACACCAGTTATATGATATCATATATTTACTTTGTAAGGGCGGTGCCACGCCCACTGCTGCGATCACGCCCATTTTTTGTCTAACTAATCATATGAATAACTTATGGGTTTACACAAAGTCCCAAGACTCTCACTATAACAGTACTCCAGATATATGGCATTTTATATTTAATTTGTATGGCAGGTGCTACGCCTATTGGTCCGATACTGCCCTTTTTTGTCCAACTGCTCACATTAATAATAGGTGCCATCAGACAAATTTGAAAAGCTCTCTCTGTCTCAGTACTCGAGATATATAACATTGAATTATTACTTGTATGGGAAGTACCACACCCACTTCTCCGATCCCGCCCATTTCCGGCGTGGCTACTAATATTAACAATAGGTGACCTCACACATATTTGCAAAGCTCTCCCTATCATAGTACTCAATATATGTATATGATATTAAAAATTTACTTTGTGTGGGAGGTGCCACGCCCACTAAAAATATTGAAAAAATTATAGCCTATAGCACTTCCCATATCCGCAGTAAGACTCTGTGAAAATTTCAAGAAGATCAGATGGCTAGTTACGGAGATTACCTCCTACAAACAAACAAACAAACAAACAAACAAACAAACACACATTACCTCTTTATAATATTAGTATAGATTAGGTGGTAAATCATTATACATATTACCACCTAAATAATCAATACGTTGCTTAGTTCTTTCCAATCTGCATCTCGGAACTCTGAGATTTGATATATTACGTGTGTTGAAATATGACTGGTTTTGCAAAAATGGAATTGTTTGTTCACCTAAGTCGTGGACAGTTTTATATACAAACAAGTAAGAAAATTATAGTCGGTCGAGACCGACTATATGATACCCTATACTATGCGTTTAGAGACCCTATCTCTCAGGCCAACTAACTGCATATAGAAAATAAGCATAAACCAGTGGGATTTTTATTAATTTTTTCGGCTGCAAATATGAAAAAGTTCATATCGGATGCTATATCTATATGGGGACTAGACCCAAAAATGGACCGATCCTGACCATGTTTGATAAAGTCTCTTGTGTTTTACAAAACTATATACAAACTAAATTTGAGAAGAATCAGTGCAATATTTTTGTTTTTTGATAGATTTAAGTGAAGATCGGGAAGCAGCTCTATATGGGGCCTATGACTAAGAGTTGTCCAATAAGGATCATTTTTGGACTACTGATTAATGGATGTAATATATACTTATAAACCCAATTTGACTAAGATTTGTATGATAATTTGGATCTTATGGCAATATATGTTGATTTCATAGGGGTCATTTGTATGGGGGCTAGGTCTGAACATGCACCGATTCTCACTAGTTTCTATAGCGTTCATCCCATGGCCGGTAAAAGATCAAATGCCAAATTTCATCAAAATATATTCATATTTGCGACCTGCAGTTTGATTAAAAGCTGTACATGGACACACAGACGTACGGACGGACATCGTTAAATCGAATCAGATAGTGATTCTGATTCGATCGGTACAATTAAAGATGGTTGTAGGTCAAATATTTTTTATTGTTACAAACAGCAGCACAAAGACTGGTACTTGTGTAAACCACAAATAGGTAAAACAGAGTTATAAACATCTCTATACAGTAAAATTGTTCGATAAGTTCTTGGTAGATAGCTTTTGCAGTATCCAATTTGTACATACTGTTTTCTGTTCATGAAATAATTTCTGAACAATAATAGTTCACGTCCTTGAAAACCATAACTTTTTAGTTTTTGAAGCATTATTTCATGATCCACAAGATCAAAGGCCTTTGAGAGATTAAAAAACATACCAGCTACTCCACTGTAACCTTCATCGAAACCTTTGCAAACATACCTTACTACTTTCAATACCGCGTCTTGGGTACTTAACCCTCTTCTGAATTTGTATAATAGGTTATTCTCCTCTAAATAAAATAAAACTTTATCAAACAATAGTTTTTTTTAGTAGATTAATGTGTTTTCGGAATGGGAACTATTTTGTGAATTTTCAAGATATCAAGGTATTGTGAGGTTATAATCATTTTGTTGAATATGTCATCTAGAATTGTTGAAATCTCACTAAAACACTCTTTTACAAACTTTATAGATATGTTATCAAAGCCTGGAGATTTATTTGTAACCATGTTACACACAATATTACCAACATCATTTACATTAATGCTATTTAAACTAAAACGACAACTTGAAGCTGTGAGAGTTCGTAACGAATTAAAAGAGTCTACTGGTAAAATATCAATTTTTTGCTTGAGTTCTTTTACAACAGAAATAAAATAATTATTAAAACAATCTGCTTTGATTTGATCATCCTCAATAATCCTACCCTGCAAATCGATTAGTTTTACACTACTAATTTTTGAACGACCAAGGGTATTGTTGATAAATTTCCAGCATTTCTTTGGATCATTGCCAGCTTTATATAAACTATCAGTATAAAAAACATCTCTACATTTTTTAATGGCCAATTTAATAACCCTGCTTAATCTTCTCAAAGCAATTTCGATATTTTCATTATTTTTTTATCTACGTCTCTTTCTAAGTAATTTATGTTTAAACAAAATTAACTCTAGGAGATTTCTGTTTATCCATGGGGCTAGTTCAAATTGCAAAGGCTTTTTTATTTTTGAAACGACCGTTGAGGTGCTATACAGTATATCACTGAGTTTGTTAAATCAGAAACATCAAGAGCTTAATAATTGTGCGGTAGTAAATTCCTTAAATGATTTTTAGCCTTATCATAATCACAATAAGTTTTTGGTATTTCAATATATTTTTTTCTTTTAAATCTGTTTTTTAGTTTACATGATAGAATATTATGGTCTGAAAGAGTGCACTCAACAGAATCAATATAAAGCATCTCAGACAAATTACTAAACATATGATCTATGCATGTTTTACTCCCAAGTCTTGTTACAAGATTATGAGCACTATTGCAATTATAGTTTTGAAATAGTGATGAAGTGGATGAAGAGCATTTAAAAATATCAACATTTGAGTCTCCAACTACTATTAATGGATTTTGAGCTAAGTCATCTAACAAACCATCAAGTAAATTTATAAAATAAGCATCACTGCATTTTTGTGAACGGTAATATGACAGCATCTGTAAACGTTTATATTCTATTTTAATGTTGCTCAAAATAACGGCTAAATATTCTACACAACTTTCACTCTTGCAACTTTTGACAATGTAGTCAATGTCTTTGTTTATATACAATGATGTACCACCAAACCCATCTTCCCTACAGCAATGTAAGCCAGCAAAACCAGGTATTTCGTATATTTGTAAAATATATTTTTTGAACCAAGTTTCTTGGATTGCAATTATTCATACCCCAAAAATGTTGATGCAAGATGCATATTAGCTTCTTTGTATTTTGATCAACGGATTTAGGAAGGCGGATATTATCTTCTTTTTTTATATATAAATAATAATAATGCCATCTGGAACAGAGTTTTGAATTTTAGTGACCACATAGAATTTAATCTCATCAGCTTTTGTATTTTATGCGAAACGTGTAGCAAATAGAGTTTTTTTGGAGGAACTGTTCGCAGCTATTTTTTTTCGGAATAGCTACTTTCTATGACAAACCCATACTAAATTCATTGGTGATTATCTAATTTTCCACCGCATGCAGAATCCCCGAATATGATATTATTCATTTCTTTGGACGCTCTTTTCATATTTAGTAGTAATTTCATTCACGCGATGTCAATATACATCGAGAAGAATAAGGAAAAAAGTTATTTTAAGGGACCTTCAGGTTCCTTAAGTGCTGTTGTATATTGGGTTCAGCAGTCCCGTAATGCAAAAATTTTCATGGATTAACTTGGATCCAATTTTTCGTCCTGCAGTTTTGAAGAAGTAAGTTTTCAAATAAAATTTTTTTAAGAATAAAAAAGAAGTTTTTGTAATCAGTCTAATCAAACAAAATTATTTGTATTTGTTTTTTTTTTTTTTAATGAAATTTGTTAAATGTACTTATTCGAAATTTCAGAAAAAAAAAATTTTTTTTTAAATACACAATACATCGTATACATCTTGGCAGTACACATCGTTTGATGTTTATAACACAAAATTCTTTCAGAGGAGACATGCTAAAAATTAAAATATATTAATACAAGGACATTATTTAAGCCTCGGAGCAGACCATAAAAAAATCGAGTGCATTAGTTTTCTTAGTTTTAGAGGCTGTAATTTAGGATATTCAGTATAATCTTAATAATATTTTTTTGTACCAAAACAGCGAATCAAAGTTCACCTTCAGGGTGCCCAATTGAAATATCAAAAACGAGTTTAAGTTATAAATATGATGACTGCAATTTAAAATTTATCAAATATTAATACAACTTTCTTAATCACTTTTGTTTTTATTTAGAAAATCTTAAATTTATAAAATCTTCGATCTTTATAACAAAATTTTGTTATAGATACAAGCTGGCTTATATGCAGACCCTTTGGTAACGTTTGCCTGTATGTGTGAATTAAAGTGTAGTTTGCTCCTCGTGAAAGGTCTTTTAGTACAAATTTATGCATGCAATCGATTGATAATGGTAACGCGAGAGTAGAAAACAGAAATCTTAACTACCGTTTCTTTTCATTTCTTAGCAGGCCTTAAAATTTTTACAATCCAAATTTTGTAGAAAATATTAAACCAGAAAATCAAAAATTTACATTAGAATTTCGGAATAATCTTGAATAATATTGCAACACACTGAAAAACTTCTCTTTGTGAATTCTCATCATATATTTGCATTGATTTTCGATGTGTACATGATTCTGGGATCCATAATCTATAACATATTAAATTAAGTGCAATAAAACACATATATTTGCCTTGGGCTGCCTTCTTATTCAAGGTTTTAGTGCATAGTTTAAAATTTAGTAAAAAGTTCCCATGATAACACAGATTGCACTGCAAAATTTTTCTCCCGCACATCATCGCCAATATGACTTTCAAATCCTAAGATTTTTTCTGCTTTCGTATGTTAAACATTTTGGTGAAAATAATCATGATTTTATAACCGAAAAAAAATACGTACGTATCGGTGTATGTTTTTCGAAATGTCTGTGCAAAATCAAAAGAAATGTGAAAAAATCATCACTGAGTTAAAATGAAAACAGATGTTGAGAATCAGTAGCACATTAAATGCAGCTCATGTGGAAATTTAATTGTTGCCACAGTTGTATTTATATATTTTTTTTTTTTTTTTTGTTCAGTGTCCCTTTACAACAGTGTATATATTTGCTGTATTTTCCACAACAAGCGGATAGAGGGAGCATGTACGGGGTTGAAAATCCCATTATATACTTAAGGGTATAAATTAAATCTTAAGCTTAAAAATTTCATTGAGGTGTTTTTAATTACCCAAAAATATTATGATTTTATTAAATATATTAAATCTGTGAAACCCAAAATGTAATTATTGGGGTGTTCAGTACAAACAGAAGATAACTCACGGCCAATTCTCAGGTCATTGAACTGTTTCTTTTTTTGCAAACAATAAAATTTCTAAAATTTAGCTTCTAAAAATTATTAACATGAGTTTGAGCCAAATCCATGTAGTAAATGGAATTTAAGGGTTCATTGTGGCATAGTATGTGCGTGCTTAAAATACTTTCTAAGTGATTAATGAAATTTTATCAAATACAAATTTTCTTGTCCTATAGACCGCTAATTCTGCATTACATGATTATGTGTTTTCTCAGTATTTAAGTATCTTTTTTTACATCTGAGATCAATAGCTTTTTCGGTATTTTTACAATATCAACTTGCTTTACCAAAGTTACTGAGCATTAAAAGATTATACCGACATTTTCTAAATAATACAACCTTAAACAAAATGTTCATATCTAAATGCGCAAAAAAATTGTAGGTATTATTAAGCGAATAACTATGACTTGCTGTTGTTATTTTGCCTAGTAATAATTTTAAGGATTTAAAATTTTAAGTATTTTTAATTGGATCTGGTGATTTGTACCACGAGTTAATTTAGAGTACTTGCTTGATTGCTTACATATCCCGTGAGATATATATATTTCATTGAGCAACTCCTTCATTTATTTACCAAAAAGAGTAAGAAACGTACCAGATAGTTATAGTCGATTAAGCCTGACGTTAGATAAAATAAAAATACTGTGAAATTGTCATGTTATTTGTTGCTGGAGATATGTAAAATATTTGAAAGAGACTTTAGGTCAATAAAGAGAGACTTTACACAGAGATATTATTATTAATATCGGCAGGCTGCTTTAATATAATGACTGCCATTTCAAATTCGACAAAACAAATTCGACGGTGAAACTCAATTTTTGGGGGCGGATGATTCTCGCACCACACAGTGAACTATTTCACGAGAAGGCGGTAAAACTTCCATAACTCTAAATTGGACTGCAATTTTGATAAGCCGTATCTTTTGTTTAGTAGGTGCAACTTTGGCCTTTAACTTTTGTCGATAAAAAAGATTATGTACACACAGAAAAAAGATTAGTTGGAATTCGGTTACCACAAGTAAAATTTATTAATGTAATAATAGTTCGTACTTCTTTAATATTTAAACATGCAATAGATATTCTTTCACACCTATCTTATAAACACAATTGTTGTAAAATGAAAGTATTTGTAACGGCACAATTGGTTCCGTTTACTAATTAAAGCCTTTATAAAAATTACTAAACTAATTTAATTGAGAGGCAACCTAATTGAACTGAGAACACCACGCTTCAATTATAACAATAACTAATTCTACTATAAAAATATATTTGAACCCGAAAATGTGTTAACAAATATCGTAACATATATTTGGTTAAAATATCACAAACTTTTAACTTATATTAGTATTCGCAACTGAAAAGAAACTGCATGAATCAAATACTATATATGTATAGAGGAAACAATGATTAGTCAGACAGAATTTTTACTTAAGAAAAGAAAAGAATTTTTTTTCGAAAATTTTATATTATAAATTAAAACCAAAAGGTGTGAAATATTTGTAAATTATTTTTTTTAAATAGATGTACGAATTGTGGTCATGAAATACTCTTTAACTTCTTCTGGAGCATAGGGCGTCAATGACGACTCCGTAGCAATATTTAGGAGATTTCAGAAGCATATGTCGCTGGCTTTTGCTTCCTAGTTTGGTGGTAGGGCTGCTATCGCGCACACCAAACATGAGTTAACTACGTGGGCCTCCCCTAACATGGGAAACAGACGCCCACCTGGGGGCTCTTCGGCTACCAAAAAGGCTCCAGGATTTTTTAAAATTTGTGCCGGCGCACAGAGGCAATATTGTTCTTGGAAGCTTTTGGGCTTTACCACTATAATTGCTTATATGCTACCATCCCTGTTGCACATCCTGGCTGCTCAACCACACAATTTCTCTGGCTGACCCAATAACCCAAATAAATCGGGGTGGCCCAGATCAGATACCCTGCACCAAGTTTACTCATTATTCGACATGGTTTACCGGGTGCAGAGTTAGGTTTTGGTTGAGAACCGGGTCCGTTCAGCGACACCGTGCAATACCTGGCCCGACTGTCTACAGGAAAAAGTGCTATTTCTACCCTCTACTCTACACCCTATTTATGGCTTAAAAAACAAAGACAGACGCGTTCAGAAATTAATAGATGTTCTTGATTACCATATTGCAACAAATTAAGCTATTCGTAACTGTCAGGCATTTATTTCAGGTAACTGGCTTGGCAACTGCTTTTATAGCATTTGGCGTGTACAAGAAAGCTCACTCCCACGCCTGTGTTGGGGGAAAAATGTTTGTGAGTAGGCACATAACCTGGAAATTAGTTGCCACGTTATGTGCAGCACACACGCCCAGCCCCGCATAAATTATCCGCAAGTTCTACAAACGAATAGTTTACATATTTTCATTATGAACGATGAAATCTAAAGATATTTCAAGGACCAGTAAAAGACGTAGAATATAGCCTACGGGTTATCAAGCAGAGAGAAACTTGGTTTCAATTATTTTTTGTAATACAAGATGCAAATTCAAGCAATTGACTGACAATATGATCATACAATTGTGTAAGTAGTAATTATATATGTGATTATTTATTTTATTTGTAGGACAGAGCATTAAAATTGTTTTAATCAATGTCAATTACTTTAGGAATGTATGAGGACAATAAATGCTGATGTGGGATATTTCTGAATTTGCGAAACAACAACTAACTTTTTTTTCTAAAACTGTTAAATTTTAAAAAGTTAATTTTTAGATATCTACAATTTAACGACATGAGATACTGTTTCAGTTAAGATAATTAAAAAAAAATAATAAATAAAACAAGTAAGAAAATTATAGTCGGTCTAGCCCGACTATACGATACCCTATACCATGGTTTAGAGACCCTATCTCTTCGGTCCAACTAATTGGATATGGCAAATAAGCATAAACCAAATTTGAATGGCATTTTTATTATTTTTTTTCGCTGCAGATATGAAAAAGTTCATATCGGATACTATATTTATATGGGGACTAGGTCGAAAAATGGACCGATCCTGACCATATTTGGTAAAGTCACTTATTCTATGAAAAAATCTATACAAACCAAATTTGAGAAAAATCTGTGCAATATTTTTGTTTTTTGATAGATTTAAGTGAAGATCGGGAAGCAGCTCTATATGGGGCCTATGACTAAGAATTTTCCTATAGGGATTATTTTTGCACAACTGATGAATGGATGTAATAAACACATACAAACCCAATTTAATTGAGACCTATATAATTTGGAACTATGGCAATTTATGTCGATTTCATAGGGGTCATTTGTATGGGGACTAGGTCTGAACATGGACCGATTCCCACCAATTTCAATAGCGTTCATCCCATAGCTAGTGAAAGCTTATATACCAAATTTCATCAAAATATATTCATATTTCCGACCTGTAGTTTGATTACAAGGTTTACATGGACACACAGACGGACGGACGGACGGATATTGCTATTTCGACTCAAAAAGTGATTCCGAGTCAATCGGTATAATTAAAGATGGGTCTAGGACGAATATTTTAGGTTGTTACAAACAGCAGCACAAAGTCATTATACCCAAACCACATAGTGGTATAGGGTATAAATATATTAATAAAAAAATTTTGAATTTCTTATTACATAATATTAACAAGTAAGAAAATTATAGTCGGTCTAGACCGACTATACGATACCCTATACCATGCGTTTAGAAACCCTATCTCTTAGGCCCAACTAACTGGACATTGAAAATAAGCAAAAACCAAATTTTGGCTGCAGATATGCAAAAGTTCATATCGGATGCTATATCTATAAAGGGACTAGGTCCAAAAATGGACCGATCCTGATCATGTTTGGTAAATTCTCTTGTATTTTGCAAAAATATGTACAAACAAAATTTGGAAGAATCAGTGCAATATTTTTGTTTTTTAATTGATTTAAGTGAAGATCGGGAAGCAGCTCTATATGGGGTCAAAGGTATTATTTTTGGACTACTCATTAGTGGATGTAATGAACGCATACAAACCCAATTTGAGTAAGATCTATATGACAATTTGGATCTTATGGCAATTTATGTCGATTTCATATGGGTAATTTGTATGGGGGCTAGGTCTGAACATGGACCGATTCTCACCAATTTCAAAAGCGTTCATCCCATGGCCGATAAAAGCTTATATACCAAATTTCATCAAAATATATTCATGTTTGCGACCTGCAGTTTGATTACAAGCTTTACATGGACACACAGACGGACGGACGGACGGACGGACGGACGGACATTGTTAAATCAACTCAGAAAGTGATTCTGATTCGATCGGTATAATTAAAGATGGGTCTAGGTCAAATATTTTTGGTTGTTACAAACAGCAGCACAAAGTCATTATACCCAAACCACATAGTGGTATAGGGTATAAAAACCCTTAATCAATATATAGAATGAATAATTCCATTGTTTCAACCAATGTCCCGACTCTTACAATCGAATTTCTATATAATATCAATTGGCATTACAAATTACAGTAATATGGATTATATAATTCAATTTTCAAAACATAATTAATTTGGTAGTACCAAAACTCGATTGGCAAAAACTTCAGTTGTAAAACACATACATTCTCTTGGTTAAAAATACATTTTAAATTTTAGTTGAATTTAAGTATTAAAATGCAGTGTCAAAACATGTAAAAAAAGGTTTTTCTTATATAATGTCTTATTTTTTCCATTGCTTTTACAACTAATACTAATACTAACTTCAATCTTGACAGAAACTGCCAAACTTTTTTAGTCCTAAAATGCGCAAGGGCCAAAGTGTGTCTTTTTTGAAACAGCCCGAGTGAAAATATAATTTATTTAGCAGCGAACGTAAGAGTTACCTGATATTGGTTGAAATTTAGCGGAGATAGAGAAGTTTTAATAAAAAACTTGTATATATCTATTTAAGTTTAACATTTTTTAATTTTTGTTTTTAAATATTTCTATATCAACTTTTATTCTATATATATAAAATATATGTTAATTTATTTATATCTATAATATTAATAAGCTAAGCGATTTCTTGTGACCGAAGTTATGTTCTACCATCTTATCACGATTTTGACCAAACGTATATCATTTGAAAGGTATTTCTTTTTAGCTGTTTTCCAAATTTACAGATTTTAAAATTTTTTCCTTTCTTTTGAGTAATTCATACATAAAATTATACATATGCTATGTATGTGTTTATTAACTTTGTTAATGTGTTTGGTAATGAGTTTGTTATCTTCATTCGTAATAATAATAATTCATAAAAGCGTTGGTTTGTGAATCGGCTAAGTTGAAAAATAAAGTTGCCTAGAAATTGCACTCGAATTTCGAGCGCTGGGATTATCTTATTTGAGTAAGTAAGTAAATTATTAAATCTAGAACGAATTTTTATCTATTTAAAACGAGTATAACTTAGCGTCCTCAAAAACAACTATAAATCAAACGACCTTAATAAATATTTCTTCTAAATAGTCTTGCCTTTCATCTTCTTAAATTTGTTTAGCTTCTTCGTCTAATTCAATAGATGTAGTTTTTATTCCTTCTTTCTTGCGGGTTTTCAGATAGATCTCCTATTGGTAGCATATTGGGTTGAATTATTTCTTCCAGATGGTACAAAATTTTGTGAGCTGTAAATATCATATCGCACCTGTACGTCTAGAGTGAGTCAACTCAAAATTTTCAAATTTTTAGTAGAGGCAAAAAAGGATTTTTTAATTTTTGGTATAAAATTTAAAAACAGTTGTTTTTTCGATTTTTTCAATGAACATCAAAAATAACCAGTTATTTGGGTGCAACTCAAAATATGCCTTTTTAGTGGATTCTAAAGAAACTAGTCTTATAACACAAAGAGGGCTACAAATGTATTTTTTTTTTTTTTTTGCGAAAGACTAGAAAAACCGATGTAAGATTTTTACAGTGGATACATATGACCACTGTACAACGTTTGCCTTCAAAAAGTGAAAATTGAAAATTTGTGAGTTGACTCAGTTTAGAGGTACAGGTGCGATATATCTTCAAAATTATTTTGGTCTTATTTACTCATTACCTGTTCCTGTGATATATGCTGCAGTTTGTGGATCGAAAAAAATCTCCTAGCAGTATTTCCATCCTTTGAGTTTCCTTCTTTTTGTTTTGGTGGTAGATTTTGACCCCTGGATGAAGATATATTTCTTTCGTTTGTGTTTTTTTGCTTTCTTTTTCCCCATTGTCATTGTTGTTTCTCAATGTTTCGCCTATCGGATCAAATTCCCAAAAATAACCCAATTTAAGAATGCGTTCCATAAAATTTTTTCTAGCATGAATCCAAATTCGTAAACTTCCTTCAAACTATTGTGTATCTATCTCCAAAAAGCTGAAAAGAACGAATTAGTTGGCATATTAATTACAGTATTAATTGCAATATGTCCAAAAATGACTACAAATCCAAAAGAGAAAAAAATCGATTCAAAGCATCATCTCAAATATATGTAAATAGTGCAATATGTAGTATGCACAAACCTTACATCAGATATGGCAACCCTTACGAAACTGAGAATAGTGGAAATTAGAAGTATAAATACAGAACTATTAAAAAATTCTAAAAATAACGATTGTTTGTTTGGACAGAGTTGTATCTTCTGAAGTTAATACGAATTAAAAGCTGTATGGTATGAAAACTGATTCTAACCACACTGCTCGTAGGCCTGACTTTAGGTGAGTGTGTTAAAGCGCTGACCAAAACGTGCAAGTACGAATGTATGTGAAGGTTCAAACCTTCATCTCATCATGGACCTGATGGTATTTCCAGTTGTATTCTGCTTAATTATGCTAACTCTTTATCAACTCCGTTAAACATTATTTTTAATTTATTAATAAATTTATCTATTTTCAAAAATTATGGAAGGAATCCTACATTATACCACTTTTTTAAATCTGGTAATAAATCAAACATTAGAAACTAGAGAAGCAACGCTAAAATCAAGGCAATTCCTAAATTTTTGAGAGTTTTATTACAGATTTTCTCTGCCATCAAGTTTCATCTTTATTAACACCTGCTCAACATCGATTTCGTAGATGATGTTCAACAATGACAAACCTACTTGAACACTCAACATTAATTAATAGTGGTTTCAACAATGGTCAACATATTGTTGTTATATATATACGGACTTTAGTAAATCTTAGGTAAAGCTAACCACTGCCTATTACTTCGAAAATTGCATTTAATTGAACTTACAACTGCATAAACTGGATTCAATCGTACCTGATTAGTAGAGTGCAATGCGTTCGTTTTCATAATACTACGTCAAAGAACATAAAAGTAAATTCTAGTGTAGCCCTCTTGGGCCAATTTTATTTTCTATTTAATGTATGCTGATGATGGAAAAATCTTCCTTAACTATAACGATTTCCATGAGCAAGCCTTCCTGCAAAAGGGTTAGCTCAAATTAAATTGACTTCCTTAAAAAACGCAAAAAAATGCTAAATGTGACATTTTTAATGAAACTAATAAATGTCGACGTATACTCCGAGCTCCTGCTGAATAATATTGCTTTTAATGTTCTTCAACGTCCGACCCGCTACATCAATCCTTTGGCCATTTAGTATTTCCGCTCAAACTCCGCAAATGGTGATCCGTTCAAAAGAGTATCTGAGAATTTTAATGATCTTTATAATATCATAGATTATTTTTTAAATATTAATGTTGTTAAACGTAACACAATTTTGTTTTTAAATACGTAGTTTTAAATACTATTGTAAACTTTTATATATGTATATTATAAAGTCTGAATGGATTTAAACCCTAGACTAAAAAAAAAATACTATTGTATTGCGTGCATATAATGCAGGTTTGCATCAATCATTGTGAGATACAATTTATGGATATTTATTGGTCTGCAACGCTTTGTTAAAAAGGGAATTAAAAAAAAAATGTTCTGTATGTTTTTATTTTTTGGCCAACTCTGTATGAAAGAAGTCGAAGAAACATTTTAAAAATATTTATGGCGCGAAAATCCAGAATGCAAGCCTAATGGAAATCTGGTAAGAAGAATACGCTCAAAAAAATATATAGGTAATATTACGGGGTACATCAGCTTGAAATTATATGTAATTTATTATTTCATATTACTAGCAGATTCCAGCCCTCGAAATTCGAGTGCAAATTCTAGGATACCCTAGAGGTATGCTAATCAATTATATCTAATTGACAACTCAACACAAAAAACAAACTCATTTTTATTACAAACACATTAAGAAAATTAATAAACATACACATAGCATTGTATAATTTTATGTATGTGTTAGCAGCAAATTTAAATTCAGTTTACTCCAAAAAAAATTTTAAATTTAAAAATCGGTAAAGCTGGTGAACAGCTAAAAAAAATACCTTTCAAATGTGGCATGTGTGGTCAAAATAGGATTAAAACTGACACAGTAGCATCGGTAACAAGAAATCTCCTTGCCTATTATTATTATAGATATCTATTTGTGCAACTTGGACGAATAGCGTATAATCAGCTTAAGAAGAATCTCAAGTTTGAGAAGATGATTATGATATGTTATGGTGTAGGGATTTAATACAAACGGAAGTCTACGAAACCACATAGCATTCCCATCTACAACGACATAACTGTGGACCCGATAGGGTCACTTGGTTACTACATGTCATTCTCTTAATCTTACCTAACCTAAATTTTCCCGAATGCTGATTTTTGTGTTTGAATGTTCTCTGCACTCAAAATACATTCATTGGGGCTACCGAATTTATTGCCAACCGAACTGCGATTAAGCTAAAATCCAAATTTTAAGTTGATTACGATTACATTTAGATCTTTCAATAAAATATATTTTTTCGCAATAGAAAATTTTGGTTGATACTATTAAAAATACTGTTTCAACACTTCAGATTTAGAATTTTTTTATTTAGCCAAACTGATTTGAATTTGTTTTGCAATAGAAAAATGCACCAAAAAATAGAAATAACTGGATCATTCAATTTAAAATTACAAACCCTACTACTTTGAAAAACTTGTAACAGAACGTATGGCAAGACTAAGTATATCTTATACCACGAGTATTAGATCCGACTACGCTAAGAGCATAATTGGATATAGATAATAAGAATAAACCAAACTAGCAGATATGAAAAAGTTAACAGCGTGTTCTATATTCTATTATCCTATATTCTTTAGTTACAAACATAAACAAACCAAATTTGAGAAAAATATATGCAATATGTTTGTTTGATAGATTTATGTTAACATTTTTAAGCAGCTTTATATGGGAACTATAAATATAACTATTTTTCTTAACCAAGTCTCTTATATCTCCATGTCAACATGGAATTTATTGAGGAATGTCACAAACTTAACGGTTTTTGGTGAGTATTATCAGCTTTAGAATTACGCTAACTGACCTCTCTAAGACCTTCGATAAAGTATCCTTAGATATTCTCTATTGTAAGTTGCAAGGAATGGGTTTACATTCAAATTTATTAATGTGGATAAAGTCATATCTATAAAATAGGGTAGGTGTTGAAAGTTATGAAACTTTCGAGGTAGCATCTTGGGTACGCTGTTTTTTAATCTTTTAATAAATGATGTATATAATTGGTTTTCTAATATAAATTATTTTGCTATATGCTAATGACTTAAAAATATGTAATAAGATAAATTCTATTAATCATGTAGACAACCTGCACAAATGGTGTTCACTCAATAACCTTCAATTAAATCTTGCAAAGTGGCTTTATATCTATTTCATCAAATCCAATTCAAATGGTCTTCAGAATTGGTAATTATAATTTGAAAACTGCAGACTCAACAATTCATATTTTATTCCACATGCAAATTATATTATTCCAAAGGCTTATTCCATACTTGCATATAAAAGAAAGAGTTGTCCCGACTTTTCGATCCATCTACGTTTGGATTGTTATATAAGTCTTACGTTGGATCAATTTTAAAATATGCTACTGCTGGTTGGAGCCCAAATTTTGGAATATACATCTCTCGTAGAGAGAAGGGCAACGTATATTCCTTAAATACGCACTTTAATCATTTAAGTTTGTTGATCCTATCCCCTCATATAGATCAAAAGGATTGTTATTACTTTTCTCGAAACTTTAGAATATCGACGGAAACTTCAAGCGGCATTATTTGTCTTTGATATAATTACTGGAGGTATCGACTGTCTTTATTTGTTATCGCAAATACAATTGTATTTTCCACCTAGAATACTTCTTCACCATAATATATTTAATGTTCCGTGTCATCGCACAACGCGAGATTTGAACGTGTGCTAGTATTCACCAACTCAGCATTGTTGCAGAATAAAGTGCATACCAAATTTAATCATATAGTCTAGACCGACTATACAATACCATATACCATGCGTTTAGAGATCCTATCTCTTAGACCCAACTAACTGACATAGAAAATAAGCTTAAATCAAATTTGAGTGGGATTTTTATTAATTTTTTTGGCTGCAGATATGAAAAAGTTCATATCGGATGCTATATCTTTGTAGGAACTAGGCCCAAAAATGGACCGATCCTGGCCATGTTTGGTAAAGTCTCTTGCATTTTGCAAAAATATATACAAACAAAATTTGAGAAGAATCAGTGCAATATTTTTGTTTTTTGATAGATTTAAGTGAAGATAGGGAAGCAGCTCTATATGGGATCTATGACTAAGAGTTGTCCCATAGGGATCATTTTTGGCCTACTCATTAATGGATGCAACAAACGCATATAAACCCAATTTGACTAAGATCTATATGACAACTTGGATCTTATGGCAATTTATGTCGATTTCATAGGGGTCATTTGTATGGGGGCTAGGTCTGAACATGTACCGATTCTCACCAATTTCAACAGCGTTCATCCTACGGGCGATAGAAGTTTATATGCCAAACTTAGTCAAAATATATTCATATTTACGACCTGCAGTTTGATTATAAGGTTTACATGGACACACAGACGGACGGACGGACGGACGGACATCGTTAAATAGAATCTGATAGTGATTCTGATTCAATCGGTATAATTAAAGATGGGTCTCGGTCAAATATTTTTGATAGTTACAAACAGCAGCACAATGTCATTATACCCAAACCACATAGTGTATAGGGTATAAATATATTTCTATTTGTGACCTTATTACAAAGTTAACATGGACACACAGACAAACAGAGAAAGAGGCAGACATAAGGATGGACAGACATCGCTAATTCGACTCAGAAAGTAACTATGAGTTGATCGGTATAATAAAAGTTTTGTATAGGTTATATATCTTTTGTAGTTACAAAAATTAATACAAGTTCATTACAACATCACCGCATAGTGGAAGAGGGTGTAAAATGAATTTTTAACTCTTTTAACAATTTTTGAAAAACAACATTTTCACATACTTTTTACAAAAATACAGACGATATTACTTATAGTACTTTTAAACATATACAACACATTTTTGTAAAGAATTCAGTTTAAGTTATTTCGATTTGATATAAAGGGTGATTTTTTAAGAGCTATAGGAAAGTTTTCCAAAAAAAAAAAAAACACATAAAATTCAGAAAAATGCATGAAATCTTTATTTGAATCGATAGTACGGTCCATATAAATTAGTGTTTAAAGATTATTTCATGCAAATGTTGTCCGTGACTGCGCCTCAAATGGTCCATCCGCTTAGTCCAATTTTGGCATACTCTTTCCAACATTGCGGCCGGTATCTCACGAATAAATGTTTCAATGTTGTCTTCCAATGCGTCAATTGAAGCGGGATTGTCTGTATAGACATGAGCTTTAACATAGCCCCACAAAAAAATAGTCTAAAGGCGTTAAATCGCACAATCTAGGCGGCCAATTGACCGGTCCCGAACGTGAAATAAAATGTTCACCGAACTCGCCTCTCAATAAGTCCATTGTTGCGCGTGCTGTGTGGCATGTGGCACCGTCTTGTTGTCATGCAAGTCAAGCTCTTGCATTTTGGGCAAAAAAAAGTTGGATATCATCTCTCGGTAGCGCTCACTATTCACAGTTACGTTACGATTCGCATCATCATTTATATTTAAAAACCCTTTTGAAAAACAGTAGAGATCGTTTCATACACAGAAGAAATTTTTTTGTTTTGCTGAAAACGATCTCTTTTTATAACATATACCATTTTGTCGAGAGGGTATAATGAGTTTGTGCTGTTGTTTGCATTTGGCTTAAGGAAGATCGCCCATATAAATTTGTGGAAATTGGTCCTCATTAGGACCATGTCTTCATACATATTAGACCGAATTCAATTCCAACCTCTTATACAAATCTCAATGAAATATGGTTTATATGTTTTTATTTTACGAATTAATCAACACTCCAAAAAAGAACCCCCTAGATTAATTTTTAGTTATAGTCCCCATCTAAAACTGTTACCCGATATTGAATTAAATCTTCCCAAAAAAAAAAAATAATTCAAGTTTGGTTGGTAAGTATATGATTTTGAAATCTATAAATAACCTCCCAATAAATAGTCATATTTGCAATAATTTTGAACCTAGACCGCATAAGATATTTACAACTGATACGATATCTGCAGATAACAAATACATAAAGAGCTGTTAAAATTTTATGTTCATTATTTTCTATGTTCAATAATGACCTCTTCTGGTGGGAATGGATCTAAGGGGTATCTAGAAGTCGAAGAATACAATATAGAAATTATTTTAAGAACCCTTTTCTAGTTGAAGTTTCTAACAATTTTGTTATTAGTAGTTCCTACTAATCAAAAGCTGACACCAACTGTGACAACATTTTCAATTTTCTTTGCTGCACTTTTAGTTTCTATTTTCACATATACTTATACTTATATATATAAGTAAATTCAACCAAGGCCCCTTTTTCTTGAAGGCCTTTCGTAACCTATTCGCCGAAACCACATAAAAAAATTTACTGCTTACATTGTCTGGTAATCTTATTGAACACCCTCAGAACAGAACAACCACCACAGCCACATGAATACCTTAAACACTACAACTACATATGTGAGTGCATAAATATTGTATGTTGTCTGAACACTGCAGCAACTAATAAAATTACAATTTTATTTTATTTTTTTTTTTCTGTTACAAATTATTAATTGAGGTCGTTATAAAAAGTATTTCTTCGTTAATATGTTCTATACAGCCAACCAAGAGAACGAAATGAAGGGAAAGTTTTTATTTTCAGTATTAATTTTTTAATATATGTTCCTGCAAGGAAGTGCATCTTTCTGCATCACTGGTTGCCTGTATAACATATATATAGTGTTGGTTTGTAATGTATGTGTCTGGTATTGAATTTGTTGATGTTGTTTTCTGTTTTATTTTAATTTGGGATTTATGATATAGAACGATCGGTTGTAGACCAAACCGTATGTTTGATCACATCATAAATTGTATTTTTTTTTTTTTTTTTGACAAATTTATTTTTAGTTTTTGTTTGCTCATGATGTCTAGTCAATTAGGGGATTTTTAGATGACATAAACAAGTGTAAAGGTTTTTTTTTTTAAGTAAACTAATGTTATTGAATGTATAAATAATTTTTTTAATTAGTTTTTGAATTCAGTTTTCCTTTTTCGTTTCAAGGTTGATTGACAATTTATCAAGGATATATGGAACATTTATTTTAAACGATTTTTCCAAATGTGTTCCAAGTTGCATGAAAGTGTTGACATCACCTGTTCATGGGTTGTTTATGTTTTTTTTTAGTAAATGGAAATGACAGATAATAAAGTTTGTCGCAGAGTGAAATTAACATTTTATAGTTGATCTAACACGCAATAACAGCTTTAGTATAAAGTAATAGTTTTGCATTGTTACAGGTTTTGTCTAAAATATATTTGATAGATTTTTCAAAAAATTTTTGGAATAAACATTTATTTCTTAAATCATTGAATATAAGCTGTTAAGAAAGTTTTTATTAATTTCGAAATATGCAAAATTAGTAAAAGGGGATTGAACTCATATATGGGGATATTAATAACACTAGCCAACAATGTTTTGGACTGGAGCAACCAAATCTGCTTCCTAGAGTAATTAGGTGGGCTGAATTCGAATCTGTAATTGGTTTTTCTCTTTCACGTCAGGTTTTCGATATAGAAAAAGAATGCTTTTATTCGTTTTTTACATAAAAAATTATTAGTTTATTTAAGAATCAATGAATTTTCAGAAGTGAATGGCGTTATTTGAACGTCGTTTGTTTTTGTTGGTTCGGTTTCACGTATTAGAGTCCAGTAATAGTCTCCCAGCATGCTTTTGTCCCACAATCCTTGATAATTTCTTTAAATTTTTATTAAATCTTGGTGAGCACACTCCCCTTGTTCATCGCTCACCGCACCTATGTTTTGTGGAGAAAAATCTAAATGTCAATGAAAATGCATTCTAAATGACATTTGTGCACCTAATTCGTGATAACTTTTCAATAATTCAACAACAATTTTGTAGTTTCCACTGTTACTGTTTCCAAGAAAACTGTCCACAATGCTCTTGAAAGATTTCCAGGCTGCACATTCTTTCTCTAATAAACATTGTGAAAAATTGTCATCATTCCCGTCAGCTTCCCGATCTGAGGGCCAACATATATTGCCTTCTTTGATTTTAGCATATGAAGTTTAAGAAAAAACTGCCAAAAATATTAAAATGCTGCACCATCTTCTTAAAAAGGCCCAATTTCATGTGCAGCGGCTGAAGAAGAACGTCATTTGGATCAATTAATGGTTTGTTCTAAATGTTTTGTTTTCTGTTCTGGTGAATACCCAGTTCTTTTTGGCCACTCTGTTCTGATGTAGTGATGACAAGTAGCGCGACTATCCCATAGACAACTGAAACCACAATATTTTGTGAAACCTCCTTGCATACCAGTCAACAAACCAATGACCTGAAACAGATTAATTTACAGTTATTTATCTACGATGGTCTGTTCTGTATATACAAAGAAATTTAAATCACACACCTTAAGTCCCCACAGATCTTCCAATTATGATCGTTATATTTGAGTAATGCCAAAATTTCAGTTATTGATTTCTAGTTTTCCTTTGTATTAATGACATGAGCAATTGGTATGGATGGTTTTTCATTCCAATTATACAAAAGAAGAGCCTTTGAACTATACTTAGAGCCATCAATAAATAATCTCCATTCAGTATTGTTATATGGCTGGTTCATTTTTTGAAATAAACCATCAACATCAGTACAGTATAGAATAGAGTGTTTCTTTTAAAAATAAGCAGCCTCTTCCAAGCTTCTACCTGTATAGATTGTTACTTTTGTCCCAACTGCATGATGTTTCCACTGCTGCATGCGTGAAGCTAGTAATTCTGCGTCTTGCTTCGTTAAATGTAAATCCCGAATTAGATCATTCAGCTCAGCTTGAGTCACTAAATGGCGTTCATCATCAGCCTCATACAAACTACCACTTCTGGTGAAAGACGTTTCGGACTCACTGCTCGTAGCACTGGGAATGACTAATAATGGATCATTCGATGAACGCTGAACTGGTTTGGAAACAGTAAGTAATATTTTTTCGATTTTTCTTATTGAATCCAGCAATTTTTGTTAAACAGAAATAACAATCGATTTGGTGGTTACTTGACTCTGTCCAAAGTACTGGAATTGAAAAATCGAAATAGATTTTCTTGCCATTTGACCATTTGTACAAAACAGTTCTGCAACTATTGCGAAACATTGTCGGTGTCCACGGTTTGCCCAAGTTTCTGACAGCAAAACCAAAATAATGTAAATATGCATATTTTAATGATTCCGATATTGCATATCCTTTTTTGCAACCAAATATTCACCACACAAAAAGCAAAACTAGCTTGAATCAGTAACACACAATCTCTCTGAAATGCTTAAATGCTACCATTATGAAGATTTAGAATGAATGTGGGCTTCTGTCAAATTAATAACTGCGAAATTGTAGTGTCAGTATTGACTGTTTTACAGCATTACCAGCAAAAATGAGCAAGACGTGATAGCCCAATTTTTATGCCAGATTCGAATTCAGCGCACCCAGATAAGTTAAAAAACATGCTTTGTTTCTGTAGTAAATTTTTGTTTTAAATTTGTACACCAGTGTAGTCATTAGTAAAAGCGATTTTGTTGTAAATATCCACTTTTATATTACTTGGTATGACAAAAAATCAGCTCCTTTTCCATAATGGCAAGTTTTGGCCTAGAAATAGGAAGAGTCGACAACCACATAGGTTTCATTTTCCACTGCGAAATATCAGAGGAGACTTTTAGCCAGATTTTTTACCTCCATACATGCCTTTAAATTGATCTCGCAACTTCTGTACCTTTAGGTGTGTAGACCTGCACTTTTTTGTCCTTGCTCGCAAAAAACACCGAACTGTTTGTTTTTAAAACAGCTTTTCTGTTAGAGAGGTTTCAAAAGTTCTTTAGAAAAGTAATTTATTTATTTGCCTTGTGTGTTAGAAATGATCCATTTGTTTCCATTTCCTGGGATGTTTCCGATGATAAGATGTTCATTGTTTATTTTAGTTATAAGTGAAACCTCTTGTGTTTCCATTCTAGTCTCTCTGCAAAATTTTTAATATATATGAAGTGGCAATTCATGTTCTAGCTTTAGTGTTCTCAATCTTTATACACGGACCTAAAGAACGAGATGATTTTGACTTAACCCTGCTGTTAGGTTAAGCCCATTTGGTCCAATTTTTGGATTGTTTCCTTTGTAATTTTTGAACGGTGACATATAGTGACTTAATTTTTTAGCTCACGTGGTCTTTTTATAAAACCATGTTATATACAAAAATTCAAGGTTCTGACTTAAAACAGAACTGAGAAAAATAAAAAATTACGAATCTTAGGTTAAGGGACCATTTGGTCCATAGTACATTTTCTTTGATTTTTTTTTACATTTATTTATTGCATTTGTCATTGCATGATAGCAACATGTTTTTCGGTTAGTTTTGCAAATAAACTTGCTGCAAATGGAGCATTTTATATCAGACTTAGACTTGCAGCAACTATAAATTCCACGCTTTCGAGCCCCTGAATGAGAAGTATTATTTGGAGAGGCCACTGGAACTATGCATGGTGATCGTATATCAGTCAATAACTGTGCTGAGAACTCTTGTTGAGATAATCTAGCCCGTTTCATCATATACGCGTTAACCAGAGAACGTGCTAGTTGCCGCAAAAACTCTGGTCTCCTGCGATTCCGATCAGCTGGAGCCCATGAAACGTAGATTTCAGAAAATATTATGTACACATTCAATGCGGATATATCCAGTATGTTTGCAAATACAATGTTTGGCCATCGATTTGTTTTGCGTTTTGTGCTGTAGTAACCAACCATTTGATCAGCAGTATCTACGCCACACAGTGGTCAATTTCGCGAGATAGCGGTCAAAACTCTATAACTTTTGACCGGATCGGTATTTTTTTACGCAATTTATTTTGTTCAATAGGAGGGACTTTAGGCTTCAATTTGCGTGTTCAAACGTAAAAATCGACTGATAGGAACGTAAGTAATTTGGAGTTAAAAATTCATTTTAATTTTTTGTTGAGTTTCCATGTAAAAGTTGAATATTTTGACATTTTAAATAGGTATTTTTTTTTATAATTTCTTATTTTCTTCAATCGTATTTTACAACCAATACTTATTTATTATTCCTAAACTTAATTTTGGTCAGAAAATGCCAACATTTGGCCCCTGACATTTATTTAGTCTCAATATTCACAGGGGCCAAAGGTTGGTTTTTTTGGAAGAAAGCTAATTCTTGTGAGGATTAAAGTGAAAAATAACACTGAAATTCCCAACAATATCAATACCATTTGGATATATTATATACAGAACACAACATCGATAAAATTTTAAGTAAACTTTTACTATTGATTTGAAGTGCACATATATTTTATTTAAATGTATTAATAAAAATTTATACTAAAATTAGAAACAAATTATAATCTTTAAACTAGTATTAATTAAACAATATTAGTAAAAATTTCTTCCAAATAGCTTTGATTTTCATTTTGCAGTAGTTGTTTAGCTTCTTCATCTAACTCTAATTAGGTTGATTTCCATTTTTGTCGAATACTGGACATAAATGGGTCTGATGTGCACAACAAAATATTAATAAGATCTTCATTAGTACAATATCTGGAAATTTTTCTTGTATTGTGCTCGCGAAAGAATCTATAGTCCTTGTTCCTTTTTTCTTGGGCTTCTTCTGAGAGATCTCCAATTGGAAGCATATTGTGCTGAATTATTTGTTCCCCATGGAACAAAATTTTGTGAACTGTGGTTGGCATATGTCTCCAAGAATATTTTTGGTTATAAAGGGTTGCTGTCTCATTAGCATACTGACCAAATTTTTTTGCATCTATCTTTTTGCTACATGCTATAACTTGTAATATGATTTGGAATCGTCGTATTAAATCATAATCTACTCCAGTTATAGAAGCTGCAGTTTCTGGATCGGAAAAAATTCTCCTTGCTGTGTTTCCATCATTAGAATTTCCTTCTCTTTGCTTTGGCTGGTCAATTATAAGGCCTATCTCACGGTATTTTTCTTGAATATCTTTTTTTTTTTGCTTTCTTTTTTCCAAATTTTCTTTGTTGTTTCTCACTGTTTCGCCTAACGGGCCAAATTCCAAATCGTATCCCAATTTAAGAATATGCTCCATAAAACGAATTCTAGCATGAAGAGGTGACATTCCAAATTCATATGCTTCATTAAAACTATCGTCTTGTGTTGGTGGTTGGCTCAATTGACTTGATGTTTTTTGGCATATGGTGCAGCTTGACGATGACTTTGTTTTGGTTAAAGCTTGTGCAACTTTTCCATCAATCATTGTGAGACACATTTTAAAATTTACTTCAATGTCTTGGTCATCAAATTTAAATGTTACTGGTTGAAGTTCTTTAATTTGATCATTTATTTTTCGAACTTCTTCATCTATGACATCTTGAGTCTCCTTTTTGTAAGCAAACTTTATTGGTCTACAAAATTTTGTTGACGAGGCATTTCATTCTTCCATACATCTATCTCTGCAGCTCTACTAGTTGACGGCTCTGAACCAATATAAGTTTTTGTTAAACGTAATGGAACGAAAGAAATCATGAATAAATTGGCATCTGATGAATTTTCCGCATTACATTGTTTGTATTGTTTCTGGCCAGAGGACCCATCACATCCCCATTTAGAAATTAAAGTCATGCTGCAATTTTTAAACTTCTTTAAATGGTCAGCATCAAATGTCTTTAATAATCGTTCTGCAGTGTGTTCAAGAAGATCCTGCAATTTTATTTCTGTTGAACTTGAAGTTACACTAATAGCAGTTGGTGAAGGTAAGCAATCTTTTTTGGCAGAAACTATATCTCGATATGATGAAAAAATTCCACAATTTTTTTCATTGGTTCGCTTCCGCAATTCTGTATATTGGTTTTTAGTCATTTTCAAATCCAAAAATAGTGCAAATGCTTCTTCTGGAGTAAATTTATTTTCTTCAGTTGGTGTCGGCATACTTTCTAAAATCCTTTTTGTGCGTCTGGGGCTTGCTTCCACTATTTTTTCAATGATAGCAATTTTACCCTTTTTAGTTTTCGATGGTTGAATTTGATGCAGAAATGAATCCTTTATGATGCTACAAGAAACTTCTTCATTGATATGTTTAAGCTTGCGTCTTCGTGATCTTTCACTACAATTATCAATTGGCATTGCTGGTCGACCACCTTTTCCAGTTTCCGTGGTAGTTACTGATGGCTTTTTAAAAATAATTTTATTTCTTAGCCATTCTTGGTTGCGTGAGTAAAACAATTTCTTGTTTCTGGAACATTGATTGTACCGTTTTCTTAAAGTATTTAAAAAGTTTTTTATTTTTAAGTTATGAATTTTAATTTCTTGTTTGTCGCATATTTTGAAGAATGGATTATTCATTATATGTAAAATAATGTCGTTTTCATCTTTCCGTTCAAAATATATATCAGATAGAACACTATAACTGAATTTAGCCATTGTTTAAACAATAATGAAGAAAAAAAAATGAATGCATGGATTAATATACTATTGCTCGAAGTTTCAACATGATCTTTTTTACCTCTTTGAAACATAATATAACAGGTAGTTGGTTTTACCAGTTATTTCCATTGGTTTTAAATTTATTTGCAATTTTCACGTATTTAAGTTGTGTAATATTAGATGGCAAAAAAATCTGTTTTACCTTTTCCAAATGAATTGCTAGATACCACATAATTTGAGAGTTAACATGTACTGGCAATAATATAAAAGGTACTAGGTTTTACCAGTTATTTCCATTGGTTTTAAATTTATTTGCAATTTTCACGTATTTAAGTTGTGTAATATTAGATGGCAATAAAATCTTTTTTACCTTTTCCAAATGAATTGCCAGATACCACATAATTTGAGAGTTCTATTGTCATTTTTGTCAAAATTTTGATACACCCTTCTATGTGGACTAGGTCCAAATATGGGCCAACTTTTGCTAATTTTAACAGAATTATTTTTTGGGTCAATAAGAACTCTTGTACAAAATTTCATCAAAATATATGCATAATAGCCACTTTCACATACAAATAACTTCTCAAAAAATATGACGTGCATTTGTACCGAATATCTTACCTTGGGTCAGAAAAATTGCTGTAGCTCAAAAAGCGCAGTCCCGATGCATGGACATGTATATATAGGAATGTAGGGGAGAGTTAGGACTACAAAATAGTAAATTTGTGTTTTGACTCACAGGAGTTGTGCTCTATGAAGCAGGAAATTTCCGAGAAATTTGACCTTTTTTAAAAAAAAAAATTTAAGTTAAGTTACAACACAAAATTTATTTCGTCCAAAAATCTTGAAAAACAAAAAAGTTATGATCATTTAAACTTTAAAAATTAACTAAAAATATCATAAATTTACTAAATTCTGAAAAAGCCCATTTTGGACCACCCTGTTCTCAGTGAAATAGTTGAAACAGAGTTCTAATTTTTTGGCTCCCGAGGTTTACTACTATCTACTTTCATATGAGTCTAATAATCTTAAAATCGGAGAACAAAAACCAAAAGGAGTTTTGGCCGCTATCTCAAAATATTGACCACAGTGCGCCACCTAAAAGAAATGAAGTATTAGAAATTATAGGAGAACATAAAACTAACATACCTTTCGTTGAATTGTAATACGAAACAATCTGTGGTTTTTTCTTCAATCCACACTCATCAACTGCAACTGTCTTGTGCATTGAACTAATCAACATTGTTGCTTTGTTCTTGTGGCTGATGTATGATACTAATGTCGCAATGCCATCGAATAGTACAAAGGGAGTTTTTTGACAGTCAGCAATTTCTGAGGAATGAATGCTTTATTTTTGCGTACTGTTCCCACATATCTAAGTTTCCATTCCTGAAGTTTTTTTACCAACTCAAAAGTGGAAAAAAAATTGTCGCCTATTATATTTTGCCCTTTCAAGCCTTCTGTTAAGTCCACTACAACGCGTTGCCCTTGATTCTTTTCAGGCTGTGCATTTCTAGGCTTACCAAGGTATGGTTGTATTTTCCACATGTAGCGTGACTTAGAGTTCACCGATAACCAAAATTTCAAACCATATTTTGCTGGTTTTTATGGCATAAACTGGGGGGCGGTAAAAACAACAACTAAGCTGACAGAATGTCATTGCATCTGGACACTGTAAATCGAGTTGGTCCTGGTTGCGTTGAGTTAATATTCTCAGCCGTAGCTCCAATAGTCTGAGGTAATGGAGTGGCACTCCAAACCATTATGTTTTTAGCAATAAAAAACGAATGAACAGAGCTAGCTGCAGCTAGGATAAGTTCCCGTTCAGTATCTGTTTCAGAAGAACTTGTTTCGCTATTTTCTGAAATATAATCAAATTCCGAATCTAAAATATCGGAGTCACTTTCTGCATTGAGTAGTTCTCGTATCTGATCTTCGTTCAAGTTTGCCATGTCATAAGTAAAACACTTCTGAACTATTGAAAACAACTCAAAAAGGAACCACGCAGTACAAATATTTGTGCTTCTTTACAACAAAAATCAAAAAAGGGGGATCCCACAATTGTCTTTTACATATTTAATCTATCTTGAATAAAGAAAAATGCAAAAAAGGGGAATCCCACAATTGTGTTTTACATTAGCTATCCTGAGTAAAGAAAGATGCAAAAAGGGAACCCCTTAACAAATTTTTACATTAGCTGTGTTGAGTAGAGATTTTCGCTGGTCACGTGATTTGCGTGGTTCACATGGATCACACGTGAGCGTGAGTTATTTAAATTTTACTGACGTGAGTAGTGCGTGAGTAAAGAAAAATTCGAGTGAGTGATTCATGAGAGATTATAAAATTTCTTGCGTGAGCGTGAGCCAAAATTTACTCACGCGCCCATCTCTAGCGTTGAGTAAAGCTTAAATCTTATATATATTTACGCTGATCCCTGACTCACTGACTGACTGACTGATTCTGTAACGCTGAAATAATACACATAGAACTCCCTACAAAGCTATGCGAAATACACAAACAAAATTTAATCTTTCTCATTTTATACAAACCCACACACAATTTTCTCTCTTCTATGTTACCGACCAGTGCTGCTAATAAAATCTTCTGAAAATCGACAATTTTGGAAACTAAATCACCAAAATCGTCATTTTTAAAACAAGAAATTGTCAAGAAAATAAAAATAAAACACGACAAAATATTACAAAAGGAAACAATAAAATTTAATTATATAATTCATATTACGAATATTATTACAGCATTGGTTATTTCTACATATAAAAATGTATTAGTGGTGAAATTTCAACGGAAAAAATTTAACACAGCAATCAACTAAATAATTTTATTGATATGTATCTATAACTGAAACATATAATATAGGTTTAAAGTATCGCCGTAATTAAAACTTAAATCTTAAATAGAGATGCTATTCATGGTATTTCCGTTTTGAAACGACTTGACCCAGAATTAAATATATACATATTTTGTAATTCCCATTTACACTGAACAAAAACTATCAATTTTCGATAAACAACCCATTAATTGTTAACCCTTGAAATCGAAATTTTTATACTACTGAAATTTTTAAATCTTCTATCATCATTTTAACAAATCATTTTAACAAATTGAAAAATCGTCGAAATTGCAATAAGTTATTTAAATTGGCAACACTGCTAACGACAACAGCACTACATATGCAGATTTCGTGTTACATATGGAACAAATGAGTCCAAAAAATGCATCAAAAAAATATTAATTAATGAAATTTTAAACATTTTTATTTTTCTCATTTAACGTCGTGCGATATTCATACATACTTCTTTTATCAAACTAAAGTTTTCCGTTTGTCTGTTTTGTTTTTCATCTCAAAATTGTTTTGTATTGTTAGGAGTGCTTTCGCTCTGGTTCTCTGATGGCCAGCACTTACCAAAGAGTATGCTTTTTTGATAAATATTTGAGAAATAAGAGATCTTCAATGTGGATTTTGTTGTTGTCCAACGTATGATTTCGTTATAGCTCTGTATTGAAAAGCCCTTGAAAAAATAGTGCAATATTGAGTTTAAAATTTAAATTATTGTAACTTTGCATAATTAAATTACAATGTAATTTTAGAGAGAGCTGGGAAATAATTTTTCACTCATAATATTAATTTTTGCATAATTTGCTTTAAAAAAAATTTAGGCAAACATAAATTACGTAAATAGGTATATTTAAGATCTTAATTTGAATAATTTATTGAAATTATCATGGAAGAATTAAAGGCGATTTTTTTTAAGTAAAACTAATATGCGCTTATTTTTTCTTTTTTCTTTTTTGGATTTATAGATAACTTTGCAAAGAATGTAGTTCATTTTTTTCAGTTTACAGTATGATGAAATATGCAATATTTTTTCTTTTTTGTGTAGGTGTATTGGTATTTGCATTTCCTTAAGGGGTGGTAGGTTTTAAAACCTTTTTTTGCATTTCTCTTCCTGAATGCACAACATGTCGAGAGTGTTGTGTCAATATTTTAAGTAAATCAGAGCAAAACTTAAGAAGATACAGCGTTGGGTGATTTTTTAGCTATTATCTTTTTGGCAACACTGGTTTAAACAGCTGACGCACGTTTCGTGTTTTGTTTCATTGTCAAACATCTTCAGTTTGGTCTATAATTTAACCATGAATCGTCTTACAAACGAACAACGCTTGAAAGTTATTGAATATTATTAACAAAATGCGTGCTCTGTTAAGAAAGTTCATGCCGCGCTTCTTCCATTTCATGGTCAGTTTAATCGACCAACTGAAGCGGCTATTCGGGCTATTGTGACTAAATTTCGCACCAAATTTACATTGTTGGACATTAAACCACCAACACGCTTACGTAGTGTGCGAATTGAAGAAAATATCGCAGCTGTATTGGCCAGTGTTAATGATGACCATCAATTATCGATTCGTCGCCGTTCGCAGCAATTGGGCCTCTGTTACTCAACAACGTGGCAAATTTTACAGCTGGTGCAAGATTTGAAGCCCAACGACCTACCGCAACGTAGAATTTTTGGTGAATGGGCTCTTGGAAAGTTGGCCGAAGATCCACTTTTTTACCGAAAAATTGTGTTCAGCAACGAAGCTCATTTTTGGCTCAATGGGTACATAAATAAGCAGAATTGTCGATTTCGGAGTGAACATCAGCCAGAAGCATTGGAAGAGCTACCAATGCATCCAGAAAAAGTCACAGTTTGGTGCAAGAGCTTGACTTGCATGACATGTGGATTCAACAAGACGGTGCCATATGCCACACAGCACGCGCAACAATGGACTTATTGAGAGGCGAGTTAGGTGAACATTTTATTTCACCTTCGGGACCGGTCAATTGGCCGCCTAGATCGTGCGATTTAACGCGTTTAGACTATTTTTTGTGGGGTTATGTTAAAGCTCATGTCTATACAGACAATCCCGCTTCAACTGACGCATTGGAAGACAACATTGAAGCATTTATTCGTGAGATACCGGCCGAAATGTTGGAAAGAGTATGCCAAAATTGGACTAAGCGGATGGACCATTTGAGGCGCAGTCACGGTCAACATTTGCATGAAATAATCTTCAATCACTAAATTATATGGACCGTACTATCGATTCAAATAAAGATTTCATGCATTTTTCTGAATTTTATGTGTTTTTCTTTGGAAAACTTTCCTATAGCTCTTAAAAAATCACCCTTTAGTATATAAATCCGTTTTTAAAAAACTTTAAACCGATTTTTTTGCAAATAAATGTTCGAAGTCCGTGAACATCATAACTCAAAATCTTCTTGACCGATTCTTTTGAAATTTTAGACACTATATCTACACATTGATCATAAGGTAACCACGAAAGTTTTTTTTAATTCCAGTTTCTTCCCCATTTTTTAACAACAAATTCCCGAAATTGTATAGCAAAAATCGTTTTTCACTTCAAAATTCTGCAAAAAAAAAAAAAAAAATGAAAAACTCTTCGTCACTACTTCAGGAAACATATCACCTTTTGAACGCATTTCGAATTTTTTATTTCACATGGTCCGGTAACGAGTTATGATGGTCACCGCAAAACAACAACGCCTCGGGATATTGGCTGTTACGGACTTATTTATTAAAATTTTTAGTTGAAAATTTTTTCAAAGATTATGCAAAATACGACTTTCATTAACTTTTAACACTTTACCCCCCCCCCCCCCCCCCACGCCCTTTAAGAAACTTTTAGGAACCTTGCTCTAAAACTTTTGTTTTTCTATGCTATTTTATTTTTTTTCTACAATAAAATGGAGTGCGGTTATAACGAACTCGGCGGGACCGGCCAAATTAGTTCGTTATAGACTAAGTTCGTTATAACCGTAGAATTTATTTGTTTTGTCCGAAAGGTTTAAAAACTTTTTTTTAGTTGAATAAGTTTATTTATTTTGATGTGTCTTAAAAAGTTATAAAACAAAAATTAAATTATTAAAAAGATACATATTAATAGTTTTTCCGAGTTTCTATCAAAATAAAATATTTTTTTAAAATCATATAATATTAAAAACTCCTTATGTATAGAAGCAGAAAGTATAAAGCAAAGGTTGGCTACTGGACGTTTTGCAAAACTTCATTTGAAAATCGAAGTTTTTGGTTTGTATTTTTTACAACTGTTTTTCGATTTTTTTTTTTTTAAGAAATTTAAAAAACATTAAAATTAATTTTTTTTAAATATATAAAATATAAGAAAATTCTGAAATGAAAAAAAAAAATTTGTTTGTTAAAGTCAAAATAAACGGGCGCCTAGGCGCCACACAATCCTCTAGTTAATAATATTTAGGGAGAAGTGATCCAAAATAGATACAAATATATGATTAAATGGTTATTTTGTATGAATATTGAAGTATGGACCAAATGCTCCATCAACCTAACATTCGTAAGCTTTTTCTAACCCAACAGCAGTGTTAAATGACCGATTAGTATAAGATTTTCAAAAAAAAAAAATATGTCCTTATATTTACTTTTGGAAGTAAAATCAAAAATTAAAAGGATCCACGATTACACTTTGTTTTGCTAGTCTCAAATTTGAACCTTCTTTTAACCTGCAAATTACTCCATGAAATTATAATGAATTTGAGTAGATCGAAAAAATACTCATAAACAGTGTTTAATCGTTGATTTTGGTTTAATCATAATCATGGCTTGATTGTAGTTAACAAAATATTCCTATTATATGTTGCTTCGTCTCAGGTATTTATTCTAACATGTTATTTCTGCCGTAGTTTACTTCACCAACCATAATTCGATTTACTTATTGCAACTAAAATATGCAACACTACGTATCAATGTTGTTTAATAAGAAACTTTAGAGAAAAAAATCTGAAGTTTATAAATTTTTAATTAATATTTGTTCATATAACGAAGAGACAAATTTTTACTGACTGCATAGATAAAGTCAAATTTAATTGCAGAAATTCCTATATAAGGCTGGAATTTTTAAACTGAGAATTCTTAAACTTTTAATATTTTCTATTAAAAATTAAAAAAATTACCACAATAGCTCTATTATAATAACCTGGTAAAAATTTTTTTAAATATATTTTAAATTGACAGTAATTAAAATTTTTGCTTTAAAATTTAATATTTTCCAATAGATGACACACTAGTAAATTGAAAACACTCTAAGTAAGGATGGACTAAATAACACAATATTAATATTAGGGGTTTAACTTTAACACCATGTACTGAACACTGATATGGATACTCGTGGAATGCGTTAATAACAATTTTGGTGAAACTTAAATAAAAATTGCTGCAACCGAAAACCGCTATATCTGAACATTTAGTTATAATTTATTAAATATTTTGATTGAATTATTGGTACACAAAACTTATAAAATGGCAGCAAAATATTTTATCTAGCCAGATTCATTGAGCCCCTGTTTCATTCTTCGTAACTATAGCTTCGATGGTATATATATAAGGGGTGATCCATTTCGAGGTTCCCTACTTTTTTAAAGAAAAAAAAGCACAGACAGTTCAAATTTAATAGGGAATGTTTATTATCATTTGAAGGAACATTATCTGGCATTTATTTTTTGAAGATTATGTCTATCAAATGTTGGCCGCGGCTACGTCTCAGATGGTCCATCCATTGAGTGCAATTTTCGATAACTCGTTCGAGCATTTCGACTGGTAACTGGCGAATGACACGCGTGATGTTTTGCTCCAAGGCCTGAATCGAAGCTGGATTGTCCGCATAAACTTTAGACTTTACATATCCCCACAGGAAATAGTCTAACGGTGTGATATCACACGATCTAGGTGGCCAATTGACCGGCTCAATACATGGTATTATAAATCCATTGATTAATGCGCTGTGTGGGAAGTGGCGCCGTCTTGTTGAAACCAAATGTCGCCGAGATCACGAGCTTCAATTTCAGGCATAAAATAGTCGGTTATCATGGCACGATAACGGTCGCCCTTGACGGTTACGTTCTCACCGGCATCATTTTTGAAGAAATATACCGATGATTCCACCGGCCCACAAACCACACCAAACCGTTGATTTTTCTGGATGAAGTGACAGCTCTTGAATCTCTTCAGGTTGCTCTTCGTCCGAAATGCGGCAATTTTACTTGTTAACATACCCATTGAGCCGGAAATGGGCCCCATCTCTGAACAAAATTTGGTTCGAAAACGTCGGATCTTCTTGGAACTTTTCAAGAACCCATAGAGCGAAGCGATGTCGCTTGGGAAGGTCGGGCGGCTTCAGTTCTTGCACAAGCTGTATCTCGACGTAAAATGCGCCAAGTTGTGCCATACGTCAGTCCGAGTTGCTGTGAACGGCGTCGAATCGGCTCTCCACGGTTTTCGTGTACACTCTCAGCTACGGCCGCTATATTTTCTTCACTGCATGCTGGACGTGTTCTATTCGGTCGAACATTATCCAATAATGAATGCTGGGTCTCAAGATGGGTGATGGTGTTGCGAATAGTACGCTCAGTAGGCCGATTATGTTGACCATAAATTGAGCGAAGTACACGAAATACATTCTTCACAGAACGTGAATTTTCGTAATAAAGTTGAACGATTTGTAAACGTTGTTCAGGCGTAAGTCTTTCCATGATGAAATGCCAAACAATACTAAACAAAAATAACATGACAGCATGACACGACTCACACGTGATCTGTCAAAACAAGGCTATTGAAAAAAGTATCTCTACTTAGTTCACCCGGTATATGTATATATATATATTTTTTTTTGTGTAATAAAATAACGGATGTTCTGTGTTTCTGTATTTTTATTAAAAAAAATTATATAATCAAAAAAAAAAAAAAATAAAAAAAATTAAATGAACTTGATCGTAATGCCCGCGAGAAAGTGCCACAATTTTTTATATAGTTTCTCATGTTCTGTACGATATGGACAGGACCGTTTTGATATTTTCATAAACAACGTTTTATCTCTAATGTACAGGCAAGTATATCAAAGATACCGTAATACTTATGTTACAGTAGCAAATGTCAAGTAAACAATGTGTTTGTTATATACTTTATCGACAAGTCTATTGTTTAGTCAATTTTAATAAATAAATATGAATATGTTATATCAGAAACCGGATGTTCTTCCCCATTATATCAGATAAACTTAATTGCATACACTTTTTCTTAATATTTAATTAAATCTTAACAAAAACTACCAAAGAAAATCGTCGTCTGCAACATATCAAATAACAAAAAAACATTTGCGAACTAAATTGATGTGAAAGAGTTGGGTTAAAGGATAAAACCACACAGTATGAACCATAAAAGTATGAAATATTTACAACAAATAACTAGATAGCAAATTATGAATATTACTTAAAGGTTACAGTGGTTTAACGACCTTTATTTTGTTTTCCACATAAAGTTGGTTTTTAACTTCACACATATGAAGTACACTTTCGATACAATGTTAAAATTTAATATCATATATCTGGATTACTTTAACAGTGATGGCCTTGAAACTTTGCGTGGGTCCAAAAACTGTTAATGCAAGAAAGACAAATATTTATCGGCATATATATGGAGTACTGTGATAGTTATAATCTTGAACATTATGATGTAGACAGTTTTGAGACTTTGTGTGAAATTTTGTTAAATTGTTTTTTGTAGTGCCAATAATTGGCGAGATAGGACGTTTCGCGTGGCTGTACCCATATGCAGTCAAGGACTTAAGTCTTCATACATACCCAAAATTTCTAAAGATCGCTAATGCAATTCATGATAATTACTGTACAAAAACAAAAATTTTAATTCTCTTTAAAAAATAACGGAATATACAAAAAAAAAACAAAAAATAACGAAAGACAAAAGTGTTCATACATTGTAATATTTTTTGTTTTGAAATAAGAAATGCGTGACTTTTAAAACTTTTTTTTATAAAATTTATATTTTCTCGGCCCACCGTTAGCATCAATCACTGCTTGTAGTCGTCTTGGCATTGATGCGACCAGATTTTCAGTGATATCAGGAGTAATTTGAGACCAGCACTTTTGTAAAGCTCTTTTTAAAGATTCCTTGTTGGTAACATCAAAACGTCCAATATTTCTTTTCAAAGTATCCCAAACGTGCTCAATGGGGTTAAGATCTGGCGATTGGGGAGGGGAGTTTAACTGTCTTGGTGCATAATAAAGCAACCAATCTCTGACAATGTGCGCTTTATGTTTGGGATCGTTGTAATGTTGGAAAATCCAATGCTGTCCAAGACCCAACATATCGACTGATGGCTCCAATTTTTATTCTAAAAGCTGTGTATGGTAGTATCGATCCATAATACCATCTATAAACACTAACTGTCCAGCTCCAGATGCTGCTATGGCTCCCCACGCCATTACGTTACCACCCTCATATTTCGCTGTCGGAACAATATTCTTTGGTTCAAGTGCTGTGTTGTTTTTGCGCCAAACCTTTCCATGACCGTCATTTCCGAACAGGTTAAATTTACTTTCATCCGTAAACAAAACCTTTTTCCAAAAATTAATTCCTTTATTTATCTAATGCTCTTGGATTAGCGATCTTTTGAAATTTTTGGTATGTATGAAGACTTATGTAAGTCCTTGACTGTACAATAAATAGTTATCACCTAGCATACTACGAGTATGATTCACAGAATTTTAAAACTTTTATTGAATCTATAAATTATCAATGTAAGTGGTCGAACGAAAACTAGGTGTGATTGGGCCAATGGACAATGGACATGGGACCTCAACGCATTTTTATTAGAATTCTAAACTAAAAAAACTATGAGTGGTAAACTCGGCTATGCCAAATCTTTGATACCCTCCATATGCGTCTTTAAATCAATATTACAAACAATGTTGGTTACGGCTACCACTTTAAAACTGTGGCCGATATTGAAATTTTAAATTCGAATGCAAATTAAATTTAAAGTTAATTGCTTTTCTTTTCGCCCAGTTTCCACTAAAATTCCTTGTTAAAAAATTACCGCTCGTGTCTTTTATATAAAGAATTAATTAATATCTGAAAAATTGCATTATTTTTCCCTTATTAGAGTAGAAACTTTATAAGTTCCCTAATTACTACATATAACATTAATGAAATACATTATTTAATTACTTATTATTATTATTATTTAATTATTTAATTAATATATTATTAATTAATGTTTTGAGACTTTAGAAGTCATACGATTTTTCAAAAAATATTCAAGTGATTCTTGGTAAAATGTGCAGGTATTAACACTTTCATGCCCAAATAATTAGGGCGTGGTTAAATATTTTTTAAGTTTACGTAGTTGTTAGTTTAGACCTAGATATGACTTGATGTCAATTTCAAAGTCCTATGAATCCTCGTTTAGCCGTTATGAAATGATGCCTATAGGCAGCATTGTGTTTGAAGAATGACTGATCACCATCTAAAAATATTTTTAAAATTTTTTTCTAATTTTCTTACGTTTAAACAATATCTTTAAGCATTTAAATAAAAATTTTTTTGATTATTTGTAAACTCACTTTTTGCAGAAAAAAATTTTACGTGTGCAATCAAATTTGAGCGCTAAATGATCTCTATCAATATCAGTACTTACATTAAAATGTTAGCAACTAGGCTTGCACAATATATCAAGCTACTCTGAGGAAAAACCCGTAGTTGAAATATATATGTTAATTTTTTTAGTTGACCTTTTTATATGTAATCCAAAAGAAATTAATATTAAAGCTCGAGGTCCAATTTTTGTTTTTAAATTCTTTATTAACCGATATTTCGTTACTCTTTGAGTAGCATCATCAGGGCTATTACAATATTTTTTTATTTTTATTTTTATTAAAAGTATTTGCTTAACCTAATGTTATCACACAATTTACAGAGTTTTCGTTGTTTATTAACTTTTCATCGGTAAAATTTATTAGCTATTGAAAAGAACATATACATATAGTTAATAATAAAAATTTATTTCAGAGGAAAAATTCGTTACGGAAAACCTCTGATTAAAAAAAAAAATTAACAAAAATGGAGAGCACGCCGTAATATTATCAATATGGTTTACAACAAATTTGTGGAAGGATGATATACTAGCCCTGATGATGCTGCTCAAAGAGTAGCGTAATATCGGTTAATAAAGAATTTAAAAACAAAAATTGGACCTCGAGCTTTACTATTAATTTATTTTAAATTTTGAAATATTTTGAAATATTTTATCTAAATTAGCTAGAAATATATTAATATATGGGTACATTTAATACAACAAAACAGAACAAAAAAAACCTATTCAGCAAAAACGTATTCTACATACCTATTCTACATATGTATTTGTATAATTGCGAAATACAGTCTGCGTACCAAGACTAAGAAAGTGATTTAGCCCTTTCGGTCCGGCTTTTTTTAGCGAAGCAAAAGTGAAAATGGAAGAACTGCTCTGATGATTTGCGTTTTTAGTTTTTCCATAAATTCTTCAATTATCCTGGGATATATCGTCCCAATAGGGCTTTTGGCATTGTTGTTCAAACCGGATTTTTTATGCATTAGTATCAAAAACTGTATGATAAATTGGACAATGAAAAATAAAAAAAGCACAAGAACAAAAATACTTGAAACTTTTGTGTAACAACAACAGAAATATGAAAAAAATATTAATGCATGGAAAGTTTTAGTTATGATAAGGAGTAAAACGGTCAATACAAAGTGCTACTTGACAGTTTGAACATATAGTTTTTTTCTCTTCTCCTTTTTCATGGAACAGCATTTTACACACCGCTATTTTTTTTCTGATGAAATAGGCTTATGTGATCCTATGTTAACAAAATATCACTTACGTTTTGACGGACGTCCGTACGATACTTTTCTTTTAGAACTACAATATTTTCTACCGTTTCTATCATGTGTAGTGTATCTATCATAATCAAATGTACTATACCAGTATTGACGTTAAATTATTCATTATTCCAATTTGTTGTTTATTAATGATATTTTAAACCATTAATAAAAAGTATGACACATTTATTAAGGGGAACGGGGTGGCGGGAAAGATTTTAAAACCTTTTTTGCATTTCTCTTTTAGAATGTACAACATGAGAGAGTGTTGTATCAAAATTTCAAGTAAATCGGAGCATAACTTAAGAAGATACAGCGTTTCCAGCGACCGGCCTCATACGGTATATCGTATATAAATCAATTTTTAAAAAACTTTAAATCGATTTTCTCACAAATAAATGTTCGAAGTCCGTGAACATCATAACTCAAAATCTACTTGACGGATTCTTTTGAAATTTTACACGCTATATCTACACATAAATCGCCAGGTAACCACATTCCATTTTTTTCCCCATTTTTTAACAACAAATTCCTGAAATTTTATAGCAAAAATCGTGTTTTTCACTTTAAAATGCTGGAAAAAAATTTAAAAAATCTCACTACCTCAGGAAACATGTCACCTTTTAAACGCATTTCAATTTTTTTTTCACATGATCCGGTAACGAGTTATGATGTTCACCGCAAAACAACAACGGCTCCGGAGATTCGCTGTCACCTACTTATTTATTAAAATTTTGAATAGAAATTTTTTTCAGCGATTCTTCAAATATTATGCTATAACGTGTATATGAAATAAATAATCCAACATTATTCGTGTCATCAAAAAAAGAGTTAGAAAAACCGACTTTTTAACTTTTACAACCTTACCCCCCCTTAACTTAAGCTTTTAGATTACATGAAAATATTTCAACATGTAATAAAAACTCAAAAATGTAAACTGAGAAATAAATTTGAGTAGACATTTAACTAACATAGAACTAACATTAGTCATACTAAAAAATTTATAATAAAATATTTTCTATAAATACCACCCAAAATTGTAAATAAATTTAGCATCAAATTTTCTAGCAAACCAACAACTTGTCTTCCAACTCTGATTCTCAACATGCTAACTGAGCACCATAAACAGACGCAGCATTCAAAACAAACTGGAAAACCTTTTAATTTATTTTTGCTCCTCCTTTTAATAAAAATAATAAAATAATATAAAATGAAACTTAACTTAATATCATCAACATAACTTATACATGTCTTCAGCTAGTGGAACTAGAAAGCTTAACAATTCTGTTCTTTCAGCATTTAGTTGACATCCGATCCAAATCATATAGACCAACTTTTTGATCAGCAATATCTACTCCAATATAATATAATAATATATTTTAATAGCATCAGGGCAATCAACATAAATTTTTTCTCCTCTTTTTTGTTTCCTTGTGACAATTAGACAAAAGTGTTACTTCTTTTGGGTCTATCCACCGGCAATCAATCTCATAAATTCACTCTCATTTCTTCCGAACTTTTCAATGAACATGGGATCGTTTTTTATCACCGGAAAAGCAATGAAATTTATTAGACGGGTGCTTGTAAAAAATCTATTAAAACTTTGCTACGTATAGTGTTATAAAGTTTTTCCACAACTCGTTCTCCTATGGTAAATTCAGATACCACAGCACATTCTCCCTTGCATCATACATCTTAACCAAAGCTTAATACTTCGCTTTATTGGTTTTAGAGATTGATATTGTCGATGATCGACCTTTAAATTTTGACATTGATTCATCAAAAGCTTAGAACGTAGAATCTGTTCTGGCACTAGGGAAAATTTTCTTTATGCAGGATGCTATCTCTTCTATATAATGCAGTTTGGAGCATCCTTCTGGTTTTCTAGGGTCATAGAAATACATTTTAGCCGTTATTAGTTGAAATCGATTTCTAGATATTGCGTTTTTTATGGCTGAGTTTCCAAGAGATGAATGTACATTAGGGATGGGATAGTGCACTGGAAAATTTTGAGGAATGGCAGGGGAAAAATCCACAAAAATGCCCAAAAAAAAAAATATTTGGATGCAAATATAATTCTTTTCACACCTTCGAAAGTGTGGTTGCTACTATCATCCAAAGCATCTTCGCCTTCTTCCTCGAAATCATCCACATCCCCTTCTTCATCACTGTCTTCGTTGGACAATATGTCCATCTCATCATTACACAACTCTTTCTCGTATTCTTCTTTCTCTTCCTTAAATATACGAATTGCATTCGCCATTTTCCGCTTGATATTACAGGCGATATTCGGATCAAATCATCCAAGAGCAACAGTTTCACCACTGAGATACCAGAGATGTCCACAGAATCTTTTTAGCAATCCTTGAGACACAATTTGATCAATTGAAGCATGTAAATATAACAATCGCTTTCAAAAAATTCAAATCATTATTTCGGGCTTCGGTTTCTGTGGTGGTGCAAAACGAAGCTTTCACATAAAATGTTACGATGATAGTAACATCGCGAAGTTCATTTAATTATTTTCTTGTTTAAACAGAGATGTTTTCGGAGCAAAAACATTTTTGGGCAGTATATACCTTTCGCCATCCATCGAGCATGGGTCCTGGTGGGCTGAAACGATAATTCGGAATATTTTCACCAAAAAACAATAAAACAATTTCAAGGAACTTCTTATAGTCGTTTCTGGGTTGTTTCTCATTAAATTGAGGCAAACAAAACGACTTGATCTCCACTAGAACTTGAACTGGTATTTTAGCTGCGACTTCATTATCTTCTATGCCTGAACTGAAAGATTTGTGTTTAATATTTTCCCATTGTTATTTAAAACGGGCAAACTTTGGCACTCCTGACACAGATATTTTGCCAAATTTAACATCGAAAACTTCTTTTAACTGCAATTCATATATATGATGTCTACACGGCAGGTAGAAAAGATCTCGTTTCAGTATTTGCACAAGCAATAGCGGGGCGCCTAGGAATTGGCCAGTGTTCGTTGAGGTGGTGTCGAATGAAATAGCTGGGATACGGTCAGCAAAAGTCCATTAATGGCCTCTGCAATACGTTTGCCTTTTCCTTTACCCGACGGTATTTTTGGCACGCCCAAAAGCTGCTCGTTTCCATCATACGTTACGATATCAGGAAGTCGATCAACTTTTTCCGCCGCCTTGCAAGTCTGCTAACATTTTGCCATCTCAGTGCACGTTGTAAAATTTCGCCTCATTCAACTAAAAACGTATAAATATTAACTACCTATTACACATTTTACAGAAATATAATTTTTTTATAAATTACATACTTGTGGGGTTTCCTTTAGTAATGCAGCAATGTACGGGCTTGTCGAAGGGACTTCCAATTGATGATATACATTCACGTTGAAAAGCTCTTGCCGCAGCAGTCATATACGAACTGCTGTTATGTCAGCTGTCATACATCTGTCGAAAAGAGATACTAGTTCCAGAGCTATGCATTCAATTCTGCCCCTAATTCTTTTTGTTAGTTTCTTACGCAAAACCATTTCGTCGATGGCAACTTCATGCGCAGTGTCTTATTCTCTAGATTCGGAGGATAAAAACTTGCTAACTGAAATTACACAGAACACATATCTATAATATTAATAGGCTAGGCCATTTCTTGTGACCGATGTTTTGTTCTACCGTTTGACCCCGATTTTGACCAAACGTATATTATTTGAAAGGTATTTCTTTTTAGCCGTTTCGCAGACTTACAGATTTTTAAATTTTTTCCTTTATTTTGAGTAAAGTGCATTAAAAGTTGCTACTAACAAATACATAAAATCATGGAATGCGTTTAGTAAATTTTTAAATGTGTCTTTAATAAAACTGAGTTTGTTCTTTGTGTTGATTTTTGAATTGGCTATAATTGATTAGCATACCTTTAGGGTTTTTATTTAATGAAGAAATAAAATTTCCTAGAATTTGCACTCGAATTTCGAGGACTGGAATCAGCTAGTATTATTTTATTATGTATGAAATGAACAGGCTTACCAGAAGCATATTTTTGGTTGCCCTGGTAAAAAATAATAGTCACCCGCTGGTGCGACTTCGTTTTAAATTTTCGCTCGATTTGTCTGTTCTTCTTCTTCATTTTCTCGTTCCCCTCGTCTTTTCTGTAAATTGGCTAAATTTTTGTCAACGCCGGCCATACATCTTGGACGCCCCCTTTTTGCATTTGCAAAAATACAGCATCTTCGGGTGTTACCATTTTAAGTGCATTGGCATGGGCGATAACAAAAAGGTCATCCAATTTTTCGACAAAGTCATTATTTTTTTTTTTTTTTGTTTTTCACCGCCTCTCAAAATATTATTTTGCAAGGAATACCATACAGTGAACAAAGATAAAAGTTTTATTTTAACAACACTTCTGTGTTTTGTTGGAATAAACGCTTGGCCCCAACAAATCACGACAGTGTCAGTCACCAAGTATGCACTTTCGTCACAACTTATTTTACGCTGCCCAGTTCCATAAAAGTACATCTTGAGCACTTGTTTTGTAGATGGCAACTTTGTTCCCATTATATTCGAACACGGTTGTCCGATTAAAAAAGTTCGGTACGCAATCATTCGCAACGCCGGTTGATGTTGATGCCATTTTATTTTATTGATTTCAAAATTATTTCAAATTAAATTTCGGTGTCTAATATATAAGATATTTTTATTTTACAACTTTTACAATACAGTCACATAATCAGTGCTGCCAACTTTAGCGATTTATTTAATTTTATTAAATTTGTATCGGGACTACCTTAAAGGTTCAAGATCGAGGGTCAGTATATTCTGAGAAAATGTTGGGGATGAAAAAATTTTAAGGGCCGGTCAAACATTTTACCACCCTAGGGTCACCTTTGGGACCGTTAGAGCGGTGGGAACAAATTTTTTAAAATGTCATTTTTGTATGGGAACAACCTTACGGATTAGAGTTAGTGTGTTTGAAAAAAATTTTCGGAGGGCGGAAATAGTTTGGGTCGAACTAAAATTTTTTTTCTCTGGGTTAACTCCGGGGGAAGCCCCTAGGGGCATTTTTTAACAATTTCCTAAAATCTTCAAATTTGTATGGGAGACCCTTTAACGGATGAAGGTACGGGGTAAGCATGTGCGGAAAAAATGTTGGGTGGGAAACATTAATAGGGGCAGTTTTGGGCATTTTTGTGAATTTTTTTCCTTGCCGTTCCAACTTTGACCCCGATGCCATCACTCAAATTTTTCCATTTTTTGGCTCACGCAATTTTTTTACAAATCTCGCAAAATAAGGGGTTCTAGCGTTGTTACTGAGGTTCCCCATACGACACTAACCCACCCCTAATGTACATGCCAGTAATTTTGAGTCCTCGAAACTTTGCTGTAGCTCATGATAAGACAGAATTAGATAAGGCACAATTAGAATATCCTACTCATCACTTTTTGCGATTTTTATTCTTTTTTCTTTTTCTACCATTTCAAGTCTTTTCAGTAATAAATTTAATAAGGATTTTGGAAAAATTTTTCTGAAATTATCTAATTCTTTTGAAGAACGATTAGCATCAACCCAAAATAATAGTTTCTGTTCCTTTTGGAATCTCCATTCTTGGTCTAAAATCCGAATTTGGTCTTGACAATAGATATGGGTTTAAAACGTTTTCGTTTGGACTCTTCATTCCTCAACTTTGTCTTCTTCCTCACTTGACGCTGATGACTCAGAGTCACTAAATTCACTTTAATCAGAAATTTCGGCTTCTAAAAGTTCTCGAAGTTCTTTATTAAGTTGGGATATTTTTTCCTGAAAATAATACAAATGGGACATATACGCCCAATGAAAAACCCGAATGGGACAATGTATCCCAAATCGACTAAAATGCAAATAAACACTGCACTTACAAAGAAAAAACTCTTTTCTCACACTCGAATTGTAAAGCTTGTTGTCACAAATAAAATAAATGTTTTCTTGTTCTTATATTATTTTAATTTAAATGTTATTAACAAATTAAGCTACGTTCGCTAGAACTTGTCTTAAACTAATTGGCTACCGTTATATAACACAAAAGTACGGCTGAGGCATTATAAAATACGATTTTCTTTACCTTAGAGAACAAATAGACGTACTCGCGTTATCACAATAGGACCGAAAGTGTTAAACTAAGAAAGTGATTTAATTACAAACACCAACACAAAATTATTAAATATTTTTTGTCAAAAATTTTCATTTTAACATACTACTCCTTCAAAATCAATTATTTTCAAAATCAAAAATTACAAAAGCTATCAACAAAATATATATTTCCATATTTTGTTATTTCTGGCCAGATAAGATTAATAAACCTATTATAATTTGCTTTATATTTTACACCATTTTCTAAAATGAAAACGAAAAATAGTTGATATCACAGTTAGCAATTCATTTTGTTAAGCCTACAGCAAATAGTTTTGATCATTACACGTCATTAAACTTTCTTAAGCTTTGTTAGTATTTCAGTGATTTTATAGGAGACATTATAATCTTAAAAGTATTATCGAATGACATTTTAACGCGTTTCATAGGAAAAATATTTAAAATGCTTTATACATATAATTTTGTTTTTTCAGGTTATATAAATAACACCTGGAGATTAGATAATGGAGAGATTCACAACTGAACAAAGAACCAGAATAATATTATTTAAATCAGCGATCAATTATTTTAACGCAAAGAGCATATCGTCAGAATTACGTCCTCTGAAGCAATGATTCCTTGCTTGGTTGATCTTCACCACCGGCATGGTACTGTAAGAGATTTACCTCAAGAGATTTACCTGTAAGAGATTTACCACGTGTAATTCGCAATGCGGAAAATACTTAACGTGTAGAGCAAAGTGTTAACGGAGCACCAGAAACATCTCATAGTGGAACTTAATGCATTATTAAAAAAAATAAACAAATAAATGTGTTTTTATATTACAATAAATTAAATATCAAGTATTTGCATTTTTTTATTAAATATGTTCCATATCAACAAAATTACATTATTTTAATCACTATTACATCATATTCACACGCATCATAATCATCATCACTTTCATAGTCATCATCTTTATATTCATCATCATTAATTTGCTCTTTACCTGTTGTGTTTGGCAAAATTCTTAAATCTAGTGCAATCTGTGGCATATGATGAATTTTTTTCTTATAACTTTTACTTTTGGCGGTAAATAATGAATCTGAACTGTGTAGAATCTTATTATATATGTCTTCATTCGACTTCTCCCGACTATACTTAAGCGCATAGTGTTCTCTATAATTTTTAAAATCTTTGTTTCGATTTAATGTGGGAGGCTTCGGATGGTCAACGATCAGTAGTAGGACATCACGGAGTAGAACTTTATTACTATTTTTGTCATTTATGCTGCTGTTTGTAACTGCCAAAAATACATGACCTAGACCCATCTTTTATTATACCGATCGCCTCAGAATCACTTTCTGAGTCGATTTAACGATGTCCGTCCGTCCGTCTGTGTGTCCATGTAAAGCTTGTAATCAAACTGCAGGTCGCAAATATGAATATATTTTGATGAAATTTGGTATTTAATCTTTTATCGGCCATGGGATGAACGCTATTGACATTGGTGAAATTCGGTCCATGTTCAGACATAGTCCCCATACAAATGACCCATATGAAATCGTCATAAATTGCCATATGATCCAAATTATCATATACGTCTCAGTCAAATTGGGTTTGTATGTATTTATTATATCCATTAATCAGTAGTCCAAATAAAATCCCTATAGGACAGTTCTTAGTCATAGGCCCCATATAGAGCTGCTTCTCGATCTTCACTTAAATCTATCAAAAAACAAATATATTGCACAGATTTTTCTCAAAATTGGGGTGTATATATTTTTTCAAAATATAAGTGAATTTACTAAATATGGTAGGGTTTATCCATTTTTCGACCTAGTCCCCAAATAAATATAGCATTCGATATGAACTTTTTCATATCTGCAGCCAAAAAAATTAATAACAATGCCACTCAAATTTGGTTTATACTTATTTTCTATATCAAATTAGTTGAAGCGTAGAGATAAACCATGGTATAGGGTATCGTATAGTCGGTCTAGACCGGCTATAATTTTCTTACTTGTTTCATTTGGGACTTACTTATTCGAAAAAGAAGAATTGCTAGAACATTTTGTACATCCTGCTATTGAAAAAAGACCTGAGATGTGGTTTCAGCAGGAAGCAGCTACCTGAGACACAATGGCACTCTTAACGCACATATTAGGCGAACAAATAATTTCCAGAAATTCGGAAATTAATTGCTCAGCATTGTTGCAGAAGGCCAACATTGTTGCAGAAATTCAAACGCACAGCCACAAATTTTGAAAAATTTTATGGAAAATGCTCTAAAACGATTCCATCATTCCGAAGCTGACATGATTTTTACATACTTAGTGGGAAAATATCCATATTGTATATAAATTTATTTTTTTTTTAAATATGTAAACGAAAAAGTTATAAGATGTTTAAACCCCATGACTTTTGGTGGCTTTTGGCCTATCCTGTATAAAATACCTTACATAAAGAAAATTTTAGATCTTTCAAGTAAAAACTCCTACTATGAAAATTTTTCTATAAAAATTAATTTTAAAGTTCGTCTTATATCGAAAGCGTTGCAAAAAATTTACAAAGTTTCTTCAATTTTACTGAAATCTTGAAATATTATTTTACTTATTATTGATATCTAATTATTTTGATAATATTCTTTTAACACTATTCCTACCGACATTTGATGTATACGTAATCCTACCATGCAAGGTCAAATGACCACTTTGGGTAAAAAAAATATATACATTAATAATATGGAATGTAATTTCAGTCAATTGGATAGGTATTTACTGTTTTTTAGAGACGAATAATACACATTTTATGCATTTTCAACGAATTTTTTACAAATCACAGGTGTACTATTTGCACGTTATGAACAAGAAATTGATAAAAAAAACGGTCTTTCGACCACGCGTGGTAAGAATACTGTGCAAAAAGATTCCTTTTTATAATTATTATTATTATTATTTTTTTCAAATCATTATGTATAAAAATCAATATTTTCAAAATTTTTCAAATTTTCAAAATTATATTTATGGCATTAATTTAAATTTGATGAATATAATTAGTATAAATATCAGAAGCGTTTCTTCTTTGAACAAATTTAATAAATTTAAATCTTTAATTGCTAATTTTCCGAAATTGCCTGATGTAATCGCGGTACAAGAAACATGGTTTGAAAGAGATGTTTTACAATTATACTCGATACCTGGTTTTTCTGAAGTACACTGCTGTAGAAATGATGGTTATGGTGGTACATCACTATTTAGTAATAAGAATTTAAAATATTCGGTAAATATTTGTAAAACTGAAAACTTTGTTGAGATAATATCTATAACTATAGAAAATTTTAAAGTAAATCATAATCCTGTGAAATTAATTTCATATTATAGATCGCACAAAAAGTTCGGTTAATGATTTTATAAATAGTCTTGAAGTAGTTTTATATGATTGTGCTCAAAATCCGCTTTTAATAGTTGGTGATTCAAACATTGACATGTTCCATGGTCAACATTTTGTTGATCTATCTGCAATGTTTCAGAACTTTGACTGTTCGAGCGTCCATAACTTGGTAACGGGACCTAGCAGTAAAACATGTATAGACCATATTTTTAGTAATTTTTCTGAACAAATTTATGTTGATTCGATAGAGTGTAATCTTTCAGATCACAATATATTGTGCTGTAAAATTGGTAGTAAAATACAAGTCAATGATTTTATTGAGAAATCAAATATTCATTGTGATTATATGAAAGCCAAAGAATATTTACAAAATAATATACCATTTATTTTCTCAAAACTGGATGTATCTGATCAAACAGAAAATTTAGTTTCGTGTATGGGAAATGCGTTAAGTAATTACACAGTTGTTTCAAGTTGTAAAAAGCAGCTTTGTTTTGAGATGACTCCTTGGGTGAATAAGAACTTACAGGAACTTATTTTAGTCAAAAAAAAATTTGCTGAAGGAAAGACGTAAATGCAAGAATGGTCATAGAATGAATGATATGTTAAAAAGGTTGAGCAGGGTCATTAAGGTAGCCATTAAGATATGTAGAGATAACTACTATGTTGATGGTTTGAATGAGGCTGGAAATGATCAGAGGAAATGTTGGAAGTTTATAAACTCTACTCTTGGTCGGTCAAGAGAGCATAAGGTAGTTTTTACTGATTCTCAGGGAATTGTAATAAATTTGGATCAGGTAAAAGCCGATTACTTAAATACCCATTTTCTTACGTCTGTGGAAAATCTTAAACAACAAATTGATGTGCAGTTGGGCGATGTATTTACTTCATTGAGAACAATTTCTCAACTTCCTCACCGTTTCAATTTTGGAGATGTTAATCTAAATGACATCTCTGAAGCTGTAAATACTATTAAAATAAACAAAAATGCTGGATACGATAACAGATCACCTAAATTTATTAAAGAATGTGGAGATGAAATTGCACCATTGTTATGCGACATTTTTTGTAAAATGACAACTACCTCAGTGTACCCCAATATCTGAAAGTTCATAAAATAATTCCAATACCGAAGGAAATTAGATCTTCCACTGTAGAGAAATATCGACCAATTGCAGTTTTATCTTCAATAGATAAAATATTTGAGATAATTATGTATGACAAATTATTATTTTATGTAGAGGAAAACAAGCTATTGTATGATTTTCAATTTGGTTTTAGGAAAGGATGTGGTGCGGAGGATGCTGTTTTAAATGTAATAAACTGTATATGCAAAGGTTTGGATGAAGGCTTTAATGGTGTTGCAGGAGTAGTTTTAGAAGGCTTTTGATCTTGTTGATCATAAAATATTACTAAAAAAAATTGTCATTGTATGGAGTAAAGGGTAAAGAACTATTGCTGTTTGAAAGTTATTTCTCGGAAAGGAAACAATATGTTCAGGTCAATCAGTCCTCGAGCTTTATTAGTACGGTTAAATATGGAATACCCCAAGGAAGTGGATTGGGTCCCCTGCTTTTTTCTATTTACTTAAATGACATAGGTAATCTTGACTTAACAGGAAAGATTTTCATTTTTGCGGATGATGTATGCATATTTTATCATTTTAAGCACGACTTGGTGTTGAAAACTTATATTGAGAGGGATATGGCTTTAGTATTTGAGTTTGCTCGTATCAGTGGCCTTGTTGTTAACCCGAATAAGACAAGATTGGTTCATTTTGGGCTATTGATGGGGTAGCACTGAAGGAAACACAGTCAGTTAAATATTTAAGAATAACATTACAAAATAATCTATCGTGGGACTTGCATATGGCGGAGTTAAAGGCGAAAATTGCTCCGTGTATTGGAGTTTTATACAAATTACGAAATAAATTGTCTGAAAAATCCAAATATATGATATTCCAATCTTTAATTCAATCACATCTAAATTACATGGGAATGTTCTATGCATATAATAAGTGTAATGTAGCATTAAAATCTCTACAGTGTTTACAAAACCGAGCATTGAAGATTATATACAAATTGCCAATAAGGTATCCAACAATTACTCTGTATAGAGATATAGCTAAAGCCGTGTTACCAATTTATGGGTTACATGAATATCAGGTTTTCATATATGTTTTCAAATGCATGCATGATATTGGCCATCGTACTTTCAATTTTTTGCATAATCAATCACACTTCAAGACAGATTTCAAAAAACAAAACAGCGTATCGATTATATTGGTGGTATAAAATATAACAATTTACCTTTGGAAATAAAATCTATTAATAGAATTTCAATTTTTAAAACGTCTTGCAAAAACTACTTATACAATAAAATAGAAACGCTTCTGTGATAATTTTAATCAAACCATATTATTTTTTTTATCGTAATTTAATATCATTGTACATTTTTTGAATTATAAATTCGCCAGCTTGAATCAACAATGCCTTTAGGGTGCTAGGGCCATTATTATGTATGAATATTAAATACTTATGTACAATAAAATAAAAACAAAAAAAGAAAAAAAAAAGATTTTTATTTTAAGATAATGTAGTTTTAAAAAAAGTGCCTTTATAAATATGTAAATATGTAAAACAAATAAAATTTTAAGATGATTTTTTTTTAAGATTTTTTTTTTAAAGAAAAGCCACTTTCTTAAGAAGGGTTTTAAAAAAAAAAAATAATTTCTTATAAATTATTAAGAAAATGTACTTTCTTAGGAAAATGTTATTTTTTTTAAAAAATTAACGTTTTAAAGAAGTTTTACTTTTTTAGGAAAATTTATTTTTAGAATAATTATTTTTTAAAAAAATTACATTTTTAAGAAAAGGAACTTTTTCTTAAAAAATTTAGTCTCTTAAGAGCTACTTTTCTAAGAAAATATACTCTTTTAAGAAAAGATTCCTCTTTAGAAAAAGGTAAGTTTTTCAAGAAAAAGTAATTTTGAAGAAAAGTAATTTTTTTTAAATATTTACTTTAAAAAATGTTTTTAAGGCTACTTTTTTAAGAAGGGGTAATATTTTAAGAATGTTTTTTTTTTTTTTTTTTTTGAATAAAAGGAATTACTTTTTAAGTTATACAAACGAAGAAAAATTTAAAAAGGTAAATTTAAAAATAAATAGTTTTTAAAGAGAAGGTACTTTTTTTTAAAAATGGCTCATTAAAAAAAATAGACTTATTAGAAAAACTTTAAATAACAGATAATTTTAAAAAGGTTATTTAAAAAAAGAAATTTAAAAGAAAAATAATTTTTTAAAAATTTGTACTTTAAAAAATGTACTTTATTTAAAAAAAGGTAATTTTCTAATAAAAGAGTACTTTTAAAAAATGGTACTTTTTTAAAAATACCAAATACCACGGGTATTTTTTTAAAAAGGGACGCTTTTAAAAAAGGGAACTTTTTAAACAAATGATACTTTAAAAAATTATTTATTAAGAAAGGTACTTTCTAAAAATAGTACTTGTTTTATAAAGAAGCTTTTAAACAAAGGAACTCTTAATTTTTTAAATTTTTTAATATTTTAATATTTTAATTTACTTGTATTAAAAAAGTATTTATTTTAAAAAGTACTTAGGGTATACAAATGTTAACTGTTCTGTAAAATACAGTTGTTAAATTTCGGCAGGCAGCATTTCTTTCTGTGTCATTTACACAGCAAACAAAACTTGTAATTTTGGTTAACAATTTAGAAATTGAATGTTAGGGATAATTAATCCTATGGAGGTGTTTGATAATAAAATCTATAGACTAAATTGCATACAATTAACCCATTAGTATATAAGATTGTTAGATAAATATAAACACACTATACATTTGCATGTTACAAGTAAGTAAGTATATGTTTATATTTTATTTCGAATTTCAAACAATCTGCAAAATGTAACTAGCTCGTACTACTACATACTCGTATAAGTAGATAGTACAAACCTGTTTTGTCAATACTCTGCTGTTTATTAAGCCCAGGACTATTATGTAAATTTATATAAATTGACAAAAGTCTATACAAATTGAATATTTTGTCCTTGTATCCGTTGTACCAGTAGCAAGAGTATGTAAATAAAATTAAAACAAACATGTTGGGCACACAGAATTTTCAAAACAAATACTACAGCCTGTTTAGGTGAGTATTGGCCATTTTTTTGGGCGAGTGAGTGATATTTAGTTTTGGGAATGAGGCAGAAAATGCAACAGAAGTTAAAACGATGAAGAGAATTGGAAGATATGTAAATATTGCATAAGATTGATAGTTCAAAGTTTATAACATTGCACATAGTATGGGCATGTACCTGTGTAAATATTTATATGAATATAAAAATTTTTAGTTTAAAGAACGTAATTTTATATATTAATATATTCAGAATTAAACTAAGAGCTTAAGGTACTGACTTAATTATTATTCTATGGCTTGTAGTGAAATCAAAGATATATTTTTATGCCCTATACCACTATGTGGTTTGGGTATAATGACTTTGTCCTGCTGTTTGTAAATACCAGAAATATTTGACCTAGACCCATCTTTTATTATACCGATCGACTTAGAATCACTTTCAGAATCACTTTCTGAATCGATTTAGCGATGTCCGTCCGTCTTTTATTATACCGATCGACTCAGAATCACTTTCAGAATCACTTTCTGAGTCGATTTAGCGATGTCCGTCCGTCCGTCCGTCCATCTGTGTGTCCTCGTTAACCTTGTAATCAAATTTAGATGAAATTTGGCATATAAGCTTTTATCAGCCATAGAATGAACGCTGTTGAAATTGGTGAAATTCGGTCAATGTTCAGACCTAGTGCCCATACAAATGAAATGAAATCGACATAAATTGGCATAAGATCCGAATAATCATATAGATCTCAGTCAAATTGGGTTTGTATGCGTTCATTATATCCATTAATCACTAACCAAAAAAAAATTGACTAAAATTCATCTATTCTATGTTTAACTCATATCCTACGGCCTTAGAATAACAACCACCGTTACTTGAAAATTGCTTACTGAAAAAAAAGTACATACTCTTAGAAAAGTACCTTGAAAATCTACTTTTTCTTAAAAAGTACCATTTATTAAAAAAGAAAATTTTCTTAAAGAAGTACCTTCTCTTAACACAGTACCTTTTCTTTAAAAAATTCCTTTTCTTAAAATAGTACGTTTTCTTATAAAAATCCTTTTCATATATACACCTATTTCTTAAAAAAAAAATATGTTGTAGCTTTCATATTATACTAGCAGTAACCCGATGCGCTTCGCTACAACCCTCGTAACGAAATAAAAAGCAGGCAATACGTTTTGTAGAAAACTGTTGTTTGTATAGGAGGTGCCACGCCTATTAGTCTGATTCCGCCAATTTTTTGGGCAACTACTCACATTAATAACTTACGAACTCAAACAAAGTCGCTAGACTTTCAATATTATGTACTCCATTTATGTTTTATTAAATACTTACTTTGTATGAGCGGTACCACGCCCACTGGTTGAATCTCGCCCATTTTTTTAAGGAAATTCTCACATTAATAACTTATGAACTCACACAAAGTGTCAACACTTTACCTGTAATAGGTAATAGGTAATAGGTACTCTAGATATATGACATTTAATATTTACTTTATATGGAGGATACCACGCCCATTGGTATGATCCCGCCCATTTTCTCCGCAATTCCTCGAATTGTTCTAATATGTGTACATGTATATAGTATAAGAACTCTTGTTGTCGTGGTACTCCAGATATTATATTATTAAAATTAGATGTTAAAAATTCACTTTGTCTGGGAGGTGTTACGCCCACTGGTCCGATCCCGCCCATTTTTTATGAAACTACTCAAATCAATAACTCATGAACTCAGACAAAGCTCCAAGGCTTTCACTATTACAGTACTTCGTATATATGACATTATATATTTACTTTGTATTTGAGGTACTACGCCCACTGATCGGATTCCGCCCATTTTTTTTCGAGTACTAACGTTGATAACTTATGAACTCACACAAAGTCTCAAGACATTATCTATAACAGTATTCTAGATATATGACACTTAATATTTACTTTGTATGGTGGGCACGACGCCCATCGGTCGGATCTGAGCCGATTTACCGATGTCCGTCCGTCCGTCTGTGTTTCCATGTAAACTTTGTAATCAAACTACAGGTCGCAAATATGAATATATTTAGATGAAATTTGGTATATAAGCTTTTATCGGCCATACGATGAACGCTATTGAAATTGGTGAAATTCGGTCAATGTTCAATATAGCACCCGATATGAAATTTTTCATATCTACAGCCAAAAAAATTAATAACAATGTCACTCAAATTTGGTTTATGCTTATTTTCTATATCCAATTAGTTGGACCGAAGAGATATGGTCTCTAAACCATGGTATAGGGTATCGTATAGTCGGTCTAGACCGACTATAATTTTTTTACTTGTTTAGTTCAAATCTAGACTGAAAAGAAGTTTATCTTAAAACTAGACTGTACTTCGTAATGGTCTAAATTTCGAACTAACTAGAAAAAGTTGTTGGTTAACGTCTTTATGGAGGCAGTGTCAATATCATAATAACTATGAAAATATTATTACTGTTTTGAATTGTGCATGCTAAAGAAGAAGAAAGTATATTTTTTGTAAAAATCATAATTACCAGGGCGGGTCGATTTAAAAATCGGCCAAGTGAAAAGGAAAATCGTATTTTAGGGATCAAAATAAGAAACTTTGCCCGAGGAACCATACCTCTAAAACGAATTCTGATGTCCCAACTTTTGACCTGTCTGTCTGTCTGTCTCACTTTGACCCATTTAGAATGCCCCAATCGATTCCAAATGTATGATCGACCCCCAATAACTTTGTAGGGCCGATCCACCCATGTCAGTGGCACACCCCCTGGAACCCCCTGGGGGTTCCCCATACAAACATTTCAAAAAATCATAATTATTTGCTTAGAATTGGGCTGAATATGTTTCATTTAATATTAAAATTAAAACTCATACGTATACGTATCTTTTACTCTGCTAGTAAATAGTAATCGTACGCCTTGACTAAGTTATGTTATTCAAAAAGATCAATGGAATGAGAGTACATAACTTTTAGATCACTCCGTGACTATGCGTGACCCTGCGTGACTACCCCAAAATTAATCTGTAATCACAACAAGACTATGGGCTAAGTTTCAGATCAATTGCATGAGGGGGGATGGGGTAGCCCCATGGCAGACAGACAGACATACAGGTCAAAAGTCGGGACATCAGAATTCGTTTTAGAGGTATGGTTCCTTGGGCAAAACTTCTTATTTTGATCCCTAGAATATGATTTTCCTTGTCACTTGAGCGATTTTCTTGCCTCCCTACAAATCGACCCGCCCTAATAATTACTCTGCAAATATTCTTGATCAGACCAATAACGCCTTAATCAATGATATATTAAAGTAGTAACTGTTATGCTATCATTGATTAGATCTTTATGAAACATTTCTACATAAGGCAGCCGTGAGGTTTGCAACTTTTGACCATGCACTTTAACGTACTTACCTGAAGTCAGGCATACGAGCAGTGTCACTGGGAATTAGTTTTTGTACTGGTCACCTTTTACTTTATTTTAATCTCAGAAGATACAACACTAGCAAACATGATAATCGTTATTTTTAAATTTTGGTATGAGCTGCTGCTATATGTTATGTAAGGGATTTCAATTCCACATATGTATATTATAGCTGTTGCTATCTTTTCAGTAGTTCAGTTTTATAAAGTTTTTGATTTGCGTCATTTTATAGACGGCTGTATCTACTTCGTTGTAACAAGCTCTTTGGATATGGTTTTACATGACCTCCAAAGTTAATATCAAAAAACTAACTGGAGACGTATGTGTATTATTCAAACTCTCATTAGGAATACCAAACGGATATCGAGAAATAAAAAAAAATAGAAACAGGTAAGAAAATTTTAGTCGGTCTAGACCGACTATACGATACCATATACCAGGCGAATTTTATGCGGCCCCATATAAATTTAAAAAAAATTACAAAATTTTATTTAGATTTAATAAAAAATAAAATAAAATCAAAACATTAATACCAAAATTTCAAAGTATTGTTCAAAAATAGCATTAATACGAGTATAAATTTTCAATAGGGCCACAAAAATAATACAAATTATTTGAATGTAACGTCGGTCATCATGCTTCATTTTTCCTATTAGAAACAATGTAGCATGTACAAAAAATGCATAAAAATTTTTCTCTCTCGTTTTTCAAAGTTCATTGTTTTCAAAAAGCACTCATCCGACAAAAATCGCATAATTTGAAAAAAAAAGGACTATATTTTCCATTTTTTATTTTTGCTTTTTTCAGTAAAAGCCCTGTTGTCCTGAATGCTTGGGGATGAGAGCAGTCCCGATAATTACATGTTTCATTAAAACTAGAAATTTTTATCTTTCGGAACAGAAACCATAAAAATTTTTTGATAAAAGCATGTTTTGAAAAATAATTCAATTGAACTTTAAAATTTTGTTTAAAAAATTTTAAAACTAAAATTGGCAAATTGGACGATATCTCATGTTCATTTTATTGAAATTAACTGGTAATACTCAACATATATCGGTCCCGCTTTTTACTTTTAAGGAATTAAAATGGCATCAACGAGCAATAAAAAACGTAAGATAGGTGATGAAAACAGAAAATTCCAGTCCGAATGGACGCACAAATTCGGATTTGTTGAAAATAAGGGCATACCTATGTGCCTCATTTGCAAAATTACTGTACCACATAACAAACTTTACAATTTAAGTAGACACCAGGAAAAATTTCACTCACAATTTGCCAAAGATTATCCCCTTAATACTTATCTTAGAGAGACTAAGCTGAAGGCTGTGCAGTCAAATATTGAAAAAGAACAGAACATTATTTCGTCTTTTAGCCATGGAAATGACAGATCACTTGAAGTAAGTTATATAATAGCTTGGGATATTGACCGTGATAAACGTCCTTATGGGGAAGCAGAGTTAAGAAAACACACTATGAAGAAGGTTATGAGCATTATCGACCCTGATAACAAAAAGCTACATAAAGCGATTAATCAGCTTTCTTTATCACGGCGCGCAACCGATCGTCGGATTGTAGATATCAGTACTTTTATTGAAACAAGTTTAAAAAACGAAATAAAAAATTTTGCAGCATTTAGTTTAGCTCTTGATGAATCCACAGATGTTAGCGACGTTCCTCAATTGGCGATCTTTATTGGGTATGTATCAGTAGAATTTAATACCACTGAAGAAATGTTAGACCTTGCTCTTTCTGAAACAACGCGAGGCATTGATGTAAAAATGCGCTTTTCCAAGTAATTAACAAATTTGAATTGCCACGAGATAGAAGACCTCGAATGTAAAAATTTTAATTTTTTCCTCTTTTAAAATTGAACGTAAATAATATACAAGACGATAAGCTGGAAGAATACAAATAATTTAAAACAATTTCATGAAAATTTTTAATGTAGATTTGAGGATCTCAAACAACTTCAAACAACATTCTCAGTTTTTGTTAACCCATTTTTGTGTGATGTCCTAAATGATTAATTTTTATTATCCGATATAATTCTTGCAAAACCATATGTTGGAAAATTGGAGTTTTTAGAAATGAAGGATGATACTGTATTGAAAATGCATCACAAATCAACTTCTCTAGTTGGATTTTGGAAACTTGTTAACAAAACCTAATATCCATAATTGAAAAAAGGTGCTGTTCGTTTATTTTCAATGTTTGTTGGGAATCTCTATACTCCACCATGAAAAATGTTAAAAACAAAAATCGTTCAGGTTTAACAAATCAACATCTTACGGAGCTACTCGGACAACTTTGACAAACTACACACCTGAGTTTAAAAAATAATCAAAAATTCTTCCTAATTTCTTTTTTATTTTTTATTACCTATATTTTTATTTTATTTTTATTTATAATTCCTTTTTTTTATTTAAAATGAAATTCTTTGATCTCAAAAAATTTTAAAATATAACATTATTTTTATAAATACTAATAATATTTCAGTATAAAATTTATTTTTAATGTGTATGAAATGAATTAATAAATTTTATGTTTGTTTAAAAATTGTTTTTTTTTTTTGGGTTTTTGTTTGAAAATGAATATTTGTACAGAAATAAACTAGTTCGGCCCACCGTTAGTAGGTGAAATTCCAAATTTGGCCCAACAAGCCATTTACGTGCCCACCCCTGCCATATACCATACGTTTAGAGACCCTCTTCTCATAGCCCCAACTAATTGGATAAAGAAAATAAGCATTGCATTGTTATTAATTTTTTTCCTTTGAATATGAAAAAGTTCATATAGGATGCTTATTTGTATGAGGACTTGGTCCAAAAATGAACCGATCCTGACCATATTTGGCAAGATTACTTATTTTTTGCAAAAACATATCCAAACTAAATTTGAGATAAATCTGTGCAATGTTTTTGTTCTCTGATAGATTTAAGTTAAGACAGGGAAGGGTTTATTTTTGGACTACTCATTAATGGGTGTACTAAACACACAAACCCAATTTGACCGAGATCTGTATGATAATTTGGATCATATGGCAATTTAAGTCGATTTCATAGGTGTCATTTGTGTGGGGACTATGTCTGAATATGCAGCGATTTTCGCCAATTTCGATATCATTCATGCTGCGGCTTACATACCAAATTTAATCAAAAATGTTCACATATATGACCTGTTATTTGATTACAAGGTTTACATGAACACACAGACGGACAGACGGACATCGCTCAATCGACTCAGAAAGTGATTCTGTGTCGAGCGGTATAATAAAAGTTGGGTCTAGGTCAAATATTTTTGGCAGTTACAAACATCGGTACAAAGTCATGATACCCTGACCACATAGTAGTGTAGGGTATAAAAATATTTAAAAATTGCGTATTTATCATTCAAGGAATGTTTCGCAGCAAATTCTTAAAATACAAAAAAGGCTATTGATCAACTATGATGTTATATTTGTTTTAATCAATTTTATAAATTAAATTTAGAAATTCATATTTAAGCAAAAAAATTATTTCAATAATATAATCATATCCATTACGTTCTCAGCTTTTTACGAATATCCTTCATCAAGCTTTTAACAGGGCTATATATTGTGGCTTTGGAGATATGCCTTCATTTCCTTTCGAAGTTGTTCAACCGTATTACCTACAATAACATATTTGGCTACTGAGATATATATGGATCAAGTTACACACACAATAGTGAGACGATCAACACTGTTTGCAGTGAACAACCACTGTTTGGGTACAGCAGCTCAAGCTAGATGTTCTCAGTCAAGCTGATATAACATCCACTGTAGACAGTCATATGAGTGGCGCTTGATGTTGTATATGGATCGTTGTTTGTACTTACAATCTAGTGTGTTCTATCCGTTGCTACACTTTCCTCTGTATATAGATTTGTTATGCAAGCATTTTAGTACTATAAATTTAGAGCGATTTTGCTCAATAAAGACAATTCTTTGCTTAATACCTCGTACAGTATTGAGGACCAGGAAATGTACAGAAATTTCTTTTAACATTAATTTTCGTCATCCATGATATTCCAGCAATTTTTCTTTCATAAAAGTTCATTCATACAAGATTCTTGATTTAGTTTTTTTTTTAATTCCTTTTGGTTTTCTTAGACTTTTATAGCCTTCGTGCTTAGCCATTCCGACTTTCCAAATTTTGAGCAATTTTGTTTTCTAAATACTTACTTCGCGGTTAATTTTATATCCTATTCCACAATCTGGTCAGGGTATAATGAGTTTGTGGTGATGTGTTTATCTAGCAATAATATTTGTCCTAGGCCGTTCTTTAATAATATAGATCTACTAACAATCACTTTCTTATTCGATTTAGCGATGTCTGTCCGTTTGTCTGTATGTCCATCTGTCCATCAGTCGGTCTGTGTGTTGATATAAAACTTAATATATAATCAAACTAAAGGTCTCAAATGTAAATATATCTCAATGAAATTTTGTACGAAATCGATAAATTTTTATATATATGTATTTATTAAAATAAGTGGTTTTTTAAACCCATTAAAGCTTGATCCCCTATTCCGTTATCCCATTTTGACAAAATTGCACACAGTTAGTATCTTGAGGATTCACGTGGTATTCTTTTTCTTCATCTGTGATACATGGCATTAATGTGTTCTAAAATACATGTTTATTTAATAAATCTAAAAAATTTCAAGCGGTAGCAATGAACATATTTATTGTATGTTTTGGTGAAAATCTGCTCTGTTCAGATCAAACTGGTCAAAAGGCATTTCAGATTGTAAAAGATGCTATGAGTTGAGATGAAATATACACGTTTGTTTTGGTAAGAATCTAGAATTTTTCCAAGGAACGAAACCATAAATAAACAAGCAAGAAAATTATAATCGGTCTAGACCTACTATGTAATACCCTACACCATGCGTTTAAAGACCCTATCTCTTTGCTTCAACTATTTAGATATAGAAAATAACCATAAACCAAGTTTGAGTGACAAGTTTTTTTGCCTTCGGATATGAAAAAGTTCATATCGGATTCTATATGTATATAGGGCGTAGGTCCTGACCATACTTGGTATGGTCACTTTTTTTTTGCAAAATCGCATATAAACAAAATTTGAGAAAAATCTGTGCAACAGTTTTGTTTTTTCATAGATTTAAGTGGAGATCGGGAATCAGCTTCATATGGGAGCTATGACTAATGCCGTTTTCTTTTCTGACAAAAAATGTCGCATTTTATATAAATAAAATACACTTTTTGAAAAAAGTGCAAATAAAATGCGACATTTTTTGTCAGAAAGGAAAACGGCATAAGTTTTGTCCTATAGGGTTTATTTTTAGACTACCAATAAGTTGATGTAATAAACATAAACAAACCTAATATCGCCGAGATTTATATGATAATTTGGATATTATGGCAATGGACAAGAACCGATTTGTTCCGATTTCAATATCATTCATTCTAAGGCCGATAGAAGCTTATATTCTAAATTTCATCAAAATATATTCATATTTGCGACCTGTAGTTTCATCACAAAGTTTACATGGACACAAAAATAGACTTCGACGGACAACATATGTAGTTACAAACATCCGCATAAAGTCATTATACCCCGACCACATATTGATATAGGGTATAAAAATGTATACAATTTGCTATATTTGATCACAATCTTTCGATGGATGATGGACAGATGCACAGATGCGGGTAAGAATTCAATTTCGTCGTACATTTACTTCCGAATCAAATACAATAGCAAAAAATAAAAACGCCATTATAAAGAGCATACTTTTTTATTCAAAAGCAATATCTCATATATTTTACAGTTTGGTTTGTTGATTTTAAATAAAATAAAACTTTATTTCTACATTGATCAGCTTATTTGATGCAATTAAACTTTAACGATATTGACGCCATTGGCCGAGTTATAGTAGGCTTTTTTAGTGAATTTGTAAAATAGCCATTTCGCTAAAAAAAAAAAAAAAACTATTCTAAAATAAATGTTCGAAAACCAACGCGCTTTTCGTTTTATTTATAATACCTGAAGTATATGCCGTCTGATAACTATCGAGCAACGGGTGTAGGTTATCCACGACTATAAACAATTGAAAAGTCATTGCGAAATTGCTGAATAAGTGAATATACCGTCATCTACAGTTTGAGAGAAAATAGATTGAGGGACAAGAACAGAAAGGCATCAAATAAAATTCTTACTGCGATCTTAGAAAGATGGATCAAAAGGAAAATTAATGAATACCCTAAGTTATCCACACAAATATTGGCTGATGAGTTGCACAGTTCTCTTGGAAAGGCCTGTAGTGCATCGACAATTCATCATCTCTTGAGATCACATGACTAATCGAGTGCCACCGACCAAGACCTACATAAGCCGGAAAATTAATTCTACCAATTAAATTTCCAAAAAAAAAAATACTTCTTAAAGGATTCATAATTTTGAAACACTGTTGTTATTTCCGAAGAATCGAAATTTAATATATTTAGCTCAGATGGAAGGACGATAGTATGGCGGAAGCCCAACACATAGCTCGAGTTAAAACAATCGCGTGCGACTGTAAAACACGGTGGTGGCTTCAATGCCAGCATAAAGAGTTCGAAATCTAGTTTTAATTGAAGGGAACATGGATAAAGTGATGTACTTAGATATTCTAAAAGAATAATTGCTACAGATTGCTGATAAACTGGGTGTGCGCCGCAACTTTCGTTTCTACCAGGACAACGACCCGAAACATAAGTCCACATCTCATGAAATCACCGGCGCATTCTCAAGACTTAATCGTTATCGAAAATTTATGGGCATTGTTAGAAACTAACACCCGTAAACAAAACATTGCTAGCAAAAAAAGTTTAAAAACGTCATGGAGTAAAATACAGGCCGTAGCAACACAAAAACTGGTTGATTCAGTACAAAATCGTTTTAATGCTGTTATTTCTAAATAGGGTTATCATACCAAAAATTAAAATAAAAAAATATTAAAATCTCAAAGATTATGGTGCCTATTATGAGCAACTTTCGATTTTCGATTGTGGTCGAATTAACTGAACGAACGAATTTTCATTTGGTATTATGGCGCACATTCGATAAAATAGCGCTATTGTGAATATCACTCAATTGGATTATTCACAATACATAGTAACATATTTTTCATCTGGCACTATAAGTAAACATTGTTTGTTTACAAATTTACAATTAAAGAAAAAATTATGGTTCTATGATCGTCTGATGAAAATGAATGCTATGTCATGAGAGATGCTTCCAACATTTTGGAAATGGATTCCACTACGTAAGTATGCGAGGTTTTAGTATGGGTATCACTTAGGAAGTTTGTTTACAGATTTATAGCTAATTTTCGACAGCTAGGAGGCTTTTATGGAATTGCTGTCTACTACAGATGTACTGCTGCGGCAATGCACACAAGGCAGATCAATCTCATGAAATTAAAATAATTTACAACTTATATTTTCAATAAGTTTTATAAACTGCCATCTAGCATTGAAAACAAAATTATGCTCGATTGAAAATTCGTTGTACAACGAAATTTTCGACCGCGATGCTAGCTCATAATATGAATTTGACATTTTATAGTCGATGTTCGATAGCCAGCGAAGATCGAAGATCTAATGCAACTCATAATAAGGGCCTATTTTCGCTTATAAGTAATATTAATATTAAGCTTAACAATGTAGAAATATAGTTTTTTTTTACTTTTTACATTATCTAAAATCGACAAAACCAACTGCAAAATATATGAAATACTATTTTTGAATAGCACGCTCTTCAAAATGACGTTTTCATTTTTTCTGAGTCAAATAAGCTGACAGCTACTGTAAACCAATAAGATTTGGTTATAAATGCTTGGTATTAGCTTCAGCGACAGGATATTGTTTTTTATTCCGTGTACTGACACTTCTGCCAATAATAATGCCTATTGTAGTATGAACTAATTAATTTTTACGATTGTTGGAAAATCAACAATGTGACATATGGTAACTTTTGTACTATTCATACGATGTTGTGCAAATTGACTCAAAAAGGATATTTTGCAACTGTACCGTTCGCGACAATCGCACCAATCATGCTTTATTAGATGAGATAAAATTGATTGAAAAGGAGGCCCGAACTTCATCAGATTTTTTTTTTAATAAAAACAACAAAATAATCACTGGTCGTTGGAATGAATTCACTTTGTTCTTCTAATACAGACTATTTTTGTTTTAGGTGTCACTGTGAAGTCCAATTTTTTGGGTGTAGAGTCGATGTGCCTAGCCGGGAGATTTGATCGGAAAATCCAGAGGATGGCATTAATTAATCAACCGAACCGTATACATCAATACAATCGGTGAATGGGCTATCGCTTTCAAATTCGGGGAAAAAATTGTACTGGCTGTTATTTACTAATTCTATATATGCTGACGTGGTAAATGCTTGGAAGATTCTCTGCATCTGCGTGCACCTTGCAGGCGTGCTACTCATAAGTATATTTGAAAATCGTACAAGTGTCGTAAAAGCATTGATAACAATACCTCAAAATCGGTACCGTAGTTATAGAAGAGTTATCATGAACGCACAAATAATAACAAAGCGGGTGGATAAGTTTGATCATATGATATAAAAGATGGGCCAATACGTCCGATGTGGGCAATGTGGAGATAAAACTGAACATGGATACACAAAATGTCATAGACCCTTTAATCAAAGGACTGTTTTGCACAGTTTCATGCTGGCACTCCAAAAGACATCAAAAACTTTTTAAAAAAATCTAGACAATAATAAATTTCTTATATGGCATGTCATTCTCAATACGTATAAAATACAATTGATTTATGATGCACTAAAAACATAAAAAAACTGGGGTCTAATTTGCGCAGTGGCAAGCGAACGTGCGAATTTTTGTACTTTTGGGATTTTCTTATACGATAACGAAAAATATGTGGTAAAATTTCTTATTTTGGGATTCATTCGAATGCAACCTTACGAAATTTTACTTGTTAGCAAAATAGCATGCGAGAGAAGTTTTTCCTATTAAGTGAAAAAAAAAAATGTTCAAATAAGTATAATATAGATAAAACAAGTAAGAATATTATAGTCGGTTTAAAAATTCATTCGTTCATCTTGAATGTATAAACGTTGTGACATATATTAAGTTGATTATTGTAATTCATAAAATATCATTATAAATATTTGTTGAACACACAGAAGATAATATAAGTGAGTTTGTTAATAAATAATTTTATAAGAGCCTAAGGATATGTTAATCAATTTTAGCCAATTCACAATTCAATACAGGGCTTTAGATATTCAAAATAAACGTACACGCAGCATTGTATAGTTATACCCTATACCACTATGTGGTTTGGGTATAATGACTTTGTGCTGCTGTTTGTAACAACCAAAAATATTCGTCCTAGACCCATCTTTAATTATACCGATCGACTCAGAATCACTTTTTGAGTCGAAGTAGCAATGTCCGTCCGTCTGTGTGTCCATGTAAAGCTTGTAATCAAACTACAGGTCGCAAATATGTATATATTTTGATGAAATTTGGTATATAAGCTTCCATCGGCCATGGGATGAACGCTATTGAAATTGGTAAGAATCGGTCTATGTTCAGCACTAGCCCCCATACAAATGACCCCTATGAAATCTACATAAATTGCCATAAGTTCCAAATTATCATATAGATCTCAGTCGAATTGGGTTTGTATGTGTTTATTACATCCATTACTCAGTAGTTCAAAGATACTGCCTACAGGAAAATTCTTAGTCATAGGCCCCTATAGAGCTGCTTCCCGATCTTCACTTAAATCTATCAAAAAACAAAAATATTGCACAGATTTTTCTCAAATTTGGTTTGTATATATTTTTTCAAAGTATAAGTGACTTTACCAAATATGGTCAGGATCGGTACATTTTTCGACCTAGTCCCCATTAAATATAGTATTCGATATGAACTTTTTCATATCTGCAGCGAAAAAAATTAATAAAAGTTCCACTCAAATTTGGTTTATGCATATTTGCTATATCCAATTAGTTGGAGCGAAGAGATAGGGTCTCTTAACCATGGTATAGGGTATCGTATAGTCGGGCTAGACCGACTATAATTTTCTTACTTGTTTTTTATTTGAAGCTTAAATATGTGTTTTATGTATGTGTACCAGATGGTGCACATCTATAAAGATATGCACATTTGCAAAGAAATACCTTTCAAATGGTGTATTTTATGTCAAAAACGGTTGATAACTGAAATCGTAGAAGACGTCACAAGAAATCGCTTTGCTTATAAAATTACCAATCTAACCATCTAAGCGTCTAACCCTTTCTCTAAAATCTTGGTATAGGGTATCATATATATATATTGATTCCGCGATATAGATAAGGTTTCAAAATGTCATTCTAGAACATAATCTACAGTACTAACTGCCATTTTCAAGTATATTGCAATATAATGTTCCGGTTGGTTTCGATTTGCCAAACAATCAAGTACATACACAAGGTTTAATAAAATTAATATGGATGAAAATGAAAAGTCTGAAACTTTAGATTAATTAATCAGTAAAAAAAAGGGAACTAAAATTTCGTAAATCGAACTCAATGTGCGACATACTAATAAATCTTCCGCCGTGGTATGGCAATATATTTTTATATTATCACCAAATTAGATTGTTTTTATTCTTACAATGATTATATGATATTACGATTCAAATCTACTTTCTACATAGTTTTAACTCATCTATCAACCTTTTCAATTCAAACCAGACATAAATGCCTCAATGGTTTTTAAAGATCTTTATTCACAATTAAAAAATACTGTCAAGAAACAAAATATCAATCAATTTGTTATCCTCACAACCACCAGGAAGCAGAAAACCATATAAATACTGATTACTGAAATGGAATTAAAATCAAAAGGATTAAGGCATAACCCCTGTTTCAATTGTAAATGACAATGACAATATAACCCAACAAAAAAAAAAAAAAAAAACGGAACGGAAAATCAATTGAAAAATCAAGTTTGCAAGAGCATAATGACATATCAGTTGTAATAACAAGCAGGCAACCCTTGTTTTTCAAAAAAGGTTGATATGATCATTGAACAAAATTTTTGGCAGAAGTATAAAATCCTTTAAGGGCTATAAAAAGAGATTCTATGAATAGTTCTGTTAAATTGGGGTGCACAGTTGGGTAAAATAAACATAAAAATGCAAAATATTTAAAATAAACAACAAAAAAAAGTTAAACACAATTGTGATAAATTGTAAATAAAAACGTAATTTAATATACCGGGAGGGAATCATTTAATGTAGATGCCCGTGTAGGGTGGAACTTATTTTTTAAGATTTTGAAAATTAAAATAAAATTTTCGTTGTTAAGTGATATTAATTTTTATGTTTTTCGACCGCTAAATACAAAAATTATGTTATGATTTTTTTTTTTTTATATCCTGATCAATCTGCTTACCAAAGATATCAGTATACATAATTACACAAAAACATGTGAACATTTTATTTTAAATCAAGTTAGCGCGTTCAGTACAATGGAAAGATGTATAAAAGGAATTGTTTTTCACAGAAATTCAAATTTAAAAATCGGAAAAATGCGAACTCACATGGTATGTATCGGTGTTGCCATTTTGGCGTTTTTAGCTCTCTGCATCTGCTTGTTTTGTGAATACGCGAATTTTCTCATGGTAACTGGAAAATCGTTTGTCAAGAAACCATTATGTAATCAATTTTTTTTTAATTTAGTAGATATAACCCAGAATTGACCCAGAATAGAAAAATTAACAGTAAATTCCATCTTAACTTATAAGTGCCAGCTCAATTCTGTAATTCGGGGTTGTTGTTCCATATCTCATATGACCAGGTAATAAAATTGATAATTGTCCTTTATTTTGGAACGTAAATTTGTTTTGTTGATAAGTAATATTTATGTTCCTATAAAGTGTGAATCATAAAAATGAAAATATCTAAATGAATCTATATGATTTATGTGTCCCAAATGTTGACAGTCATTATTAAGGTTAGTAACAGACATACTCGTGAGGGGTAATTTTTTGGAACCGGTTTTCTGCTAGGTATTTTGTATGTCTTTAATATTATGTAGCGTTAAATTGATGAAATTTGACAAATTATCTCTCTTTAATATAAATGTATTGCTATCACCAGAATCTAGCACGCATATGTGCATTTTAAGTTGTTGTCCGTAGGGAATTTGTTAGATCATCGAGTTTTGTTCATGTAGATAAGAGAGTGAAGTAGTTAAGATATTTAACTTAAGCAACTAACTTCAGATAAATACAATGAAAAGTCATTTTCTCGTTTTTTTCATTTTTTTCGGTAAATAGTTTTACTACAAAATCAATTATATTAGTGATATTTACTTTGGGTTTTTTTTGTTGAGCTAATACGACCTGAATTGTTTCAATGTAAATAAAAATGCATTTTTAATACAAATTTGCCCGACGTTTCGTAGCTTTTTGGCTACTTTTTCTAGGGATCGTAATATATATGATTCTTTTACATTAAAATATAATATTTTACATTTAACATAAAACAAAAACATAAAAACACAAATTTAATATTTAAACACATATTATCTCTAGTATCACAGTTTGTTTAATTAATTGCAACCCTATAGCTCGCGCTGATGTTATCGGTGTCCTCTTTATGGTTTTATTTACTTCACTTTTTTTATTTACTATTTACTTTACTATTTACTTTTTTTAATTACTTTTACTTTTGTTAAACATTAATAAGAAAGAAAAAATCATGTGAGTCCGATCACAGGGGAGATGTGTAAACATCTGGTAATAAATAAAATGCAGAAAACAGCGACAAAAAGGTTATTTCATATAATAATTTTTCCACCAAACAATCATAAGTCATACCGATTTGTCTTAATGGTCACATCTTACGTGTAAGATGTGACGATGTGACTCTCACATGTACGCTGTTTTTGTGATTGTATTGTGAAAAAGAAATTTACCCCCATGCGCATATAGAAAAGTTTACACATAAAAAATTTCATAACTTTTATAACAAACAAATCAAAGACTTGTAGATGATCTAAACACTCTATAACTTGAATTTCGATAAAAGGACTTAGATCTAACTTTGCTATTATAATTTTTACACTAACAGCATGTTTTTCTATCAAATTGTTTCCGGCTCAGTTAATTCCAATATACAAATATTTTACGATGAGATATGAATTTTGATATTTCAAACAGTAATTCAAAATAAAATAATGTACCTAATATAACTTTCTCGCTGGCGTCTCTTTTTTTTAGTTGTTTAAAATAAACTGCACGTGTTGTTTTAAAATGTATTTTCCCTTTTATAGTTTTCTTCTTTAAATTTCGTAAAAATATTCTTAAACATTATAAAAACTTGAATGGTGACATATAAAATATATATGTTGCTGCAACAGATGTTTATAAATATTGTTATAAGAAATTATAAAAGAAATAATTACAATAAAGAAAAAAAATCTTTTATTTTTAAATAAAATCGATGGTCTAGCGCTATGTCAATTGTTTTTATTTTTTCGTAATTTAATTGTAAACGAAAACTACTTTGGATTCAAGTAAAAATGTAATACTCCGACTTTTATATGATATGCACATTTATCTGCAGTTATTTGAATGCTAAAATATTTTGAATGTATGGAAAATAAGTATAAAACATATTTCAAGGACATTGTTAATATATGAAGGAACCCACATATGAATGAGTTCACATCGGATACTAGTAATATATGGGAAGCATACCTGATAAAGTCACTGATTTTTCTCAAAAACATATACAAAATAAATTTCTTCGTTCGTTCTTTAAGTGGCGATCGGGTATATTTTAGGAGTACTTATTAATGGTGTAGTAAACACACATAAACCAAATTTGACTGTGATTTGTTTCTTGCGGTATCTTAGGTCGATCTCATAGAGGTCATTTTTAGGGGCGCTAGTTCCAAAAATGCACCATTTGTCAAAATTTTCACTAGCGTTCATCCTATTGTCGACACAATCGTATATTCTACATTTCTTCAAAATATTTTTAATTTTGCGACCCCCAGTTTGATTATAAAGTTTACATGAGCATATAGACAGACAAACCGACGCATATCTCTAAATCGACCCAGAAAAGTATTTTGAAAGGTGAGTCTCGGTCAAATATTTTTGGCTGTTATAAACATCAACACCATCTTATTATGTTTCTGGCAACATAACGATATCTATATATATAAAATTCATTTTCTGTTTGTTTGTTTGTTTCACCGCTATACAAATTTTTATTTTTCAACGGATTTCTCTGAAAATTGGTACACACGATCTACGTACTCCAAGAAAGGTCGCCATGTGATTCTTACCAGCCACGCCTACTTTTACGCCCACTTTTTGTATACAATTCATTTTCTGTTTTTTGGTATATTTGTTCGCTACACAAATTTTTATTTTTCAACGGATTTCTCTGAAATTTGGTACACACGATCTACGTACTCCAGGAAAGGTCGCCATGTGATTATTACCAGCCACGCCTACTTTTACGCCCACTTTTTGTATACAATTCGTTTTCCGTTTTTTGATATATTTGTTCGCTATACAAATTTTTATTTTTCAACGGATTTCTCTAAAATTTGGAAAACGTGGTCTCTACTCGAACGAAGATCGCATTATAATCTTTCTTGCTACGCTTACCTTTACGCCAATATTTTTATAAAATTAATTTTTTGTTTTTTGTTATATTTGTTCGTTATAGTAATTTTATCTTTCAACGGCTTTCTGCGAAATTTAGTACATATTCCAGGGAAGGTCGCCATATGATTTTTATCGACCACGCCTACTTTTATGCCCACTTTTCATATAAAATTCATTTTTTGTTGTGTGGTATATTTCTTCCCTATACATGTTTGTATTTTTCAATGGATTTCTCTGAAAATTGGTTTACACGGGAATAACTTCACGGTGAACAAATCCCCAAATTTAAAAAAAGGTCCCCAAAAGAAATAAACAAATTCCCCATTTTTTTAAGCGAAATAAAAAACTAACTTACTCCCCAAATTCATTCTTAAATTTTTACATATTTTTATTTAATGAATTTTGTTAAATATTTATTTTAGTGAACATTTGCATACTGCTCTCAATATATGTCATACAATAAACGCATTTAAAATGAGTAGTGTTTTGAATAGCATCATTTCGGTGCGCAGAAGTTACGCGCACGCGGAACACAGCTTTGCCAGAATATCGGAATGATCTGAAAAATATATTTTGAAAATTAAAATAAGTTGGCAACAACTGCGTGACAGCACAGGTGTGGCTGCCAAACGCGCGGAAGCGGCGCGCAGACGCGGACGCGACGCGCTCGCAAAACACAGCTCAGCTAAAATATCGCAATGGTCTGCAAAATATATTTTGCCGATTAAAATAAGCTCACGAGAACTGCGTGGCAGCACGGGTGTAGCCGCCAAACACGAGGTGCGGCGTGCGGACGCGGAGGCGACGGATGTGGACGCGACACGCACGCGGAACACAGCTCAGCTAAAATATCGCAATGGTCTGAAAAATATATTTTGGCTATTAAAATAAGTTAACGAGAACTGCGCGGCAGTACGGGTGTGGCCGCCAAACGCGAGATACAGCTCAGTTGAAATATCGCAATGATGCGAAAAATATATTTTCGCGATTAAAAAAAGTTGCCGACAACTACGCGACAGCATAGGTGTAGCTGCCAAACGCGCTCTCGGAACACAGTTCAGCTAAAATATCGGAATAAGCTGAAAAATATATTTTGGCGATTAAAATAAGTTGACGACAACTGCGCGGCAGCACGGGTGAAGCTGCAAAACGCGCGGACGCGGAAGCGACTCGCTCGCGGAACACAGCTCAGTGCATTTTGTGCAATAATTACAATACATATACTAAAGGGTCCGCCAAATAACTTTTTTTTTTGAAAATGCTATAAAAAAAACTACTGAATATTATCTCAAATTTCTTTTTTTATTTGAAGGTACAATCCTTCCGGTTAATAATGGAAAATAATTTCGTTTAAATGGCTGCCTCGGCTGGCCTACACGATCGGTCCAATTTTTAAGCACATTATCGATTGTGTGCAGCTGTATTTCACCAATGGCTTCACGAATATTGTCCTTTAAAGCGTTAATTGTCTCTGGCTTGTTGGCGTCACACTTATCTTTGAGGGCACCCCACAAATAATAGTCCAACGGTGTCAAATCGCAGCTCCGAGGTGGCCAAACGACATCAGCTCTGCGGCTGATAATGCGATCTTCAAAAACAGGGCGTAAAACATCGAGTGTGGCACGTAGCGCCGTCCTGTTGAAACGAAATGTTGCCAATATCCCCCTCTTCAATTTTTTTGAACAAAAATTCGTTCAACATGGCCCGATAACGATCGCCGTTGACTGTAACGGCCACTCCTTGCTCATTTTCGAAGAAAAATGGGCCAATTATGCCTCTGGACCAAAATCCGCACCAAACAGTGACTCGTTTTGGGTGTATCGGCTTTTAAATGTATGCGTGCGGGTTTTCTGTGCCCCAAATGCGACAATTGTGCTTGTTTACATACCCGCCAAGATCAAAATGAGCTTCATCTGAACAGATGATTTTTTTTGTGGCAAAATCGGCATCTTCTGTAAGTCGATCGCAGGCCCACTTAGCGAAGCGAAAACGCATTGGATGGTCAGTTGGCTTCAACTCCTGAACCAATTGGACTTTGTATGGCGTCATACCAAGGTCTTTATGCAAAATTCGTCTCAATGGTGCCTCCGAAATGTTCAATTCTTGAGAACGACGATGAATTGATGTTGATGGCGCTTCACGCACACTTTCTGCCACAGCAGCAATATTCTCGGGTGTACGCACTGTTTTTGGCTTTTCGCTCTTTAGCTTATAGATGAGGATGCCAGTTTGTTTCACTTTTTTCACAAGATAACGAGCATACGGAGCAGACGGTGCTTCTCTTCTTCCAAAATCCGTACGCAATTTTCGCACACATTCTGCAACATTACCATGATTTTCAAAGTAATGTCGCAATATTTCCCAGCGTGGCTCAAGCGTATACGCAACCATATTCGTTCAGCGGAAGGATAAAACTGATTATCTGAGCTAAGTGCTATCATTCACGAAATAAGCACTAGTTGAAAAAAAAAACGTTAGATGGCGGACCCTTTATAAGCAGTTGCTTAAAACAACCTTGCGGCACAATTTTTAACGTCGCATTAGTTTTTCATTTCTGAAACTTCTTTGAATTTGACTTCTCTGCTCAATGATGATCGCTTATTGAATGAAGTAATTCAATTTTTAAAAGTTCTGATTCCTTTAATTTGCAAACGATTCCGTTATATTTGATGTTTATAAATAAACTTAAAAAAACTTAAAGCCGTTTCGCAGTTTATTTTTGAAGCTTTTTTGCTGCAGCATCTTATAAAAAACTTCTAAATTCAAAAATCAAAAAATTTTGAATTGAAATAAAAAATGAATTTACTGCCCATACAAATTTTTTGGGAGAAAGTTCATTTTATTGGGGAATTTTTTCACTGAGGACTAAGTACTCAGCGCCTGGTAAGCATAGTGAAACAATTTCAAGTCAAATGCCTTTTCATCCCGGGCAGGACCGGGTAAAAACAGCTAGTAGGATATAAATATATATGATACTTTCATCTGACCATGACTCTACTAAGAATAGTTTCCTCTAATTAAGCATTCCTTAACCCTACGGTAATAACCTTATGCTTACAATTATTACTTATTTTTTATCGATAAATAATTTCAGGAGATGTGATACCTCTAAGAGTCCTTCTTAGAATTTAAGAAAAAAAATTTCATAATTTTATCAGCAAAATTTTATTAATCCATTAAAATCTCACTTTTTACGATATGCAGTCACAAAATCACGTAATAATTACCTTTTTAACTTTCGCAAATAAAAACAAGTAAGAAAATTATAGTCGGTCTAGACCGACTATACGATACCCTATACCATGCGTTTAGAAACCCTATCTCTTAGGCCCAACTAACTGGACATAGAAAATAAGCAAAAACCAAATTTGAGTTGGATTTTTATTAATTTTTTTGGCTGCAGATATGAAAAAGTTCATATCGGATTCTATATCTATATGGGTACTAGGTCTAAAAATGGACCGATCCTGATCATGTTTGGTAAAGTCTTTTGTATTTTGCAAATATATATATACAAACAAAATTTGAGAAGAATTAGTGCAATATTTTTGTTTTTTAATAGATTTAAGTGAAGATCGGGAAGCAGCTCTATATGGGGCCAAAGGGATCATTTTTGGACTACTCATTAGTGGATGTAATGAACGCATACAAACCCAATTTGAGTAAGATCTATATGACAATTTGGATCTTATGGCAATTTATGTCGATGTAATTTGTATGGGGGCTAGGTCTGAACATGAACCGATTCCCACCAATTTCAACAGCGTTCATCCCATGGCCGACGAAAGCTTACATACCAAATCTCATTAAAATATATTCATATTTGCGACCTGCAGTTTGATTACAAGCTTTACATGGACACACAGACGGACGGACGGACGGACGGACATTGTTAAATCAACTCAAAAAGTGATTCTGATTCGATCGGTATAATTACGTCAAATATTTTTGGTTGTTACAAACAGCAGCACAAAGTCATTATACCCAAACCACATAGTGGTATAGGGTATAATTAGCCACAAGTCATTGCAAAAAATGACTCAGTAAATTTTGAATTAAGACATTATTGAGTTTTTATACCCTATACCACTATGTGGTTTGGGTATAATGACTTTGTGCTGCTGTTTGTAACAACCAAAAATATTTGACCTAGACCCATCTTTAATTATACCGATCGAATTAGAATCACTTTCTGAGTTGATTTAACAATGTCCGTCCGTCCGTCCGTCCGTCTGTGTGTCCATGTAAAGCTTGTAATCAAACTGCAGGTCGCAAATATGACTATATTTTGATGAAATTTGGTATATAAGCTCTTATCGGCCATGGGATGAACGCTGTTGAAATTGGTGAGAATCGGTCCATGTTCAGACTTAGCTCCCATACAAATTACCCATATGAAATCGACATAAATTTCCATAAGATCCAAATTGTCATATATATTTAGATCCGATAGATTGACTGGAGGTGGAGGTGGTGTTGCAATATATGTAAGAAGTAATATAACATGTAATTATTGCTCTAAAAATGCAGCAACGGACAAAATCGAGTATATTTTTCTTGAGATTTCATCTTTAGGAAGAAAGATGTTGGTTGGTTGTGTATATAGGCCAAACAACACTATTGATTATACTAGTTTCATCATAAAAATTGAAACTTTAATCATGCCATACAACGACGTGGTAATAGCAGGAGACTTTAATTCTAATCTTCTAACTGAATCCTCGTTCAGGGACCATATGGAATCGATAGGTCTTACACCGACTAACACTACATTACCTACTCACTTCACGAAATATAATAGCACGCTACTGGACCTTTTGTTCGTGGGTGATCCATCTAAAATATTACTTTATGATCAAATTTCTGCATCATGCTTCTCCAAACATGATCTGGTTTTTGCATCATATGACTTCTTACTCGATCAAAGAGATCAAACTTATTCTTATCGCGATTTTAAAAACATAAATTATGCCCTTCTTAATGAGAACTATCTTCGAGTTAATTGGAATACAATCTACGACTTGATTTCTGTTGATGACCAACTATCGTTCCTAGAGTATAATATTCTAAAGCTTTATGATGAAGCAGTCCCTTTGAGGACAAAAACAATTTCGGCAAAAAAAAAACCGTGGTTCAATTTTTCTATTCTAAATTCAATACACCGAAGGGATTTAGCATACTCTAGATGGGAGCGTTTTAAAAAACCGAACTAAAAGCAGAATTTCGTTCTGCTCGGAGGGATGCTAATAATCGAATTAGAATGGCCAAAACTGAGTATTACTCTAAGCGATTCGGTACCGCCCTTGAATCCAAACACACCTGGAAAACTATTAGGGACATTGGTATTGGAAATATGGATAAAAGCATGAACTGCTCCATTAATGTTGATGAACTCAACAACATATTTACTAATACTTCGCTTCTTGTAGCGACGGACAATATGGCACAAAGCGAAAATTCTCTTTATAATGACAATGATACGCTTGACCAGGACATATTTGAATTTTCATGTGTCAATCAATTTGATGTTTTCTCTAGTTGTTCTCAAATAAAATCCAATGCAATAGGATATGATAATCTTGATCCTAAGTTCATTAGAATAATTCTGCCATCTATATTGCCGTATATTACTCATTTATTTAATACCATCATCACAACTAGCTGTTTTCCTTCGAAATGGAAGCATGCGAAGTTAATTCCAGTCCCTAAATCAAACAGTGAGTACCGGCCAATATCTATCTTAAGTTTTCTTTCAAAAGCTTTAGAAAAAATTTTACACCACCAGATAAGTGTTCACGTTTATGAAAATCACCTAATGTCTGACCGACAGTCAGGTTTCCGACCTAATCACAGCTGTGTAACTGCTTTAATTGACGTATCGGAGAGTATAAGGCGTGAACTAGATGATGGTGAGATTAACTTCTTGGTGCTACTCGATCACTCCAAGGCTTTTGACACAGTTAACCATCAAATATTATGTACTAAGCTAAGGTCACATTTTAAATTTTCATCAACATCATCACAACTTATATCATCTTACCTCACTGACCGCATTCAGTCGGTTTGTTTAAACGGCATTGAGTCCAATCCCCTACACTAACAAGAGGCGTACCTCAGGGATCTGTTCTGGGGCCACTACTTTTTTCTATTTATGTTAATGATTTGCCACAACATTTATCTCACTGCAAGATTCACATGTATGCAGACGATGTACAATTGTATTTAAGTAGTCCAGTTCAATCTATCAGAGAAAACGTTAATAAACTCAATCATGATTTAAACAATATATCTTGTTGGGCATCAGCAAACGGCCTGTGTTTAAATCCAAGAAAATCCAAATGTATCGTAATTCACAAAAAAACGTTAAACCCAATCATTCAAGATGACATCATTATAAACAACGAGAAAATTGATATTGTACGAACGGCAAAAAATTTGGGAATAGTGTTTAACAATAACTTAACTTGGTCAAATCATATCAATACTCTGGTTGTGCAAATATATATAGCTTATTTGATTCCTAGTCTTACTTACGGTTGTGAATTGTTTTCTTATTGTGACTCCATAAGTAAGAAAAAACTTCAAGTTTTATATAATAATATTATACGATATGTTTACGGACTTAAAAAGCGAGATCAAGTATCGTCCTATTCGAAGACTCTCTATGGAGTTTCGTTTGAAAACTTGTTAAAGATTAGAACTTTAATATTTTTTCGAAAAATTATATACTCTCAAAAACCGAAGTACCTTTTTCAAAATATACGCTTTGCTAGATCGTCAAGAGGCAAAAATGTCATAATTCCCAAATTCCGATGTCTCGTTTCTGAATGGCAGTTCTTTGTAAATGCTACTCGTCTTTGGAATGCTCTTCAACATAGCCAACAAATAAACAGCAACGCAATGAGTTTTAAAAAAAGTCTTTTTAATTATTTTAGTTAAATACTCCTGGTAGTTTTTCTTTTATAGTTATTTATATCATAATTATTTTTTTATGTCCTAATTTTTAATAACTTTCTTTTATATAATTTTTTATATCATTATTTATTCCTACTCCTGGTAAAATTTCATTTACATATATGTACATATTTCTTTTTTTTGTAATTTTTAATTATTTTTAATTTAAAACTTTTTTTTAAATATTCTATGTTATATTTTATTAATGTCACAATTTTATAAATTCTTATGTTATTCATATTAATTTTTATATATTAGTTACAATTTTATTCAATTTAATTTGGCTAAACATGTTTGTACACTACTAAAATCCTGTACTGTAATTATAAGACTTAGTCTTGTTGTGCAGGAAATCATTAAAATAAATAAATAAATAAATAAATAAATAAATCTTACTCAAATTGGGTTTGTATGCGTTCATTACATCCACTAATGAGTAGTCCGAAAATGATCCCTTTGACCCCATATAGAGCTGCTTCCCGATCTTCACTTAAATCTATTAAAAAACAAAAATATTGCACTGATTCTTCTCAAATTTTGTGTGTACATATTTTTGCAAAATACAAGAGACTTTACCAAACATGATCAGGATCGGACCATTTTTGGACCTAGTCCCTTTATAGATATAGCATCCGATATGAACTTTTTCATATCTGCAGCCAAAAAAAATCATGTGAGTCCGATCACAAGGGAGATGTGTAAACATCTAATAATTAAAGAAAACATCAACATCATATTTTCCAGTGCATAAAAAATAAGTCGACTATGCTGTTTTCTGAAATTCAATTGATGTTTTCTGAAATGCAATCGATGTTTTCTGAAATTCAATTGATGTTTTCTGATACACAATTAATGTTTTCAGCAATTCAAATGATGCTTTTTGAAATTCTATTGACGTTTTCTGAAATACAATTAATGTTCTCAGCAATTCAAATAATGCTTTTTGAAATTCGATTGATGTTTTCTGAAATTCTATTTATGTTTTCTGAAATTCAAATGATGTTTTCTGAAATACAATTGCTGTTTTCTGAAATACAATTGATGTTTTCTGAAATTCTATTGATGTTTTCTGAAATTTAATTGATGTTTTCTGAAACTCGAATGATGTTTTTTGAAATTATATTGATGTTTTCTGAAATTCTATTAATGTTTTCTGAAATTCAAATTATGTTTTCTGAAACTCGAATGATGTTTTCTGAAATTCTATTTATGTTTTCTGAAATTCAATTGATGTTTTCTGAAATACAATTGATGTTTTCTGAAATACAACTGATTTTTTCTGAAATTCTATTGATGTTTTCTGAAATTCTATTTATGTTTTCTGAAATTCAAATGATGTTTTCTGAAATACAATTGATGTTTTCTGAAATACGATTGATGCTTTCTGAAATTCTATTGATGTTTTCTGAAATTCAATTGACGTTTTCTGAAACTCGAATGATGTTTTCTGAAATTATATTGATGTTTTCTGAAATTCTATTTATGTTTTCTGAAATTCAAATGATGTTTTCTGAAACTCGAATGATGTTTTCTGAAATTATATTGATGTTTTCTGAAATTCTATTGATGTTTTCTGAAATTCAATTGATGTTTTCTGAAATTCGAATGATGTTTTCTGAAATTATATTGATGTTTTCTGAAATTCTATTTATGTTTTCTGAAATGATGTTTTCTGAAATTCTATTTATGTTTTCAGAATTTCAATTGATGTTTTCTGAAATTTTATAGATGTTTTCTGAAATTCTATTTATGTTTTCTGCATTCAAATGATGTTTTCTGAAATTATATTGATGGTTTCTGAAATACAATTGATCGAATGATGTTTTCTGAAATTATATTGATGTTTTCTGAAATTCAATTTATGTTTTCTGAAATTCAAATGATGTTTTCTGAAATTATATTGATGGTTTCTGAAATACAGTTGATGTTTTCTGAAATTCTATTGATGCTTTCTGAAATTCAATTGATGTTTTCTGAAACTCGAATGATGTTTTCTGAAATTATATTGATGTTTTCTGAAATTCTATTTATGTTTTTTGAAATTCAAATGATGTTTTCTGAAATTATATTGATGGTTTCTGAAATACAATTGATGTTTTCTGAAATTCTATTGATGTTTTCTGAAATTCAATTGATGTTTTCTGAAACTCAAATGATGTTTTCTGAAATTATATTGATGTTTTCTGAAATTCTGTTTATGTTTTCTGAAATTCAAGTGATGTTTTCTGAAATTCTATTGATGTTTTCTGAAATTCAATTGATGTTTTCTGAAATTATATTGATGGTTTCTGAAATACAATTGATGTTTTCTGAAATACAATTGATGTTTTTTGAAAGACAATTGGAAAATGTTTAGAAAAGAACATATCATAATTTTTTCACAAATATAATCAGATAAAGTCACACCGATTTACACTTCAGCTCACACCGATGTGTTACGCTGTTTTTGCGATTGTATTGTGAAATACAAATTTACCCCCCTGCGCGTATAGATGTTTACACGCCAAAAATATTCAAAGGCTAGAATTCTTATTAAATGATGAACTCATCTATAATATTAATAGGCTAGGCGATTTCTTGTGACCGATGTTTTCTTCCACCGTTTTAGCCCGATTTTGATCAAACTATGTTATTTGAAAGGTATTTCTTTTTAGCCGTTTTGCAGATTTACAGATTTTTAAATTTTTTCCTTTATTTTGAGTAAATTGCATTTATATTTGCTACTAACACATACATAAAATTATACAATGCTATGTGTGTGTTTATTAAATTTGTTAATGTGTTTGTAATAAAAATGATTTTGTTTTTTTTTTTGTGTTGATTTGTGAATTGGCTTTAATTGATTAGCATACCTTTAGGGTCTTCATTTAATGAAAAAATAAAATTTCCTAGAATTTGCATTCGAATTTCGAGGGCTGGAATCTGCTTGTTTAAATCATTAGAAGAAATCTAAACTATTCAATTTTCTATATGAAGAAAAAATAGTTTTTAAATAAAACACAATATAATCATATAGGCATAATTAATTTTTGCAAACATTAACCAGAATCTAAAATATTATAAAAAAAATTTAATTTAAATTTACGAATTGTTCTATACTATTTTCAGCAGTTCACTTCATTTGAAAGCTCTGGTATCCCTGGTTTAACAATCTGGCTACAAAGTTAACATCTGTTTTATTTTTTGAAGTTGGCAACTCGAAATCAGGTTTGTCTTAGGTTTGTCTCTCCTACCACAATTCCAATTTCGAATGCATTGGGTAATTGCCCATGAACAGTTTCTCCTGAAAATATTTTTTCACCAATACAATCATAAGTCACACAGCGTTATCTCCTTCAGCTCACACCGATATAAGTTACGCTGTTTTTGTGATTGTATTGTGAAATAGAAATTTACCCCCCTGCGCGTATAGATGTTTACACATCAAAAAAAAATAATCCCGTCTTTGGTCAGGCCGATACTTAAATACGCATCAATAATCTGAAATCCACAGTACAATGTCTTCATCAAAAAACTTGAATCAATTCTGTGTTGTCTTCGATATCTTCGGTGTAATGCGGAATTGAGTCTTCCACCCTATGCAGTCGTTGGCTCTAATAAAGCTTCCATATTTGAAAAGTAGAAGGATAATATTTAGTATGATATTCTTCCTCAACTTAATTTATGGTAAATTTGATCCTGAAGGACTTCTTGGAAAAATATGTATACATATTCCTAACAGACAACTATGAACATGTCTACCTGAATTTCCATAGATCAAATTTTATCAATTTCGATCCACTCTCAAGAATTTGCGCCGAAGTGCTATTGGTGCTATTAAAAGAATATTAACGACTTATTTGAACTCTAACGATTATGTATGTATGTATATGTATTTAAAGTTTGCATTATTTTTGAACATATATTAATTTTTTACTCAGAAGTTGCTATGTTGTAGCTGAATTAAATAAATAAATAAAAAATATATGACACTTTTCGAAAATCATCCAAAGGATATATAGAACTCACACAAGTGTTTTCACATTCCTTAAGAAACTAAGTAAACAAAAACTTTTGAGATTTGAATCATTTGAATTTGAAGAAAATGGTATATACTTTCTTAAAATTTCAGAACTTTTAATACCGTTTTATAACTAGTTAATAGAGGCTTATTCTACGAAACGTAACGAGTAACGAAATGGTAAAAATTTGTATGAAAAATTCAAAACTTTGTTATATTTCTCAATTTTTTTCATAAAAATTTTAAAAGTTTCTCTACGTTTCGTTTCATAGATTGCACTTGGTACTTTTAGTATTTATTTTATTATATATCATTTTATAGCTTTGTACTCTACCTTTGCATCATTTTAGAAAACAATCGAATTTTGTACAGAATACATAATTTTTTTTCTTGTCTTATTTTGTTGAAGGATTCAAATTACAATTTTAATGTACATATAAGTTTAATGAAATGTTTATCTACCAAAAACGTATTGTAAGCTAAATTGTCTATGCTTGCAATATAAATATATATATAATAGAAATATTTTCAATAATTTGAATTTAAATTTTTCCATATAAAAAAAAATAAAGATTAAATAAGGTTTTAATTTTTATAGAAAATAACAAAATCAGATTTAACACATCCCAATGAAAATTTGAATTAATTGTCTAGACTGACACAATTATTGAAAAACGAGTAAGAGTGTTAAATTCGGCTATGCCGAATCTTTGATACCCTCCACCTAGATTTTCTTGCACTATTTGCAACAAATGTAAATATAATATTTGAAAATGTAAACAATTTGATCAACTTACTAAATTACTACAATAAATACTCTTAATTTTCAGCATTTACGTTTAACAATTTTAAAGTTAATAAAAGATAGTAAACAAAATATATTTTTTAATTTCGGATCTTTTTCGGAATACTTGTCCATGTCTTATATTTTAAAAGTACTAGCGTTAATCAGTTTTATTTTTCAGATCTTATTAGATCAGTTTGTCATTCCGTTTGTAACGCATCGAGAAATGAATTTGCGACTATGTATGTGTTTCATGCAAAAGATTTCTTACTTTTGTCGAATTGTAGAGAGTTTTTGCAATTTTTTTTTTTTTAACAACTTAATACCTAGAGGTATTACATATAAAGGGTGATTTTTTAAGAGCTATAGGAAAGTTTTCCAAAAAAAAAAACACATAAAATTCAGAAAAATGCATGAAATCTTTATTTGAATCGATAGTACGGTCCATATAATTTAATGTTTGAAGATTATTTCATGCAAATGTTGACCGTGACTGCGCCTCAAATCCGCTTAGTCCAATTTTGGCATACTCTTTCCAACATTTCGGCCGGTATCTCACGAATAAATGCTTCAACGTTGTTTCCAATGCGTCAATTGAAGCGGGATTGTCTGTATAGACATGACCTTTAACACAGCCCCACAAAAAATAGTCTAAAGGCGTTAAATCGCACGATCTAGGCGGCAAATTGACCGGTCCCGAACGTGAAATAAAATGTTCACCGAACTCGCCTCTCAATAAGTCCATTGTTACGCGTGCTGTGTGGCATGTGGCACCGTCTTGTTGAGTCCACATGTCATGCAAGTCAAGCTCTTGCATTTTGGGCAAAAAAAAGTTGGACATCATCTATCGGTAGCGCTCTCCATTCACAGTTACGTTACGATTTGCATCATCTTTGAAGAAGTACGGTCCAATGAAGCCACCAGCCCATAAACCGCACCAAACTGTGACTTTTTCTGGATGCATTGGTAGCTCTTCCAATGCTTCTGGCTGATAGTCACTCCAAAATCGACAATTCTGCTTATTTACATACCCATTGATCCAAAAATGAGCTTCGTCGCTGAACACAATTTTTCGGTAAAAAAGTGGATCTTCGGCCAACTTTCCAAGAGCCCATTCACCAAAAATTCTGTGTTGCGGTAGGTCGTTCGGTTTCAATTCTTGCACCAGCTGTATTTTGAAATACTTCGCACCTAAATCCTTCCGCAAAATTTTCCACGTTGTTGAGTAACAGAGGCCCAATTGCTGCGAACGGCGACGAATTGATAATTGATGGTCATCATTAACACTGGCCGATACGGCTGCGATATTTTCTTCAGTTCGCACTCTACGTAAGCGTGTTGGTGGTTTAATGTCCAACAATGTAAATTTGGTGCGAAATTTAGTCACAATAGCCCGAATAGCCGCTTCAGTGGGTCGATTAAACTGACCATAAAATGGAAGAAGCGCGCGATAAACTTTCTTAACAGAGCACGCATTTTGATAATAAAATTCAATAACTTGCAAGTGTTGTTCGTTTGTAAGACGATTCATGGTTAAATTATAGACCAAACTGAAGATGTTTGACAATGAAACAAAACACGAAACGTGCGTCAGCTGTTTAAACCAGTGTTGCCAAAAAGATAATAGCTAAAAAATCACCCTTTATTTCAATTTTGAACTTTAAAATTAAAAATAAGTATATGCATTTTTTAAGTCTGGTAATAACTCTATAATATGGAGAAAGTAACTATTTGGCTTCTTTAATAACAATGATAAGTAAAAAACACTTTTTTGTGCAGTTTACTTGTTTTGAGCATCTTTTTTGTAAATCTCTTCGATTTTATTAAGTAGGTTTGTAAATAAAAAGAACATTAAAATATTATAAATTTAAACATAATTGATTTTAGAAAAATGTCCGATTCTTTTTCGATGATGCTGAAAACACATCAAAGAAATACAGAAAACAAAGGTTTTTCTCAAGTTAGTTGAGAGACGAGAAGCTAATGGGATGGAACAGGTCAAAGACCACGACTTTAAATACAGATGCAAGGCTTGTGAAAAAATATTAAATTGCGGTAAATTAGATCTAAGTATACGTGCTAATAAACAATTTCTTAAAAAAATATCTTTTAAAACCAAGAACAAAAATACTGTTTGCGCTATAAGATCCCATTTGCAAGCCATTTTAATTAATTGTGTAAATTTTAAATGCACATCTAGCCATATAAAAGATGAATTATACAGAATTGTAAAAATAATTTTTTTTATATCTGTTGGTTTTTATGTTGTTTTTATGTAATTCTTATGATATTATTATCTTATTTTTGATGTTATTTTTCTTCGTTTTTATGTTATATTTGCATTATTGAAATTGAAAATTAACAAATTAAAAATAAATTTTTTTTTGAAAAATTGAAAAAAGTAGTGTAGGGAAAAATGTAGGGAGAAAAAAAGTGGGTGTAGCGAAAAAAGTGTTTTTTTTTCATTAGCGTAGAGATTTCTGAAAAAATCTCCTGGCATCACTGGTACCTATTAAAAAACAATGTAAGATTTCACAAAACAATGCGACATATATCTGCTTTGTTCAAAAGCTTTCATAAAACTAAATGAAATTGTTACTTACTTTTACTCGTTGGTGAGTATTTTCGTTTTCGTTCGACTGTACACATATAAGAAGCCGATTAGAGTTCGGCTTACTGGTGCCATTATGTATATGTGTGTGTGTAAACAAAAATATACGATATCCCAGTAATCATTTCGAAGATTGTTTTAACAAAAATCATCTTAATGTGTCTTCTTCGAGATCTTTTGATGATTAAAAACTGATTAATCACATGCGGTATTAGAAAAAGACTAAAAAATGATTTTTGCTTACGCCTAAAAAGTGATCTATAGAAAAATGACATTAAATACGACTCAAAAGTAAGTCGAAACTAATCAGAAAATCTGATAAAAAAAAGGCTCTCAAGAAGAGTCGGGGGTAAGGTAATATTTCCTCCCAACAAAAGATTATTTTGTGATCAGCAAAAGACCGCATTTATGACTGTTTTAATAGCACAGAGGAGTCAAAAAAGACTCCACATGATCATTTGTTGCATAAAATGTTTACTGGGATTTTATTCACTATCTGTAGAAACAGGTTTATTAAGTAAAACAAATCTGCACTCAATTTCAATTCTATTTCGTTCACAATGATACGATCACTTTGTTTACTAGCTAGCGGTAAAATAAGAAAATAGTATAATACAGCGTAATGATGAATTGTACTTCTCAATTAGTTTATTTTTAATGTGCCATAAGAAGCTCGGTTTGTGCTAAGAAAAGCATAAATACATGTTTACCAGGGCGATGCTTGACCATTGCACTTTGATTGAGTTGAGCTCCGCGACTATTCCTGATGTGGATAGCTCGTGCCTACAATTTTTGGTAGTTGGGAATGGCGTTTATGCAAAGAAAGGCATGAACACATGTTTCCCAGGGCGAGGCTTGATCATTGCACTCTGATTGAGCTGAGCTCCGCGATTATTCCTAATGCGTGCAGAAAATTCTCTGTAGTCCGGGAATGGCGTTTGCCTGCGCCAAACATTAAATAATAAATTTTAGAAATGTATTATAATTAAATATTATTGACATGTATATTAAATTATTGACATCTGACAAAAAAATCTTTTAAACACCAATTTTTTTACAGGGTAGATAAGTTATGGTTTCACTACTACTTTTGAATGCAAGTATGTACTAAAAGTAGAACCCTTAAAATCATACTATTTATTGCAACCCTAAAAATTGCAGTATTTTGTATAAATAAAATAATTTATATATATATTTATATATATATGAATGTTATTTATAGTATTTTGATATTTGCAACAGTTGTATGTATCAATTTGTAACATTTTGTGGTGTTACAAGAATCGCAGTATATTGATATTGATTTTATATAGTTTCTTTTATTAATTAACTAACTTAAATATTACACCATAAAATGTTGATATTGGTGAATTTTTATATTATTACCACAACGACCATAAAAAAAACAAGTACAGCTATGACAAAATACAAAATTTAGAATAACAATATAGCATTATTTTTTTTTAACTTTTCAGTGATTGCTCGGCACCTATAAAACCTATTGTCGCGATTTAAAAAACAAAAACCTTCTAATGATGTTAGTGAATCATTATCACTAACAATAAGCACCGTAGCCATCTTATTGAGAACGTTATCGTGCCAAGAACAACATAAGCAAATCATATTTTTTCAAGGCTGTTTTTACTTCCTCGTTCAATTCTCGGGACCAGATAAACTGATTTCGGCAATTTAAAACAGCAACAATTTTTAAACAGCAAACTTCTCAGGATATTAGTGAATCATTTTTTATGCCAACGAGCAACCTAGTTACCTAGATTAAAGCCGTCATCGTGATTTCCACAGACGGACAGACGGACAGCCGGACAGACGGACAGACGGGCATCGCTATATCAACTCCGCTTGTTATAAGGATCACAAATGTATATATTTTATGGGGTCCAGATTTTTTTTTCTAATTATTACAAACGGAATGACAAACTTATGTATACCCTCTGCACACTGGAGTGGAGGGTATAATAAGTTTCATTCACTACAACTACCTTTCTTAATATCAATCAAGCAAGAAAATTATAGTCGGTCTAGACTAAGCGATACCCTATTCCATACTTTTCGAGAATTGCCTTAGGTCAAACTAATTTTGAATAGAAAATAAGTATTAATAAAGTCTGAGTGGAATTTGTATTATTTTTTTTGCCTGCTGTTCAAAAAAAATTCTTATCAGATGCTATATTTATATGGGTACTATTTTTTGAAAACACAAATAATAAACAAATTTGAGAAAAAGCTGTGCAATATTTTTGTGTTTGATAGGTTTAAGTGAAGATCGGGGAAAAACTTTAGATCTATTTGATAATTTGGATATTATTGCAATTTAAGTCGAATCCATAAGGTTCATTTGTATGGGGACTAGGCTTGAAAAGCTCATATACCAAAGTTCAAAATATATTCATATTTACGATCTGTAGTTTGATTAGAAGACAGATAGACAGACGCACAGACAGACCGACGGACGGATGAACATCGCTAAATCGACTCAGAAAATGAATTTGCGTGATATGGGGTAAAAAAGTAATATATTTTTTTTCTAAGTTTTGAAGTAATTTCGTAATCTTTGACTGAATACTCTTTCAAATTTCAATTAATAAATATGATTTTATAAAATTCAATTCAGTAGAAAATGTAAATAATATTAATAAATGCCTACTTATAAAAGTGCGCTCAAATTTATTATACACTGACCACAATATAGTGTTGGGTAAAAACACTTCCAACCTCCTTAAACATACGGTAAAATTACATCCAGAACGTTGAGTATATCTATTTTTAAATTTTTATTGTTCTCAGCATATAGCAGCAGAGTTTGCTCTTATAAAACAATGGCATTTTTTTTATATGCTACCCTTACTACTGTCAAGTTTTCAGACACACATCAATCAGTTTGTGTTTGACATGAATTGAAAGCGAACAATTATATTATTTAAAAAACTAAATGATTGTATAACGATCATTGAAATATATTTGGTTTTGAATACAAAACGAATGATGAAATGAAAGCAAAATTTAGCAAAGCTTATGAGGGTTACGAATCATTAAACACAACAGTAAAAAATGGGTAGTTAAATGTTAACGAATTTTGTTAACATAATGATCGAATTTTGTCAACATAGTGAGAAACATAGTGATCGTTTAAATAGATCGCCAATATGGCAATAAATAATTGTTGGGTACTGAAAGAATCCATAGGTGCAGAAAATATTGAGTATGTTAAATCTGTAGCAAGAGCTTGATTCATAACTGGAGGCGATAAATGTATTCATGCCAATAAATCGCAATATCATAAACTGGAGACGATAAATGTATTCATGCCAATAAATCGCAATATCATAATACAGCTAAAAGAAAGGACCCGTGATCAATCTGTTCCAAGGAAAGCGATGGCATTCTTATCTTCTAACAAGCTAAGGAAAAGCACTTATTTCAATAGTCTAGTATGGTTAAAGAGACAATTGCTGAATATTATCGTAAAGGATTAGATGATTTATATGATGATTTGAATAAAAATCGACAGCTTTCCTTGGAGAAACAGGTAACAGGTTTGTAATGGATACGATTTACTTTCAACAACTTTATCTAAGTTCACCAACTGAATTACTTACTTAACCTGTTGTGCTACTATCTTCCTACTTTTTTTTGCGTTTATATATTTAACCAAATAATTCTTTTGCAACAAATTAAGATAGGGAATTCAAGAACAAAAATTGAGCATTTATATTTTCGATTGCATGTGCAAAAATTTAATTTCAAATAACAATTTTCTATGGTGATAAAACCTTTACGGTTAATACAATATGATTGTAGACTTAGTCAACCCCAAATTCATATTTCAACTTCATCGTAATGCAATTGGAAAATAATTTCGGTAGCCACAATTAATGTGTTTTCTGTGTTCCCGCCGTGGTGAAATTCCATGAATTCGGATATGAATTACTTTCAAATCTACTGCAGTTTCCACATCGTTTCCCCTAACTTTTATATATTTCAAAACATAAAAAGGCTGAAGGGTAATGTTTTTTTCGATAAGCTTCCTTTAGTTGTCTCTCCAAAGCCGTTTTTTTTTTTTATTTTATCTCCAAATATATAAAAAACTTAAGTAAAGGGTAAACAATAACCGACTATGCCATAATTTTCTTAATATCTTGTTTATCAGATACACAGAACGCAAAAAACGAAACGGTAACGTCACAATGACATTTGTAATTATAAAACATCTGAAACTGTTTACATGAATGTATTTCCTTATGTACATTTATTGTATTTGTAACGATGATATCCTCCGTTTGAGTATGACGTTGAGCAGAGAACGTTAAGCCTGAGTTAGTGAAAAGAAACAACCAACGCTAGCGTATACTCAAACGAATAGTTGCAATAATTTCATATTATTGTAAAAATGCTTTGAGATTTGGAATTGTTATAAAAATTTGTACTACACACATAAATAGTAGACATAATCATAAAAATAAACAAAACGAAAAAACGAAAAAAATATACACATAAAGGATATTTAAGTAAATAGAGGGATTTGTAGTAACAAAAGTTTTTTTTTTTTTTGATGAGCTATAAAAAAAATTCAATGCAAAAAAAATATATTTATAAATAGATATGAACCAAAAAGAGTTTTGGTTGCTAAAGATTTATGATATGTATGTATATATATATATGTTTTTTTTTGAGGGGAACTAAACTATATTTTGTATATGGGATTTAATGAAATTAAAACAGTTTGTATCGGGGTTACATTATCTAAATAACATTTTAAACTTCATCAGTGATTCTTATTACTTAAGTCGGGCTCTCTGTTATTAAATGAAAAATCTTTCTTTAATCTTTCAAACGAGTTTCCTCGCATTTAAAGAAATCACCTTCCGGCACAATTCACTTATGCGAACATTTATTTCAATTCGCAAAAGAGTTGTTTAATGTCAATTTCCGTTTTGGCATTCAAAGGAGTCATCGATTCTGCTTTTATCTCCTTAATCAAAGCGCCGCATTGGCGTGGTGCAAAAACTAAGATATTTCTGCCCATTATTCGTTTTGCGAATAGCTTCACGCAAACGATGCATAACACGAAAATTATGAACTTTGTTACCAGCTTCTTATATCTTATTTTCTTTTTATATTGCTTATTAGTTGGTGGGTTTTCTTGGCCTTAGCGCTTCTTGTCTCCGTACCACTTACAAAGATTTTTTTTAATATGGACTGGGTACGGGAGACCTCCTGCAATAACCTTAACATTTCACCAGCTAGAATTTTATTCTCCAAACAACATTTAATTGAACTTCTTTGCTTAACAAAATCAGACATTGCTAAAGTAGCCAAATGTACTCTTAACGAAAAACATATATATTTTTCCAATTCCATAAATCCGCGAAGTTTAAGTTGAAAGGTCATATTTTTTTTTTTTTTTTGGGCAACATATTCTGTAATGCAAGGGGGACCTTAGAATACTGGGAGGATATCTGATATGTTTGTATGTGAGTCAATAAATGAAATTTTGGATGCGTATTCCATTCAAATTATTTGGTAACGCTAAAAGCAAAAACCTACGGGATAAGCTATCTGAATACTCAAAACACCAAATAGGTCATTTTATACGCAGCTATGTAGGTGCCGAAGTCCATATTCGGATCGTAGGTTGTGCTTTTTTCATTTAAAGTTATTAAAATTGAATTGTTTCTACTAATAAAATTAATTCATTCTAGCCATAGCAAGCGCTTGTCTGAAGAGTCATGAAAGTCTGGAAAGTCGTGAAAGTCTGCTAAGCCATAAGCATACCAAGGCAGTTTGTTAGTCGATAGAACCGAGTATCTTAAGTACTTTTTTCCAACATTTGATTGAATATGACAAAACTTTGTGGATTTCTACAACTAATGCAGAAATTTTGTTGCATATCAATAAAATATATAATGGATAAATGGCAAGAGAGAATAGTATTCGTGTATACGATTAATAATCATATTTTTCGGAAATGGGTTATACAATTCTCGAGACAATATATAGCATAAGAATGAGATCTACTTGAAGAATGAGTGGCATAAACAAAAACTAGGATTGTAGGGATAAGTGCACTAATTTTTTCTTGTTGTAAAATCCGTACTCTTTGTCGTACAGAAAGAAATTTTAAACATTTGCGCCAATGATCAGAAATATTTCTTTCGACAATTGCAAAATGTGTTTATTCCAATGAACTTAATACTGAATTCATATGCCTAGAATATTTATAGGGGGCGCTTCCTCAAAATCACCCCATTCGTTTTATCTCTACTCCTCCCCCTTCGTTTTATCTCACTCGCAGACGGTCAAATAGCTGTACGTAGTTCCATGTATATGTCATTTTTTCATTACCTCATGCCTCCAGGACCTCGAGGCCTGATCTATGATTGAAACAAGGTCATGAAGAAAAATGTGAACTAGTAGAGGAGAGAAACAGAATTGGTTTTCTATAATTAGCTCTGAATTTGAGTTAAGCAGAAAATATAGTTTTTTCCTAAAGTGCACAAGATAGGATTATATATAGAAAAATACGTCAAGATAATGGCCTCCATAGCTTTGCTGGCACATACGCACTATTTTGTCGAAATTTTTCAGGACCACTTTGCATAAATGCGGCTTTATTTCATTAATACAGCATTAAATTTCCTCCTTTAATGCAAGGGTGTTTGTGGGTTTATTGGCAAGTAACCCCATAAAAAGATATTCAGCGGTGTTTTGATCATCGAAACGAGAGAGTGCACGACCAGTAGATGTCGTATGCATTAATTAAATAATTTCACACTCTGTATGGCATGTAGTGTTGCCTTGTTGAAACCACGTACAGTTCACTCTGTTATTATGTCGCAATATCGAGCACCAGTAATAGTCACTGCTTGACCACCCGTATTTTCCATGAAGTATGGTCCAATAATGCTTCCAGCCAGTGACGTTATAAACATCTTTAAAAACTATTTACGTGGTCCGAAAAAAATCCCTATTTTTCCCTACGCACTCAAAAAATTGTATCTACAAAAATCCCTACATTTTTTTAATGCCATTATGTACTGTACCAACACTAATAAAAAGTCATATATGAATGTGGGTTTTATACGAGTAAATTTTTTTTGAAAGGTATTGTACATACATTCATATATAAGTTGTCTATTTCTACTTTTGCGATCATGTTTTTATACCCTATACCACTATGTGGTTTGGGTATAATGACTTTGTGCTGCTGTTTGTAACAACCAAAAATATTTAACCTAGACCCATCTTTAATTATACCGATCGAATCAGAATCACTTTCTGAGTTGATTTAACAATGTCCGTCCGTCCGTCCGTCTGTGTGTCCATGTAAACCTTTTAATCAAACTGCAGGTCGCAAGTATGAATATATTTTGATGAAATTTGGTATATAAGCTTTTATCGGCCATGGGATGAACGCTATTGAAATTGGTGAGAATCGGTCCATGTTCAGACCTAGCCCCCATACAAATTACCCCTATGAAATCGACATAAATTGCCATAACATCCAAATTATCATATAGATCTTACTCAAATTGGGTTTATATGCGTTCATTACATCCATTAATGAGTAGTCCAAAAATGATCCCTTTGACCCCATATAGAGCTGCTTCCCGATTTTCACTTAAATCTATTAAAACAAAAATATTACACTGATTCTTCTCAAATTTTGTTTGTATATATTCTTGCAAAATATAACAGACTTTACCAAACATGATCAGGATCGGTCCATTTTTGGACCTAGTCCCCATATAGATATAGCATCCGATATGAACTTTTTCATATCTGCAGCCAAAAAAATTAATAAAAAAATCCCACTCAAATGTGGTTTTTGCTTATTTTCTATGTCCAGTTAGTTGGGCCTAAGAGATAGGGTTTCTAAACGCATGGTATAGGGTATCGTATAGTCGGTCTAGACCGACTATAATTTTCTTACTTGTTTTATAATGCTGGAGCATTTTTGCCTTCCAAGTTTAACACTTTTTATTATGTCTGAATCTGATGATCAACCAGTTGCAATGCCACATTATTTTCTGCGAAAAACCTGCTAAGTTTTATTTCGAAAACTTCCTTGGCTTTTTCAGCTGAACCACTGCTTTTTTTTTTTTTTTGAAAAAGTGTTTATTTTGTTGGATTTCCTTGAAATGTTTAAATATTTTTTGTGTATCGTCCTTTTCTGTGTGCTTCAGGAGATCGGACTTTCCACAATTTAAAATTTTATTGCCTGCAGAACACTTGCATTGAAAAAGTTCATCAGCGACAGCTTCGAACCAGCCCTGAAAGTTGTCGTCATCCAACCATTTGTTGCTATACTTTTGTTTATGATATTTTTCGTTTCCTCAAAGCAAGCCTAGGAGTCTAAAGAAGACGATGAGTTCATTTTATCAAATATTTTATTTAAATCACAGAATGCAATTTCAATATCACAGCTGCAATGGCGGTAAGCAAACACTCAAAGAAATTTGACAACTTGCAATGTTGCCGTTTCAACAATTTTATGCGTATGTTGTTAGAAATTGAAAAACACTGCCAGATTAATATATTTTTGCAAAATCTGTACATTTTGACGATTTAAACAAATCCATATTTTTCCCTCGCACAATTTTTTAGACAAAAATCCCTACGAATAGGGATTTTTCCCGACGTATAACATCACTACATCCAGCCCAAAATCCACACCAAACAGTGACACGATGTTTCATACATTCGTTTTTCAACAAACACATATGGGATCCTTGATACCCAAATGCGGTAATTTTTACGATTTACGAACTCTCTTAGCTGTGCATGGCCATTGTACTGCAGTTCTTGTGTGGATTATACTTTATGAGCGTGGGGACTCAGATTTTCAGTGAACAAACGCTGTAAAGAGTTCTTGAAATTTTAAATTGTTGTCCACGACGCTGAATCGATATGTCTAGACTTTCACCAACACTCGTATGCAGTGATTCTATATTGACATTTAAACAGATTGTTTTTAATCAACTAGTGTGCAATTGATCCGGAATTTTTGAATTACTACCTTCTGAGTTGAAGAAGTTAGATTCGCAGTTCGAATATATTTTTTTTACAAAAATGAACACGCATCGCGCTATTGCTTTGTGCTCTATTTTTACTAACCCTACTGGATCACTCACACTTTACAAATGGTGGAAAGTTCAAATCTTGTATGAATTTTTGGACACCCTTTATATTACTTATAAAGAACTTCTGCCTGTAGTCAGTGGTGAATGAAATATTTTTAAAATAAATAGAATTGGTGATGTGTTAAAAAATGTATCAGGATCGCACTAAAGACGTGCTTCGAGATGAAATTCCATATCCAGTAGATAAAAGTGGAACTTTCGTGGGGGCTTCAAAACCTAAATTGGCATACTGATATATCGAAAATGTATTCTGGAGTTGGGACTTGTGTATATCATCCAAATTCTAAAGTTTTTGAACCAAGAGTTAAGTGACCTTAAGTAGGCTCAAATTCAGGAAACTTCACTTGGCCTTATTTAATTTTTGTTGATTGCCAGGCGATACTTCCAGCACGATCATCATGATCATAAACATTTCAACTTTTACCAGAATGTTATGGAATCCTTCATCTGCTATCCAGGTGAATCAATGCGACTTAATTTGGATTCTCGGGCATCGTGAACTTAAAGAATATGATGTTGTTAAAGGATATGTGATCTGTACTCCTATTGTACAGTAAACTTTAGTAAACCATAACATCTCTAATTAGGAAGAACTAAATTATACATAAGATCTTAGTATCATTCGAAGGATCACAGACAGTCCAAATTACGCTTAATATAGCGATATTTTGAATTATAGGAAAAATTGCAATAGGCCGCTAACAGATTTGTTCACGAAACACTATAAATTTATCTCTCCTTTGTAAAGGGTCCGCCAAATAACTTCTTTTTTTTTTTTTTGAAAAAGCTATAAAAAAACTACTGAATATTATCTCAAATTTCTTTTTTTATTTGAAAGTGCAATCTTTCCGGTTAATAATGGAAAATAATTTCATTCAAATGGCTGCCCCGGCTGGCCATGCAGTAGCCTACACGACCGGTCCAATTTTTAAGCACATTATCGATTGTGTGGAGCTGTATTTCACCAATGGCTTCACGAATATTGTCCTTTAAAGCGTCAATTGTCTCTGGCTTGTTGGCGTAACACTTATCTTTGAGGGCACCCCACAAATAATAGTCCAACGGTGTCAAATCGCAGCTCCGAGATGGCCAAACGACATCAGCTCTGCGGCTGATAATGCGAGTTCAAAAACAGAGCGCAAATCATAGAGTGTGGCACGTAGCGCCGTCCTGTTGAAACGATATGTTGCCAATATCCTCCTCTTCAATTTTTGTGAACAAAAATTCGTTCAACATGGGCCGATAACGATCGCCATTGACTGTAATGGCCACTCCTTGCTCATTTTCGAAGAAAAATGGCCCAATTCTGCTTCTGGACCAAAATCCGCACCAAACAGTGACTCGGTTTGGGTGTATCGGCTTTTCAATGTATGCGTGCGCGGGTTTTCTGTGCCCCAAATGCGACAATTTTGCTTGTTTACATACCCGCCAAGATCAAAATGAGCTTCATCTGAACAGATGATTTTTTTGGCCAAATCCGCATCTTCTATAAGTCGATCGCAGGCCCACTTAGCGAAGCGAAAACGCATTGGATGGTCAGTTGGCTTCAACTCCTGAACCAATTGGACTTTGTATGGCGTCATACCAAGGTCTTTATGCAAAATTGGTCTCAATGATGCCTCCGAAATGTTCAATTCTAGAGAACGACGGTGAAATGATGTTGATAGCGCTTCACACACACTTTCTGCCACAGCAGCAATATTCTCGGGTGTACGCACTGTTTTTGGCTTTTCACGCTTTGGTTTATCGATGTGGATGCCAGTTTCCTTCACTTTTTTCACAAGATAATGAACATACGGAGCTGACGGTGCTTCTCTTCTTCCAAAATCCGTACGCAATTTTCGCACACATTCTGCAACATTACCATGATTTTCAAAGTAATGTCGCAATTTTTCCCAGCATTGTTCAAGCGTACACACAACCATATTCGTTCAGCGGAAGGATAAAACTAATTATCTGTCAAATCAGACATGAGCTAAGTGTTACCATTCACGAAATAAGCACTAGTTGAAAAAAAAACGTTAGATGGCAGACCCTTTATAATATAAATCTGACTATAACAACTTTGTTTTGACTGTGTCTGGAAGATAATGAAACAACTACACATATCTGCTGTGAATATGTCGCACCCTGTTGAACTAGAATCAAGATCATTTGAAGGGCCAATCAATATCTTGAGGATATTAGACTATCTCATTCAGTGTTAACATTCAGAAGGAGCATAAAGCAGAGCATGGCATAGTACTGGAATCGTGTTAAAAGATGTTTAACGCTTTCAGACTTTGTAATGAGCACGCAAAAGAATTCACAATCACTGAATACCGGTAAAAAAAATCAGAAAAAATGAATTTATTTATATTTTAAACAACTTAAACTAGATTTCGTAATTGATACAGCTAGGTCTGAAAGGGTTAAATGGGTCGAATAGCCAGCCAATCGCTCTATTTAGAACAAAAAGTTATAAGAAAGTAGGAGAAAATGCTGGTCATGTATATTTTCCTTATCGCTTGCCTCCATTCAATGACCTATATTTTAAGAAGGATATGGTCTAAATACAACTGTTTCTGTCAAATTTACTGACTAGATTTATTTTTTTGATGAGGACAGAAGGAGTCTTCATTGCAAAATTTTCTGACGCTAGCGTTGCAGCAAATCAGTCAGTCGTTCTATGCCTACAAAAAATTTCGCAATATTTTTTATCCGTATATGCTGCTTGTAGGGATTCCTCTTTGTTTTTTTTTTTTCATACAGTTTTTGATCTTGTTTTTATTACTATTATCCTTTTTAAGTTTCATTTCCTTTGTCATTGGTATAGTTTCTATTTTTTATTTTCATTTTTCCAACTACTTTCTACGAACATATTTGTATTTGTTGTACTAATGAGCTTCATTTCTGTTTCTGTTGTTGATGTATATATTTTTTTTACGTACTTCTGTGCCTGTTTGTGTGTAAATATAATTAGGTTTATCTGTACATGTTGTTTTGTTTATTCGTTTGTATTTGTTTAATATGTATGAATATCTATTGCTCTATCTCTATGGGTATGTCTTATTCATATCTGCTTCTGTCGCTATGTACGTTTGTCTGTCTGTTTGTTCTTCCTTTTATCCAGCCATTGATATCTCGACAAACGTATGTTTGTTGTTATTATAATACTCATTATCTCAGTTAAATGGATTTTTTGGCTCATTGTACGCATTAAATGATTGTAATTATGTTGTTTCTGGTCTTGTTTGGGTTGTTTAATGAAAATTTAGAGATTAAACCGGGTTAAATACGCACATAAAATAAGGAAGATATCAAACGATTTTTTGCAAATAACTCTATGAAGCAGAATAATGCAATGAGGTGAAGGATAAATGTTATTTTTAGAAACTAAGCAGTGATTATTTATCAATAGTTCATCGACTCCAGAAATTGCATAACAATTTATTTAGTTACTCATAAATCGAACCTAATCAGAGTACTAAAATTGAAAAACATTAAATAGAATATTTTATTAAAACTTTGTTGGAATTTAAGCATTTCATTTGACAAAGTTCCACAGGAAAGAAAAATCTTTTACAAGAAAGATTAGTAAGGTAATGCAAAGACGATGTCACAGTCAATCTTTTGTGTTCGGAATCGAATTATTATTGCTTTAAAAAAAATAAACTCTTAGGCTGTTGTTTCCAAGAAATTCTAAAAATCTATACTTTCAAATCTATACATTATTAATAGAAATTGAAAATATCCAAATTTATATTGAGAATTACGATTTATATTGAGAAATCAAGCAAAACGTGTCTCTTTTGTGTGGTGAGATCTCGAAAGAACTATATAGTCTATGTTAGATTGTCATTGGGCAAGGCCATTGAACTTCCAAAGTCTATGTCAAAGTTCATTACTTCTTAAGTAATTATTTAGGCTCCTATTAAACATACATATAAGAATAAAATATATCATGAATATTTCTTACAATTTTTATAAACATTGAATCAAATATTGGCCGTGGCGTTTGTTCATATTATTGGTATAAGAGGAAATCATAGACTAGAAGACATAAGAAAATATGGTATGTTTATGATGACACTGCCTTTCATCTTGCTGGCAACTTTTGGCAGCATTATCTGTAATACAAAGACGAAAAACAAAATTAATCCGATTAACAGTAACGAGTTCATGTAAGTTCTGGAACTAGAGCTCTTTCTACTGAACTACTTCCAATTGGATATGGTCAAGTCATAAGCAAAGAAGACAGAAACTTATGGTTCACAAAAAGATTTTGTAACATAGTTGCATCCGAAGAAGAGCAAGAAAAAGCAAACTTTATACCGAAATAAACCAGAGATTATGCAATGAAAGCTGTTTGTGTGCTCTAAAAATATTTTTTTTTTTTAACAAATTCACCAAAAAATTATTACCACAGTTTCTGGTGAGACCACCATATATACGTCAGTGTATATTTGGTGAATGGAGCTTCGAGCTCTGTTGAATTGTCTCCAGTTTCATAACATAAATAAAAACTCAAAGTAGGAGTGCTCATGCTGACTTTAATGCCCTAAAACTTTATAATCGAAATGTATTAACAGTTACACATATTGGCCTCAATATTACCGAGATCATCCGGAGAAAATGTTTTTGTTAATCGCATAACCCTAATAAAAAAATATTTAAGCGTTTTATATATTTAGTTAAATTATTTTCTAAACAAATTTCAGAGTCAATCACTGAAAAATATCGGTTTTTATTTCGAAGTATCATGATTTTCTCCTTGTCTATATGGCAAACATTTACTAAATAGGTTTTTTGGATTTATATAAAAAATTATTCTTTTAAACGGATATTTATATTAATAAATACATGAAGAAACATTTTGAATTAAGTCATCTGGTACATAGGTTACTACTTATGTGCTGAGAAACACCAAAATGGACTTAGATACATCAAATCAGATATTAAAATTGTAAACTTTGAGGTTTTTAATGGGACACGTGCTCAGAGTTCTATTTGCGCCTTCTCACAAAAACTTGAAAATTTAATCTCGCCCAAAATATTTTCAGGCGATGATTTATTAAGATTTTGGACATTAATTATTTTAATAACATTGTGTCCATAAACTCGCTTTGTGTTTTTGTAATGAAGCAACATTAAAGGCCATCGTCTTTTACTGATGTCAGATTTCAATCGAGCCACCGTTCGTTCACGAAAAAATAACCACAATAAGAGAGGGAGGTGATATTTCAAGATCATCAAGTGACTTATTGTTAAATTAGGCTTGCTTGGATATTATAGTTCCACACGCATACATTTCAATTGGCGTGAACATTCGGCCGTCAAAAACAACGATTCAAAAAAGACTTCTGGCGATTTATGACAAGAAATGTTGGAAACACATGATGAACAGATGAAGTATAACGGATCTATCTATATGTTACCAGCGCGCCATTCCAGCAGCGTAGAACAGCCAATTTGGTATATTACACCATCATTTGTTTGCCACAAAGCTTTCGGCAAATAAGGAAAAGCAACAATGGGAATATACTCACAGGTCAACTCAAATATGCAACTTTTTAACAAGTTCAATCAAATCGGATGATAGTTAAATGCTTCACACGCGTGCAAAAACATAGTGATCTTCATATTTGTAAAGACAATAATGCAATTTTTGATGATAAAAATTTATTTTGACTTGTTTTGTCTTAAAATATAAATCCAACTCTCATATTATTACCAATTTTCTAAGCAGACGATTTCCAGTGGATGTCCGATTTAATTTAGCTTCATAATTTCTGAGGTCCTATTGATCCTTATTAAAGGAGAAGTCGATCTACCGATGTCCGTCTGTCTGTCTGTTTGTCTGTCATTTACATTTTTCACATTTATTGTGATTGCAATTAATAATTGCTTACAATAAAAAAAAGACCAAAGTACTGTGACGGCCGTTTATTTAAAAAAAAATAATTTGAATTTGATGGTTGAAATGTAGATATTGAAAGAAAAGGTTGAGGAAAATCCTCCGAAAAATTAAAATTAATAAAATGTAGTGTAAGGACGGTTGTTCAAAAAAAAAAAAATTAAGTTTAAGAAAAATTAAGTTAAAAAATTTAAGTTTAAAAAAAAACTTAAAATTAGAGGAGTTGAATTTTGATTTTTGCAAATAAAGGTTGAGGAAAAACCCTCTTAATAATTTAAATTTAAAATGTAGTGTAAGGACGGTTGTTCAAAAAAAAAAAAAAAATTAAGTTTAAGAAAAATTAAGTTAAAGAATTTAAGTTTAAAAAAACTTAAAATTAGAGCAGTTGAATTTTGATTTTTGCAGATAAAGGTTGAGGAAAAACCCTCTTAATAATTTAAAATTAAAAAAATGTAGTTTAAGTGAAGCTAAAATAAATTTAAAATTTTTAGAAATTTAAAATAATATATAAGAAAGTGTAGAAAGTTAAAATAAATTAAAGATTAAAATAAAGATTAAAAACAATAAAGTTTAAAAAAAACAAATAAAAAACAAATTTAAAAAAAAGAGTTGCATTTTGATTTTTGCAGATAAAGGTTGAGGAAAATCCTGAAATTAAAATTAAATTTAAATATGTAGTTTAAGGAGTCGATATGTAGTTGTGCAAAGTAAAGGTTGAGGAAAAACCTCTAAAAATTAAGTTTAAAAAAAAAATTTAAGTTTAACAAAAAAAATTAATATTTAAGAAAAGAAGATTGAGGAAAAACCTCTTAAAATTACAATGTAGAGTTAGTTTAATAATAAATAATTGAAAAATACAATAAACATACATATAAGACAACACAAGTTGATAAAACGAAATTAAGGAATTAAATTAAAGTTTACCTCATAAACCGATCAAGCTTATACAACAAAGTCGCATAAATAGTTCTTTGGTGTTTATTAGCTCCATATAAACATTTTATGTTGAAATCAGCAACAATATCATTATTAATGCAGCTATGGCCAATTTTTTCAATGACATATTGCGAGACACAACTACGGCGTCTGGCGGCAGCAGCTTCATCTGTACAACCATATGGCGGTAATTAAAAGAAACTAATTAAAATGTTTTCTTAAATATAAATTAAATAAAAAATTTCCTAAGATTTGTCTAACTATAAACTAAAATTATTTTTTAAAGATTTTTCTAATTATAAATCAAAATTTTTTCTAAATATAAATTTAAACTAAAATTTTTCTACGTTAATAAAATTTACTAAATATAAATTTTAACTAAAAACTTTCTAAATTAAGAACTTTGCTATATATAAAATTAAACTAAAAAATCTTCCTAAATGAAAATAAGATTAAAATTTATAATAAGAAATATAATTTAAAATGTTGCTGTAAAGAAAATTATTCTAAATTTAAAATCAAAACTAAATTAAAATCCCAAAATTTTTATATATCTAAAATTACTTGAAAATTTAAAATTAATCTAAATTTAAAATTATAGATATTTAAGAGAATTTAGAAAATGGTACCATATTTAAACAAAAAAAAGAAATATTTTTGTTTAAGTTAAAATTAAAACTAAATTTAAAATATTATTATTATTACTCTGTAGTGCTAACATTAAATTTTGCTAAAATTCAAATTTTGTTAAAACTAAAAATTTCATAAATTAAAATAATTTTCTTAATATTTTCTTAAGCTAAATTTAAAAATTTTCCTAAAATTAATATTTCCCTAAAATTAAATTTTACTAAACTTAAAATTTTGCTAAAGATTAAAATTTGGCTAAAAAAATAATATGTTGCTAAACTTAAAAATTTTTCTAAAAAGTAAAATTTTGTGGAAATATAAAAAATAAAATAAATTTTGTTAAATATAATTTAAAATTTTAAATTGTAACCTTAAAATGAAAGGCGAATAAAAAGATTATATATAACCCAATGTAGGAAAAAAAACCAAACCCAATTTTATCATTTTGTGGGTTACCTCCAATTAAGATGGAGTCGAGGTAACATGGTAGGGTGGGCAAAAGGGGCAGAACACCTCGTCCCCAATCCCAAGGTAAGTATGGCCATCCGTCCCATTTAGCGTCCGTTTTTTTTTGACAATTTTTTTTTAGTAAATCGCACGTGAACATCTGTAGTGCGGTTTCCCTGGGCCTGAGTAAGACCCCACCCATCCGGCGAGCTAGGCCCCTTCGCAAGCACGTGCGACCAGCAAAGGGAAACAGGAAGCGGAAGTTCCACCACCGCCGCACCATTACAGTACCTAAAATTTGTGTTATTAGCTTATTAATTTTAAACTTTTTCATAAAAATTTTGCCATGATAATAAGAAGTATAGCCTTTTGGGAGGAGGTTATAAAAGATTCGGCACCAGCCGAACTTAATACTCTTACTTGTCATCATTTATATTATTTAGAAAATGCTGCTGTGAATTTTTTGTACATTTTTATTTTTTTCTTTTTATATCTGAAAAATATTAATTGGTAATTGGCTACAAAATGCAACTTCAAACTAAAAATATTTAAATCAAATCTTATTGAGTTAAAGTTTCACTTACCTGCTTAAAACTTAATAGAAAACAATATTTGACACCGTTGCTGAGACCAAGCAACATTCAAAAGCCATTTCCACAAATTTATGTATGCAAATATCACAAACACACTCAATAAATATGCCGCCAAATACTCGATCAATGTGTACAGCAAAACGCCTTCTCACAATAACATTAAGTGATTTACAAGCAATCAATTCAAACATCATGTTAAAAATAAACTTTTTAGTTAAGCCTTTTAAGCTTGAACTGTAAAAAATTTGCAAATCTATCAAACAAATAAAAAAAAAAAACTCAACAACTGTGGAACGAAATTTAACAAATTGATTGTCCGTCAAGTAATTGAACAACAAACTACGACAAGTGACAAAAGGCGTAACAAATGTATCGTACAAAAAAAAAAAAAAAAAAAAAATAAAAAAACAGAATGACTAAATTAAACCGAAAAAGTAATCAATATAAAACAAATAAACATTTCAACACAAATTCAAACATAACAATTGGCGAAAATTGCTACAAAATAACAATGAAGCGTACAAAAAATAAATGTAATGAAATAAAAAAACAATTTATTTAATGCACTGCCATCGATATATGAACAAATTATTTATCTAAATGACAGTTGTTAAGTGTCAATTAAAACAAAACAAATACCTCAACAATTACATCTGCAGCTACACACAGTAAAAGTTATTCATACATATGGTAAATTTTGGGTTAAGTAACAAAAATGTAACTTTAGGAGGTGGTGCGCAGTATTTTCTTCCCATAAAACGAATGGACAAAAATAGGTGTTATCGTACAAAACTTAATTTGGTATAATTTTTTATATACGATAAACATGAAAAATACGGGGTTTGAATAAAATCAACTTAAGGAAATAAAAAACTTTAATTATAGCTTCAAAAATGAGCAGCTTGTGACGAAAATTGGACCTCATCATGTAAATGCTGGTATAAATCTAAAAAATTAGTACAATGTCACGCATACCTGCCATAAATCCATAACATTTATAAGTGTTATTATTGCTACTAACATTGTCAAGATATGAAATATTATGCAATATTTTCTACAATAAATTAATTTCGTCAAGGACATACATTTATACATACATATCCCTCTATGTCCTGAAATTTCGAAGTGTAGTTAAAACTTCAAAAATATTAAGAGCATTGCTAACAAGGAACATTTTTATGTTATGGAACATAGGAAATAAGTGAACTGTATTTGTATGAAATATATAAATTAGACATCACATGAAAGTTATTTGGCAGACCTATGCAGCAGATACTAAAATCCCTAAATTTTAGTGGGTTCTATATGCTGGTATACACGAAATCTAATATAGACACTTCTCGCCACTTGAGTAACTAGGACACCCCTTAAGTCTGTTTTTGTATCACCCAATGCGCCCAAACTAAGCCTACTAGACATATTTTTTTTTTTTTTTGTTAAAAAACTTAATAGTGTGTTAAGCAACCTTTTTGCTCCAAAACTTCACACATACGGTTTGGAAGGGATGCACAGAATGTGGCCAAATAATTTAGCGAAACTGTTGGAGCTCCAAGCTAATTCGATGGCTTGGGTTAGTTTGCATATACTTGAATATTATCCTGATACATATACTTGACATATCAACCATCCCCAAACATTTACGATGATATTCAAATCCTGTGAGTTGGGCGGCCAGATTAATAGCTCCACATTTTGGCTCTCTATATATGTTTTAGCAATTTAGGCTGTATGTATTGGCGCATTATAATATAAATAAACAAGTAAGAAAATTATAGTCGGTCTAGACCGACTATATGATACCCTATACCATGCGTTTAGAAACCCTATCTCTTAGGCCCAACTAACTGAACATAGAAAATAAGCAAAAACCAAATTTGAGTGGGATTTTTATTAATTTTTTTGGCTGCAGATATGAAAAAGTTCATATCGGATGCTATATCCATATGGGGACTAGATCCAAAAATGGACCGATCCTGATCATATTTGGTAAAGTCTCTTGTATTTTGCAAAAATATATACAAACAAAATTTGAGAAGAATCAGTGCAATATTTTTGTTTTTTAATAGATTTAAATGAAGATCGGGAAGCAGCTCTATATGGGGCCAAAGGGATCATTTTTGGACTACTCATGGATGGATGTAATGAACGCATACAAACCCAATTTGAGTAAGATCTATATGACAATTTGGATCTTATGGCAATTTATGTCGATTTCATAGGGGTAATTTGTATGGGGGCTAGGTCTGAACATGGACCGATTCTCACCAATTTCAATAGCGTTCATCCCATGGCCGATAAAAGCTTATACCCTATAGTGGTACAGGGTATAATAAAATCCACGTCAGAGGTCCAAAAAGTTTATGAAAGTATGGAAAGGTCTCTTTAAATATACTATTGTTGGACAACGCATTCATTATAGTGGCCAAAATTGTAATTTGCAGGGGCCACATCATCAAACCTCCAACTCTGCCGGTCCAAATGATGAATTCCTTTGCGCAAGTCACGGAAATAATAGCTGGCTACAGGGGACTTCAAAATATTTTTTTTTTTTCATCAGAAAAGACCACGCGATGCTAAACTAAATAGTCGAAATTAACAAAAAAGCTCGATCAACGAAAAATAGGAGTCCACGTGCCAAATATAACAATCAAGCTGAATGCATGTTCTATCCAAGTGGCGTAAAAATTATTTTTAAATTTCAACGAATCCTAACATAAAGTGGGAAAAACATATAACGGATCTTTTCCAGAAGTTGCAATTTGTCACAGAGAGAGAAGAATAGTTGCAAAATGATAAAGTACAAATTTGCCGTTAATTTGTCATTCCGCTTTCGAGTTTTAAGCAATTGTAGTACTCGTAGTTCAATTTAAATCACAAATTTCATAATTTAAAAAAATTTCAAACCACAGGTAGTTTTAAAAAAAAAAATTATATAACATTAAAAAAAATTTTTTTGTATATGCGTACCCTTTCACTAAATTTTCAGAAATATATATTATTTTTTATAAATTTTAACTGGCAAACCAGTGCATAAAATATAGATGTTATGTTTATAAATAATTCCACTTTTATGACTACACAACCAATGTATTCAAACCGATTTGAATTCGACTCCCATACAAACACTAACGAATATATAAAGTTTTTAATATATTTATATGTTTTTATTTTTTTTACCAGTAACATATATAGTTTTTTGTGCACTATGTAAAACCTTTTTATGGCCTATACCACTATGGGGTGAGTTTGTGTTGACGTCTGTAACTACCAGAAATATTTGGGTTAGACGCACCTTTTATTATACCGTTCGACTCACAATCACTTCTGATGTCCGTCCATCTGCCTGTCTCTCTGATTGAATTTCGTTTATAAGCTTTTATCGAACACTGGACGAACGATGTGGAAATTCGTAACCTAGCCCCCGTACAAAAAACTCTGTTAAGATCTAGAATATTATATAGATAGCGATCAAATTCGGTGTATGTGTGTCTATTATAAACACATGTCAGTAGCCTAGAAATAAATCCTGAGCCCCATAAACTATATATGTATATTCCTGATCCTTATAAAAGGAGAAGTCAATGTAGCGGTATCCGTCTGTCTGTCTGTCTGTTGAAAGCATTGTCCTATCCGCAGTAAGTCGAGTAGGTCGTACGACATATACTTGAACTATTGATCATAATCTGCAGTATTTGGATTCTCTAGACCCAATAGGTGAGGAATGACGTCCGAAAATGTAGAGATACTGCGACAAGATTTCACATAAAAAATCAAAAATAGTGAAATATCTTCTTACGTAACAGAACATGTGGGTCAAATTGTAGGGCGCCAAAAAAAAATCATACCTCTAAAATCATTTTCGAACCATACAAAATTTCAATGAAGAAATCGATTTATGCCGTATATGGGTACCCCACATAATTTTAAAATAACAGACTCACCCTAGTATGTATGTAAGTATCAGCGATGCATACACATTTTGGTTTGCCTGTTGATTTTTTTTTTTTTTTTGCATTTTTAAACAAAAATGTGTATGTATCATTGATAAACAAACAAACAAGAATAAATTTGTATTTATATCTTTACCAGTACGCTGATTGCATATAACAATTGCTTTCAATTAGAAAAGCAAGAAAATACCTAACATTTTTGTTATTGGCTTATTAATTTTAAACATCATTGTAAAATATCTACCCATCACAATATCAAAGCTTAAATTTTTCGTCTATTAGTGTTAACAACCTTGATTATAATAATGTGTTTTTTAGAACACGGGTGGAGGGTATCAAAGATTCGGCACTACCGAATTTATTACACTTACTTGTTATTCATATTCTCCATATAAAGGTTATTTCCAATCTTCGATTAAATTTTTATTTATTTATTATTTATATATCTATTTGATGACGTAGCACAATAATTATAAATTATAGTGCTAGTGAGTAATGAGAACATAAATCAACAATAACATAAAAAGAATATAAAAATGAAATTTATAGGTAACAGATGTATAAAGAATTTATCAAAAACAAAAGAAATTAGTTGGTAAACTGAATTTAACAAAGGAATTTAAAAAGCTCATTTTTAAAATCGTTAGCGTTGCTTATGATTTCAATTCGATTAGGAAGAAGGTTCCAAAGACTAGTGGAGTAAAAAAAACGGACGTTGTGATAAAAGGCTTTTAAATCTTTTTTGGATTATATTTTTGCCACGAATACATATAGCAAATTATATCCTTCTATAAAGATGATAGGTAAAGTTGATAATAATAATTAATAATTTTGTGTAAAAAATAAGTCTTTTAAATTTAAGCTCTTCAAAACTATTTGATTTATCTGATATGAATAAACGGATATAGATTCACTGCATGCCTTGTTGTATATATATATATATATCTAGAAATATTGTTGTAAGCAACTTTGTCGAAAGTCATTACTATCACAGTTTGCTTAAATTTCGCAGCCATATAAAAAAACGGGGATGAGATACGTTTAAGCTAACAACATACGTATGTTAAAAGGGTTGGAGGATTTTTCGGCCCAAAGATCTCCTAGCATTCCATATATGCATCCTACGATGGAATTGATATGGTTACACCAAGTTAATTTATTATAATAAATTATAATAATTAATAATTATTAAATATCACCCTTAGATTTTTCGAAGAATCTATGAATTAAATTGTTTCGTTGTTTATATAAGTTGAATATCATCGTTTAAAGATACTTTACTATTTTAAAGAAAAATAAATTTGAACTTTAAATGATTTATGCATAATTCATTGGCTGAAGCCCAGTTGTACATGTTGGCTAAATCGTAATTGATATTATTCACACACGAATGAATGTTGTTCAAGGCTGCACTGTTATAAATTTGGACGTCATCAGCATACATTTGAACCTTGCTGTGAGTTATTGTATCTGGTAAGTCATTAATATACAAACAGAATAAAAGAGGTCCTAATACGGATCTTTGCAGAACTTCCTTATTTACATTAAGGGCATTTGAACATATACCATTCAAACTTACAACTTGTGATCTTCCAGTGGGAATGAGAAAAGTAACACAATTTTTCAGGTTTTTTCTTTAATATGGAATGGTCGGCTGTGTCGAAAGCTTTACTATGATCCAGTAGTATTAAGAATGAAACCATATTGTTATCAAATTCAGTTCTTAAATTTTCAGTCACGTCTGTTAGCGCTGTAATTTAGCTTCTTCCCTTCAGAAATCCATCCTGACAATCAGGCAAAATATTATTCTGACCTAGATAATCATTCATTTGTCTGCACATGAGATTTTCCATTACTTCAGATAAAAAGGGGAGAATTGCAATAGACTGGAAATCATTGTTTTGTTAAAGAATATGGATAATTTTTGAGAGTTTCCATCCTTCAGGAAATACGTATTTTGTAAGGATCGTGTTGAATAGATGAGTAAGAAAAGGCAAGAGCTTTGCAATTAGGGCTTTTAATGATAAAGGATTCATTTCATCTATACCAACAGCATTTGATTTTATGGCTAAGATAATTTCTAGAACTTTACCCTGGGTTACACAATGGAAACTAAAACGATTTTCTATGGGAACAATGCATAAATCATTATAAATGTTGGATACGGGCGATTGCACATTATTATTTACAAACTTATAATTTACATCAATGCCAGCGTTACATTGTGAGGTGATTTTATGCCCTATACCAATCTTGCGAATTTCTTTCCATTTGAATCGATTGTCAATAGCTGAGTAAATTTTTCTTTGACAAAATAAGGATTTCGCCAGCTGAGTTCCTTTTACAACATCTTTCCTAGCAGATTTCAATATAAGTTTAAATTCTGGTGTTTTGTATTTTTTTAACATTATCCTGAATGAACAAAAATTGGTCATTAGCATCATCAAAACTGTAACTCTGCTGCCAACCGATGTTATCTACATGTTGATGTTACGTAGTGTAATTAATATTACGGGAGTCGCGATATGTTATAGAGGCATTATCTTTGATAACACAGGAATCGTAAATCTATCAAAAGAAAATTGAAAATCTAGCATAAATTTTTCTAAAATTTGGTTTATATATGTTTTTGCAGAAAAGTAAGTGGTCGGCCCATTTTTTCACCTAGTATAAAAATAAATTTATAAAAAAAAATTTTGGTTTAAGGCTATTTTATATATCAGGACCCTCTCCCGAAACGCACGGTATGTAATGTTCTGACTTGTTAAATTTCTTTTCAACGCTATTAAGTACAAAACAGAAACAAAACATACATTAATTAACTTTGAACCATTTGAAATTAAAAACTAAATATTTCTGAATTATTCCAATTAATTTTCATGATTAATATTCTGTTTCTAAGAACGCATTGCTGGCTTCAAAATTTATTTACCAAATTATTTATTAAATTGCATGCTTTTTATACCCTATACCACTATGTGGTTTGGATATAATGACTTTGTGGTGCTATTTGTAACTACCAAAAATATTTGACCCAGACCCATCTTTTATTATACCGATCGAATCAGAATCACTTTTTGAATCGATTTAACAATGTCCGTCTGTGTGTCCATGTAAACTTTGTAATCAAATTGCAGGTCGCAAATATGACTATATTTTGATGAAATTTGGTACGTAAGCTTTCATCGGCCATGGGATGAATGCTGTTGAAACTGGTGAGAATCGGTCCATGTTCAGACCTAGCCCCCATACAAATGACCCCTATAAAATCGACATAAATTTCCATAAGATCCAAATTGTCGTATAAATCTAAGTCAAATTGGGTTTGTATGTGTTTATTACATCTATTAATGAATAGTCCAAAAAAGGTCCCTATGGGACAACTCTTGGTCATAGGCCCCACATAGAGCTGCTTCCCGATCTTCACTTAAATCTATCAAAAAACAAAAATATTGCACTGAATCATCTCAAATTTTGTTTGTATATATTTTCGCAAAATACAAGAGACTTTACCAACCATGGTCAGGATCGGTCGATTTTTGGACCTAGTCCCCATATAGACATAACATCCGATATGAACTTTATCATATCTGTCGCCAAAAAATTAATAAAAATGCCACTCAAATTTGGTGTATGCTTATTTTCTATATCCAATATGTTGGGCCTAAGAGATAGGGTCTCTAAACGCATGGTAAAGGGTATCGTATAGTCGGTCTAGACCGACATGAAGTGCCGTAAGATCCAAATTATAATATATATCTCAGTCAAATTGGCTTTGTATGTGTTTATTATATCCATTCATCAGTAGTCCAAAAATAAACCATATAGGAAAATTCTTAGTCATAGGTCCCATATAAGCTGCTTCCCGATCTTCACTTAAATCTATCAAAAAACAAAAATATTGCACAGATTTTTCTCAAATTTGGTTTGTTTATATTTTTTCAACATATCGGTCCATTTTTCGACCTAGTCCCCATATAAATATAGCACCCGATATGAACTTTTTCATATTTGCCGCAAAAAAATTAATAACAATGCCACTCAAATTTGGTTTATTCTTATTTTTAATATCGAATTAGTTGGACCGAAGATATAGAGGCTCTAAACCATGGTATAGGGTATCATATGGTCGGTCTAGACCGACTATAATTTTCTATTATATTTATATTTATTTTAGCTAGTAAGGCCTAAAGTTCTTTATGTACTTAAAAATGCATTTAATCCATATTTTCCCAACGTTACGTGAATGTTGTGTTCACTTTATCAAGGGATTCGTCTATTTAAATTAAAAGAAAACAAGTAAGAAAATTATAGTCGGTCTAGACCGACTATACGATACCCTATACCATGCGCTTAGAGACCCTATCTCTCAGGCCCAACTAACTGGATATAGAAAATAAGCATAACCCAAATTTGAGTGGGATTTTTACCATTTTTTTCGGCCGCAGATATGAAAAAGTTCATATCGGATGCTATATCTATATGGGGACTAGGCCCAAAAATGGACCGATCCTGACCATGTTTGGTAAAGTCTCTTGTATTTTGCAAAAATATAAACAAACAAAATTTGAGGAGAATCAGTGCAATATTTTTATACCCTATACCACTATGTGGTTTGGGTATAATGACTTTGTGCTGCTGTTTGTAACAACCAAAAATATTTGACCTAGACCCATCTTTAATTATACCGATCGAATCAGAATCACTTTCTGAGTTGATTTAACAATGTCCGTCCGTCCGTCCGTCCGTCTGTGTGTCCATGTAAACCTTGTAATCAAACTGCAGGTCGCAAATATGAATATATTTTGATGAAATTTGGTATGTAAGCTTTTATCGGCCATGGGATGAACGCTATTGAAATTGGTGAGAATCGGTCCATGTTCAGACCTAGCCCCCATACAAATTACCCCTATGAAATCGACATAAATTGCCATAAGATCCAAATTGTCATATAGATCTTACTTAAATTGGGTTTGTATGCGTTCATTACATCCATTAATGAGTAGTCCAAAAATGATCCCTTTGGCCCCATATAGAGCTGCTTCCCGATCTTCACTTAAATCTATTAAAAACAAAAATATTGCACTGATTCTTCTCAAATTTTGTTTGTATATATTTTTGCAGAATAAAAGAGACTTTACCAAACATGATCAGGATCGGTCCATTTTGGGACCTGGTCCCCATATAGATATATCATCCGATATGAACTTTTTCATATCTGCAGCCAAAAAAAATTAATAAAAATCCCACTCAAATTTGGTTTTTGCTAATTTTCTATGTCCAGTTAGTTGGGCCTAAGAGATAGAGTTTCTTAACGCATGGTATAGGGTATCGTATAGTCGGTCTAGACCGACTATAATTTTCTTACTTGTTGTTTTTTTGTTAGATTTAGGTGAAGATCGGGAAGCAGCTCTATATGGGGCCTATGACTAAGAGTTGTCCAATAGGGATCATTTTTGGACTACTGATTAATGGTTGTAATATATACATACAAACCCAATTTGACTAAGATTTGTATGATAATTTGTATCTTATGGCAATTTAAGTCGATTTCATAGGGGTCATTTGTATGGGGGCTAGGTCTGTACATGGACCGATTCTCACCAATTTCAATAGCGTTCATCCCATGGCCGATAAAATCTTATGTACCAAATTTCTTCAAAATATATTCATATTTGCGACCTGCAGTTTGATTACAAGCTTTACATGGACACACAGACGGACGGACGGACGGACGGACATCGTTAAATCGAATCAGATAGTGATTCTGATTCGATCGGTATAATTAAAGATGGGTGTAGGTCAAATATTTTTGGTTGTTACAAACAGCAACACAAAGTCATTATACCCAAACCACATAGTGGTATAGGGTATAAATATATTTAACATTGCAAAAACTTTTACCACAAACAATTATGACTTACAGTAAGAAAAAATGTTTTTATTAAACTGAACAATAATTTGTTGTAGACAAACATAAAACAGTAAATATGAAAATTATATCAAACACAAACTTAACAAGTAAGAAAATTATAGTCGGTCTAGACCGACTATATGATACCCTATACCATGCGTTTAGAAACCCTATCTCTTAGGCCCAACTAACTGGACATAGAAAATAAGCAAAAACCAAATTTGAGTGGGATTTTTATTCATTTTTTTGGTTGCAGATATGAAAAAGTTCATATCGGATGCTATATCTATATAGGGACTAGGTCCAAAAATGGACCGATCCTGATCATGTTTGGTAAAGTCTCTTGTATTTTGCAAAAAAATATACAAACAAAATTTGGGAAGAATCAGTGCAATATTTTTGTTTTTTAATAGATTTAAGTGAAGATCGGGAAGCAGCTCTATATGGGGTCAAAGGAACCATTTTTGGACTACTCATTAATGGATGTAATGAACGCATACAAACCCAATTTGAGTAAGATCTATATGACAATTTGGATCTTATGGCAATTTATGTCGATTTCATATTGGTAATTTGTATGGGAGCTAGGTCTGAACATGGACCGATTCTCACCAATTTCAACAGCGTTCATCCCATGGCAGATAAAAGCTTATATATCAAATTTCATCAAAATATAGTCATATTTGCGACCTGCAGTTTGATTACAAGGTTTACATGGACACACAGACGGACGGACGGACATTGTTAAATCAACTCAGAAAGCGATTCTGATTCGATCGCTATAATTAAAGATGGTTCTAGGTCAAATATTTTTGGTTGTTACAAACAGCAACACAAAGTCATTATACCCAAACCACATAGTGGTATAGGGTATAAAAATTATATCACAGTTTAATTATAATATTGCAACACAGTAACTGGCATTAATGTTTTGTGTGTCTTCTTTTAAGTTTATCGTCTTTTTTATTTTCTTTTGTATCCTTAACGTCTCTATTGTGAATCTTTTCTTTTCTATTTTTTCTCGATCTAATATTCGTATTTTGTCAAAATCTGCCGTATGATTTGTATTTTTTATATGTTGGGCTAATGCAGTACTTTCTTTTGATTTGTTTATGTCCATTTTATGTTCTGTTCTTCTTCTTCTAACTTGTTATTCTTCTTCTAACTTGTTTCTTTTAATAACGACGTAACTTAAATGTTTATTAAATTAATTTGCAGCACTATCGACGTATGGCAACCTACGTTTGATCGCTGACAAATTATTTTCTCTGGAAACGACACATAGCGACATACGTTGTTATTAATGAAAAAAATTCAAAATTATTTTACATTATTTTTCAGTTTATAACCACTTATAAAAACAAGTGTGTTTATTTCTTTTATTTTTTGTCATTATTATTCTTGATACGTTGTTATATTCTTATCCTAAGTCCCGTTAACATTAGGTTGACGAACAAAAAATCCATTTTTCAAGCAACAACAACTTATGTCGGCATTGGTAGTTTTCTTTTTCAAAGAAAACGATGTTTGTCGACATAAGTTGTTTTATATACACACACTTTAAGTGTTATTTAGATATTTTTTCGTCCTTCTCTAGGATCTATTCCTCTGAAGATTTTTGACTCAAAATTTAATATAAAGTATTTATTGGTTCCCCTGAACATTTTGATTTTATGATATACGCGGTTTTTCTAGAAAACCACAGAAATATGGATATATGTATGTATTGAAAATAATATTTTTGTTTATGTTTATGTACAACAATAGAAGAACAATATAAATTCATAGATTCAAAGTTACAAAAATATATATACGTCGATTCTGATTTGATGAAGCAGCTTCCCCAATTTCACACCAAATTTAGAAAAAACAAATACAAAAATGCCTAAGAAAAAAGAAATTTACGACGACATTCCAAAGTTTATGGTTAAATGAAGGAAAATATTTTCAAGAAATTGATGAAATATTAAATTTAAAAAACCAACATTACAAAATAAACCAAGCTCTGACCGTCCCCTCAACCAAAGAATGCAATGGACCCTAATTAGGTACGTGAAGGAAAATCTAAAGCAAACTGCATGCTGAGTCAAATCATGGCATTGTGGTTAGTAATTAGATAATTCGCAGGTGGTTTAAACATCTACCTATCTAAGAGCTTAGATTAAGACATAAAATACCAAAACGTTCTTTCCGGTAATGGGTCATATGTACAGGCGAATGAAGATTTAAGATTTTTGGAGGAGATGGTCGAGCAAAATTTTGAAGAAAACCGAATACGAAGTTTTTGCCACAAAATGTCAATGCTACAGCAAAACATGGAAGAGGCTCTGTAATGGTCTGGGGATGCATGGCCGCAAATGGTGTTGGAAACTTGAGGTTGATAGATGGAATGATATTGACACATCAATGAACAGCTACATTCCCAGTGTAATAAGTCTAAAGGTTAATGCTGTATTTATGCAGGATAACGAGCCAAAACATTCCTCAAAGCTGAACACAATTATAGCAGCCTCCCCAGATTTGAATGTAATTGAACATTATGGGATCATCTTAAACTATTACAGCTGAATAAAATGTCTTTTTTTAGCTTTGGGTCATTTGTGGGTCTTCTTGTTTTATTTGGAAATATATAGATAGTTTTTAAAAATAATATAATTTTATAATAGAATTGGTTAAAAGTTGATTAAATTTATATTCGCGAGCAATAAGTAAACAATTGCACCAAAGATATGTATATCACAATAGATTATTTTGATCCCAGGATCACTGAAGGGTTAAATAAATAAAAATTTAACTGAATTATTTTTTTTTTAATTCTAAATAGTGGTTTCTTCGAGTTTAAAAATATCTTAAAATCCAAAGCTGGCCTTCGCATATAATGGGTTAACGTTCTCGGACTTATCCTAAATTTTAGGAATGGCAGTTCTACACATTTGGTTATAATATTTTTAGCGTCGCATCTAAAAATTTAGTAGCACCTACAAAATATTTAAATTTTTTTAATAAAATGTCTTTTATTAGCTTGGGGTCATATGTGACCCCAATTCGAAATGGGTTAATGGGGTCATATTATTTTTTCCAAAACCCTAGACTTTTCAGATAAAACATAATATTTAAAAGTAGAAAAGTGATGAGTTTGTGATACAAAGTATTTAGAAAGGGTACATCTACAGAATATTTTATAAAAATGCCATTTTTCTTGAAATCCGCAAAAACAAAATCCTTGTCAAAAAAATTCTGGCATAGGGATTTACTTAAGAATTCACATAGTTAATCCTAACATGTATTAAACAAAACCTTAAAGTGCCAGATCCATTTTTTTAAATTTTGTTTAAAAAAATTTTTTAAAACTTGAAAAAGGAGTTTTCAAAATTTTATCAAAAAAATTTCCCATTTTCGGCCTCAATGCGCAATAGGTTAACAACGTGGTAATAAGGTAATACTTCATATCTGATTAGTTATAAGTATAGAGACAAAAAAAATTATGGCTTTAATCAATTTCTTAAAGTTTAAAAATTTGCTATCAAATTTCATGAAATAGTTTTTTTTTTGCACAAAAGTATTCAAAGGCATTTGCTATTTCTTGGCGAATTTTTATTTTTATTTGCTATTTCTTGGCGAATTTTTATTCGATTTTGAATTTTTATAGCTTTTTGAAAAGATAATTTAATACTAATCCCAATTCTTATACAAACTTGTCGAAAAAATTAAATTGTAGAACAAAATTTAGGTAAAATCTCAAAAAAAAAAGTCATATTTTCCCATATATAAACACACTTGAAATTTTCAATCGATATTTATCAGTTTTATATTGAAAGGTAAAGAACTGGACCACGCCTATCCCCAAAATCGAAATTTCATTTTGAAGGACCACTCTAATGTACTTACATTCAAGTCTCAGTAATGTAAAAAAGTCAGTTGATCTGAAAACAAAACAAATAGGGTGTAAAATTCATTAATTGTACTGTATGTGATTGGAGTAGTTACAGTAGTTGTCGTCGCAGTTGTGTGTACCAAATGACAACGCATTGACAAGTTTTTACAACATTAGATAAATCAATTTTAATTCTTATTTTTTGTGGTAGAAGTTGTTTGAATTTGCTTTTTTTTTAATGTAGCGCATGTTGCATTTTTGTGAAGAATAAGACATTATTTTATATGTTTTCAATTGGGTGGCAAAAGTATATTACATTTATATGCGCAGTTCTTTGTTTTAATTTACTTATGGGTTTTTTGCGTTCAAATAACATATTTGCACATATTGCTTCTTGAAGTGTTACAATGATGGATTGATCGCTATTGTATCAAGCGTATTGGATTGCTACTATGGGGGCTTCAATATTTATTGATACGACTAAAAACTAAAATGACTATTTGTGCTTATTGTCGTTGTACTAGAGGAAAGTCAAAAATGATAGATGCTACGATTGATGATCTTTTTTCCTATCTTCTCAATCAAATATTGTCAACTTTTAGACAATCTGTTCAAACTAAAGTTTTAACATAAGTTACGATTGAATTTTCGATTTGAGAAAACATCCGCTGGGATTAAGATTTAAATGTCAGCTATTTTAAGTCTCGCGTTTCGTTTGATAATTTGCAATTTTCGTAAGATGGTATTCGTTAAGTATCGAAACAATTCAAAAATTTTATTTGAATTGAGAGTACTTCAGAATGCGTTTCAACTTAAACAGCGGTTTTGATATATATTGTTTTCCTTTAGAAGACTTTGTTCCTTCTATATAAATATACTAGATGTAACCCGGTGTGCTTCGCTACACCCTGCCCCTCCCCCCTTCCGAATCGTTAGGAAAGGGCTCACGCGAAGGCCCAAGGCTCTCACTAATACAGTAATTCAGATATATCACATTTAATATTAAGTTTGTGTGGGGGTACCACGCGCATTTGTATAATCCCGCCCATTTCTTTGTCTGACTACTTACGTTAATAATAGATGACCTGAGACAAATTTGCAAAGCTTTCTCTATCATAGTGCTTAATATATATGATATTAAAAATTTACTTTGTATGGGAGGTGCCACGCCCACTAAAAATATTTAAAAAATATGTGAAAAATTCAGGAAGATCAGATGAGTAGTTACGGAGAGTACTTCCTACAAAGAAACAAACAAACAAACAAATATTACCTCTTTATTATGTGAGTATAGATTATTAGTATAGATTTTTTATTTCAATGCTTGCTGATGCTGATATACAATATTTTTTGTTTTTTCTTTCGGTACAACAATTATCAGATTTTTCGGCGTTCCTACCCTGGAGCAAGGTACATGTAGCTGCCCATGAGAAGAAGATGGATTATCCATATTAGATCTGGCAACACTTAACTGGTGGCCTTGAACTTAAAATATCATTGGCAATTTTTTTTTAGCGATTTTTGATTTTGCCCATTTTTGATTTTAAAGATTTTTGTTTTTGGGCGATTTTTATTTTTCGCGATTATTGGGTTTGGCGATTTTTGATTTTGGCGATATATTTTCCACGACAAATCACATTGATAACTAATGAACTTGTCATATTTTTTACAGAGGAGGTGCCATGCCCACTAATCCCATCCCGCCCAATTTTTATGGGACTACTCACATTAATATCTATTGGATTCATGCAAAATGTCGAGTCTTTCCCTTTTATAGTACACCAGTTATATGATATTAGATATTTAATTTGCATGCATGGGCGGAGCTACACCCACTGCTTCGATCACGCCCATTTTTTTGTTCGACTAATCATACAAAGAACCTATGGGCTCACGCAAAGCCACAAAGCTCTCTCTTTTAAAGTACTCCAGATATATGACATTAAATAGTTACTTTGCATGGGGAGTACCACGCCCATTGGTGTGAACCGCCAATTTTTTGTCCGACTACACATACTAAGATCTGATGGTGTCATGCAAAGCGTCAAAGCTTCCCTTTTTTAGTACACCAGTTATATGATATCACATATTTACTTTGTACGTGCGGTGCCACGCCCACTGCTAAGATCTCGGCCATTTTTTGTCTAACTAATCACATGAATAACTTATGTGCTCACACAAAGTCCCAAGACTCTCACAGTTACAGTACTCCTGATATATGGCATTTTATATTTAATTTGTATGGTAGGTGCCACGCCTATTGGTCCGATACTGCCCATTTTTTGTCCGACTACTCACATTAATAACAGGTGACACCAGACAAATTTGAAAAGCTCTCTCTATCACACTACTCGAGATATATAATATTGAATAATTACTTGTATGGGAGGTACCACGCCCACTTCTCCGATCCCGCCCATTTTCGGCGTAACTACTAATATTAACAATAGGTGAACTCACACAAATTTGCAAAGCTTTCCCTATCATAATACTCAATATATGTATATGATATTAAAAATTTTCTTTGTGTGGGAGGTGCCACGCCCACTAAAAACATTAAAAAAGTTATAGCCTATAGCACTTCCCATATCCGCAGTAAGACTCTGTGAAATTTTCAGGAAGATCAGATGGGTAGTTACGGAGATTACCTCCTACAAACAAACAAACAAACAAACACACATTACCTCTTTATAATATTAGTATAGATTCATGACTACAATTCATGCATCTACCCATATGAAAGTATATATCTACTTGTATTTCCCTCTGGAATATTCCAGAGTTGCAAAGCAGTATATTGCCAAAATAAAGACCACTTTTCAATAATCATACAACTCCAACACTCAACTCCGTCAATAACAAATTATCCCAGTAAAACAGATCTTTCGGAAATAAAAACTTGTTACAAACTATAAGTAGGCAGAACAGAAAAGACTGCAAAAACAACAATACAATCCGTAGTAATATTATAATATGAAGTAAACATATATGCGTGTAATAACCCAGATGTCAATCTATCGGGTCAATGATCCCTGCAAAAGGCTCTATGTAAACTCTCTATCAATTGCAAATACAAAACCAACCACTTGTACTATTTGCGCGCTACACCGTTTCCTCTAAACTGTTCCATATAAATTTTAAAAATAAGTATACTGAGTGAAGTCTTATATATTTACTTGATGAACGTAAGAAATGTTTGAAATTTGGATGAACAATTTAACTAAAACTCCAGTCTTTTATATAATCTTATAAATATTTTGATAGGTTTTCAAGATATTTTCTGGCAAACAATGTGTTTGCGGTAAATTTTTAAAAGAGTGTCATATATGATGTGATATAAAGGATATACAGTGCACTCGGGAAAACGTCAACGCTCATTTACGTCAACATCCCAAAACGTCAACCCTCTTTTTTTTACATTGCCTACTCTAAAACGTCAACCCAACCACAAAGCTCTAAAACGTCAACTATGAATAAAACAAAATTTTGAATTTAGCAGCAGTTAAAATACACAAATTTGTACATACACACATTTATTTTATGAAATCATTTCTAAAATTGGGGATTCCCCTTATAAGTAGAGTAGAAAAGTAGTTGCAACTGCACGTATTATCTTTTTATTTATGTTCAGTTGCTTTTTTGTTCTCGTAAGTATCACATTACCAAAATGAGCTCAAAAAAACCGAAAGTGCTAAAATTACAGGAAAAGGCAAATATTTTGGAATTATTAGGAAAGGGTACAAGTGCGGTAGCTTTAGCGAAGCAATATGGTGTAACAAAGTCAACAATTAGCAAGATAAAAATGAAAAAAAAGAAGATTTTGGACTGTGTTAATAACACACTTTCCGGTCCAGGAAAAAGAAAGACATTAAGAGCATAGGAGTTGCCGAAAATGGAGAAACGTCTGTACCAGTGGTTTGTTAAGCAAAGAGAAAGGAATTATCCGGTAAATGCATTAGCGCTCAAAGAAAAAGCTAACGAGATCCATCTACAACTGAAAGAAAAAGAATGCTCGTTCAACGCAAGTGATGGATGGTTGCAGGGTTTTAAAAAAAGGTTTGGAGTTCGTCTGCTTAAAATAACTGGGGAAAAGCTATCTTCGCAACATTCGCTTGTCGAACCATTTAAAGTCAAGCTGAAGCAAAAAATTGAAGAAATGGGTCTATCCCATAATCAGCTATACAATGCTGATGAATCTGGATTGTTTTGGAAAATTTTGCCAGAAAAGTTTTACGTATCAAGTACCGAAAAGACTGCTCCGGGCGTAAAAACTGAAAAACGCCGAGTCACTTTTTTATGTCGTGCTAATGCTTCCGGAAATCATAAACTTAAATTGTTGGTGATTGGGAAGGCAAAAAATTCACGAGTTTTCAAAAATTTTAACTGCCCTACTGAGTACAAAAGTTCCAAGTCCTCATGGATGACATCAGCCATTTTCAGCGATTGGTTTCGCAAATCATTTGTGCCGCAGGTTAGTATTTTTGTGCTGCAGAGAAAATATCATTTTCAGTAGCTAAGATTTTCTAATTTTAGGTAACAGATTTTCTTTTAAAAAAGAACTTGCCAGTTAAAGCGCTCCTCCTAATCGACAATGCTTCGTCTCATCCAAGTGAACTGGAGCTTAAAACCGAAGATGGAAACATAATTGTAATGTTTTTTCCTCCAAATGTTACCCCACTTATCCAACCAATGGATCAGAACGCAATCAAAATAACGAAGCTGTACTACAGAAACAGCCTCTTAGCCATGGTAGCGGCAAAAAATTTAGATCTAGTAGAGTCAATGAAAAGTGTTACATTAAGGGATGCTATTACAATTCCTGAATCCGCATGGAATAAAGTAAGCAAAGATACAATGGTAAAATGCTGGCAAAATGTTTTACGTTTCACGGAAAATGAGACAGATCCGGAGGAAGATATTCCGTTAAGCATACTGAGAGAAAATATGAACTCAGAAGTTCAGCAACAAATGGAGCTTGCAGTTGATCTGCTTAATGAACTAAACCCTCAGGTTTGTCGATTTTTACAATTGTTTCAACAACACGACAGGTCAGTTTTCATTTTTTTCTTTAGGTTGACTATACAGTATCATACATTCAGGAGTGGAATGGAGATATTTTGCCGGATAATGTTTCTAATTCGTGTGAAATTGAGGAGTTAGAAGTGCTCGATGATGAGGAGAACGATTTAAATACAAATGTGCAGACAATAAAACCAAGCGAAGCCGTCGAAATATTAAACAGGGCTTTGGATTGGGCTCAATGCGAGAATGTTGAGCAAAATGACTTAAATGTATTAAGACGTTTAAGAGAGAAGTCTCTCTTCCAAGTGTTGGAAAGAAAAAAACAGCAGAAAATGCATATGTGTGCATGTACAATTAAAAATATGATCTCATTTGGTTCTAGTTGTGTTCTATGTTTCTAGTCAGGTTGAATGCCTTTTTTGTTTCCTTTTTGAATTTGTTTATGTTTGGTTTTAGTTTATAATTAATAAAAACTTTTAAAAGCAGATGTTTTTTATTTAAAAATTTTACATTCGTAAACGTCAAAAATTTTTTAAACGTCAACACCCGCGGTTTTAATTAGTTGACGTTTTCCCGAGTGCACTGTATACCTAAGTTAGATCCCAGTAGAAAAAACAGTAAAAAAAGGAAACCATATTGTCTAATACATCTCCTTTAAGTTCTTAAAGCAGACCGTTTTAAATAGACCAAACCAGTGCTTCTCGTGTTAAAATTTGACATATAAAAATCATTCCTTATGTAAGCTGGTATGTCTTATCTGACTTGATTCCCGTACAATGCGCCTATTGGAAGCTACATTCAGAACATTATCGCGTCACCAATATGTCGGCAATTTTGTCAGTGCTTACAGTGTGATGACGATAGACCTACGAAGTCTGCCTAGGATGACCATCACTTGGGTAATGTGTTCCATTTAAATTAATCTAAGGATGATAAATTAAAAATCTCTTCATCGTAGGACTGACAAATCTCGAAACTCGTTTTTTTTTCTGCGATCACTAAATCAGAAACCATTACTCTATTATTTTTTATCTTACTTTAAATACTTTCGTGTATAATTTATATCAGATGAGGTTTCAGATGAAAGCTAAATGAACCGATTGTAAAGGGTGGACCAACCATAGCGCACAATATTTATTGCGAATTACACTTAAGCATCAAGTTTTTTGATCACCTTTATTGCACATTTCTTTGTTTCAGTCTTTGAAAAATTCAACAAATTGAAAATGCATTTCATGCACTTCGCAATGATAACGGATTTTCTATGGCCAGAAATGGAGGATATGTGGTTTCATCGACACGGTGCCACTTGCCACACAGCCAACGAAACAGTGGCTATTTGCGCGAGAACTTCAATAGCCGTGTTGTCTCACTTCGTTGCGATGTCAATTGGCCCTTGGCGGCATGTGACTTGACACCGATGGACTTCTTTCAGTGGGGATATTTAAAAAAAGTGAACTTCAATAAGCCAATTACAATGGAAGAGCTGAAGGATCAGATAATTCGGCACATTAACGACACTGAACCTCAATTATGCCTCATCATCATCGAAAATATGAACCATCGGATAGAGGTATACCACCGCAACCGTGCCGAGGATTTGGCCGCTATTTTATTTCACAAATAATTTTCATATATCCTTCTATCGTAATACAGAAAAATTGGTAATTCTTTGAAAACTTTTTGTTTTATTTAGAATTAACATCGTGTGTTGAAAATTTTCCACCCTTTCCAAAAGTTAACGATGATGTCAATGCTCGTATCTGTAAAATTCCAATAAAAACAACTTCAAAGACCAACATTCAAAAGATATTTAAATTTTCAGGAGGTCCAGATAATCAAGATACCTGCACGAATTGCAAATTTTCTTATTTGTTTCTTACTCGGAAGTCTATACTACTATAGTATAAATATCTAACGGAATCAATAATTATATAATATAATGGTTTGATCTTGTAGTTGTTTATTGAGATTTTTTTATATTTTTAATGTTTTTAAAATTTTGTGGCTACAAATTATTTTGTTATACCCTCCACACCACTGTGCATAGGGTATATATCAATTTGTCATTCCATTTGTACCGTATCGCAAAAATACATTTGCGACCCCATAAAGTATATATGTGACCTTCACCGAGAAAAGGGACCCAGTGTGTGAAAATTAAGCTTTGAGAAAAAAACGCATTTAAAGTTTCTACACCCTTTTAGGTACCAGAATCCACCGTTTTTGACACAACCCGTTTTTGAAAGGGGCCTACCTTTTCTCGGAGAAAGTCACATATATTCTTGATATAACGATGACCTTCTATCCGTCTATTCCTTGAAATTACGTACATTCACAAAATAAACCATTTACCTGGGCAAAGTTATGATAATATTGTTTGTCATTATTTCGAGCAGGTTGTTATTGAAAGCTGGGTAAATCGGACGTCATTGTACCGAGACATATCCAATAAGATGAAGAAACCTCTAAAAAATGTTAAAATTTCAATGTGTTTGTTGTAATAATTTAGTATTACGTTTACCAAATTATCACATTGTTGCTTTTTAAAATATTTTTTTACATTTATTTTAAATAGTGCAATAAAACCGATGTGGAAGGCATGGCTGAATTAACACCTCTACTTTTTTTAAATCATTAGTGTCTTGTATATAGCCCAGCCATCCGCTACAAATTTTAGACAAAATGGTTCCGAAATCATCCTATAAATATACTACCATTACGTTATTAAACGCTGCTATCGTAGTTATGGCTTTTGTACAGGTATTTTATAAAGTCAGTCATGAGTATTTTTTATGGGAAACAGCATATAATTAAACTTGTTTCGGAAATTTCCAGTTCTTTCCTACATTCTTTGTATGCTGCATATATGAAAGTAGTCCATGTTTGAAATTGACCTGCTCTAGCGAATGTTTTTTTTTTTATTTTTTTTCTCCTGTCTTGGAAACCATACATTTTAATTTCTTACCCTGATTATATTCCGATACAACTATGTCCTCGACACTTTTCGTGACACAATGATCTTCGCTTGGAAGATTAATATATGTAAAAGGGACAGATAATATATGTAAAAGGGACAGATAATGCTCCCATTTATTAAGGCATCTACTTACGTCAGGACTTAGTGCCCAGCAAAACAGAAGTTAAGTCATACTAAAAGAATTACGTTTGTATTGCTTCTAAAGGAAAAACTTCTTTGGATGTGTTGGTATAAACCGGTTATGAAGAAACTACGCTCTCAAATCTTAAAAATGACAATTATACAATATAACTAATACTGTGGAGATATAAATTTATATTGAAAAAAAAGCAATTTAATAATAAATTAAATTAAAAAAATATAAAATTAAAAAAATAAATAAAAAAATATAAAATAAAAAATTTATATTGGAAATAAGGAGAAATTTCCTAAAGAAGTATCCTTAATTACTGATAAAAGTGGGTTTACAATATATCTATTCCGAAGAAATGACTTATCACAATTTCCCAAGAACTACTTAATGGAAATTCACAGGTTCCATAAAAGAGAATTAGCGCTCATTGACAAACCCAAGTTAAACTCATTAATTCTGATCCATATTTTTACTTCTTTGTATGCTTTTTTTGCTGGCTGTAAAAAAAGTGTTCCATACAACATAGAATTCAAAGTTGAGTTTTGAATTTAAACTTTGCGGGTAATTCGGTTCAGATTTGTTTTCAGGTTGGTAGTACTGTTTTTGACTTCTGTATCAATTTTCATTGGTTCAATGGTGACGCTCGTTTTTGTTAACAATTAAATACTTTTAATTTGGCGATATTGTTCAATAGAAAGTTCCATTAAATTTTGTTTGCTGAATGAAATTTTAATGATATTACAGAATGATTTCCGTGACCTAGCCATGTCGAACAAAATTTTAAAATCTGATACAAAACAGTTTCAAGAAGAAAGAGAAAGCGTTGAACACAGATAGCGCTTCTGACGAGAAAAAAACAACTGATTAAAAACACGCCAAGAAAATATCAGCGATTAACAATTAGGGATATTTATTCAAAATGAGCACTGAACACCATTTTAAGAGACTTATTGAGTCTCAAAAGCGGCAGATCTTAATGGTTCCAAAATCACAAAATTTTTTTAAGGACACCATAAAAAATTTCAATCGGTTTTTTTTTACTATTTATAAGGTTTTCAGAAATCTTCCTTGAAATGGTGTAGATATTTCTGATCATTTAATGATTAAACGGACGAAAAACATTATAAGTATGTTTTAATGTGTGTGTATGTGAAGGTTAACAAGTGTTGTACTGTTTGAATTTCATATTTGCTTTTTTGAAGTGCCTGTGCACGCAAGAAATGTAAAAGGAATAGTTATGATGGTTCAAAAGGGGTGGCGGGAGTGCATTGGCAAGTGATGTCATTAAGGTGATGTATTGATGATGCTGCTGCTATCCCCTTGTCCTCTGTGGCAAGTTTTTACAATAAATAGTTCTCGATTTACTCACCCTATACAAACTAACTGACAAAGTACTTGGTTTATTTGTATTTTTTTTTTTCATATACGAATGTATGCTTTTGTATGGGTTTGTTTTTGTTTGTTTATGCATGCGTTCGTACGTTATTTTGAAGCTCAGGTGCATTTATTTATTGCCTGTTATATGTATGTGTGTATGTATATGTAAGTACGGGTATGTTTATTGGTAATTGAGTGTTTTTGCCGTTATGCTGAGTTCAATTCTATCTATGTTTATTTTAATAGTTGTTGTTTGTGTTAAAGTTGCCACTGTTGCTTTTTCTTCTTACCATATGCGCAAAAATACACTTTGCAACAAAAACATTATGCCATTGTAGTTGTTCTCGTTCAGTGCCACTTTTGGTATATGGTTTGTTGATGTGGCCGCCATTGAAGTTGTTGTTGTTGTTTTGTTTTCACATTTGTAAATTGCATTTAAGTGCTGTTGTTTTATACTATAACCCATCCAAATACACAATCATCCATTCATTCATTGTGTCAGATAGCCAACTATGCCAGCCAGCCAGCCAACCATTCAGTTCTTCATTCTTTCATTCAATCATTCATTTATTTGTTATATGTATGTATGTATGTATGTATGTCTGATCGTCCGCCCACATATTCGTTTACACATGTGTTTAACAAACTCATTTGTATAAATTTATTTTATTATATTTATTTTAACACACAATTTTGTAAATAGGTATATGTTTTTGTTTTGCTCCCTCTTTTGTTGTTATTTATCTTAAGTACTGTGAAGTGTATTTTTATAAATTGTAAATATTTATTGTGATTTTATTTTTTATATCTAAAATGTTAACGTTTCATTATTATTTAGATATGGACCACTGTAACATTTATAATTTAATCATAACAAATTATGGAAAAAATATCTTATGAATATACGGGTATTTGAAAGACTTTAATGACGGAGAGTCAGATTGGCTGATTATGTTAAATGAGTGAAATTTTTTGTGTGGTCAAGGCAGATGAAAGAATCAATCTTTAAAACTTCTTTAATTTTTATTATAAATCACACTGTTTGTGGGGCAATCTGTCAGTGTGTTCATGTAAACCATGTAATCAAATTACAGGTCGTAACTACAGTTCGCAGGAGAACACTGCGGCAATGAAAAAACCGGTTCTTTTTTCTGACTTTATAATCGATTGCTGCATTATTTTATCACCTATTTTATTAAGAATATTCAATACAATGACCAACTCCAAAACCACCTCACGCTAACACGGTTGAACAGTTTAGGCCAATAGCGTTGCTATCTGTAATAGATCAAATTCTTGAAAAGATAGTTCATGCTCAGCTGCTAAAACTCTTTGATAATGAATCTTTGTTGAGTGAAAATCAGTTTGGATATGTAAAGGGAGTGGCAGCCTTGTTTTACGAATTCAGTATGGCATTTGATCTTGTTGGCCCACTCGCAAGGAGAAGCGTCATGCCCCGGGCGCTACTCACGAAGGGGCACCAAATGGTCCGCAAAAAAGAAGTTACTGGATAATTTTTATTTTTATTTTAATTGATTTGTGGAAAATATAATATAATAAATTTATTTCGTAAATAAAAAGGGAAAAAGGAGCAATAATAGTCTTAAATTTAGACGTGCCCAAACTCTCTAGACTCTAAATCAAACTGTAATAATATATTCATAATAGAAATGACACGACTTTTCTGCTGACAGGGCTGACTCGACCGGTGCTGTCAGCAGTTTCTTATGTCATCTAAACTGCGTGGTTACATAAACTATCTCCTTTCTTGATCTGTGTGATAAAATAATAATGTTATAATAAATATTTGCAGTGTACAAAGTACAAACATCCTTTCTTTCATAAAACTATTCATTTTTATACCCTATACTACTATGTGGTTTTGGGTATAATGACTTTGTGCTGCTGTTTGTAACTACCAAAAATATTTGACCTAGACCCATCTTTTGTTATACCGATCGAATCGGAATCACTAGCTGATTCGATTTAACGATGTCCGTCCGTCCGTCCGTCCGTCTGTGGTCCATGTAAAGCTTGTAATCGAACTGCAGGTCGCAAATATGAATATATTTCGATAGAATTTGGTATGTAAGCTTTCATCGGCCATAGGATGAAAGCTATTGAAATTGATGAGAATCGGTCCATGTTCAGACCTAGCCCCCATACAAATGACCCCTATGAAATCAACATAAATTGCCATAAGATACAAATTTTCAAAAAAAAAAAAATTTAGTCAAATTGGGTGTGAATGTATTTATTACATCCATTAATCAGTAGTCCAAAAATGATGCCTATTGGAAAACTCTTAGTCATAGGCCCCAGATAGAGCTGCTTCCCGATCTTCACTTAAATCTATCAAAAAACAAAAATATTGCACTGATTCTTCTCAAATATTGTTTGTATATATTTTTGCAAATTACAAGAGACTTTACCAAATATGGTCAGGATCGGTCCATTTTGGGGCCTTGTCCCCATATAGATATACCATCCGATATAAACTTTTTCATATCTGCAGCCAAAAAAATTAATAGAAATCCCACTCAAATTTGGTTTATGCTTATTTTCTATATCCAGTTAGTTGGGCCTGAGAGATAGGGCCTCAAAACGCATGCTATAGGGTATCGTTTACCCTTGTTATTTAAAAACAATAACAATAAGAGGTTGTGGCAGTCGGCAACAAATAAGGAAATACCAAAATATTAACGCTTAAGTTATTTTGTGTGTGTATTTTTCAGCTTTGCGTTATTAAATGATCATATATTACAAGATTAATATAAGCATAAATTATAGTGTATATTTCACTGTGTTACTACCTTTCAAGTCTAAGGCATTCTTGGTAAGTACTAACGCAAATAAGATTACCTACTACATATAATCGACTTATTTTTAATTTTTAATTTTTAATTTTTAATTTTTAATTTTTAATTTTTTAATTTTTAATTTTTAATTTTTAGTTTTTAATTTTTAATTTTTAATTTTTAATTTTTAATTTTTAATTTTTAATTTTTAATTTTTAATTTTTAATTTTTAATTTTTAATTTTTAATTTTTAATTTTTAATTTTTAATTTTTAATTTTTAATTTTTAATTTTTAATTTTTAATTTTTAATTTTTAATTTTTAATTTTTAATTTTTAATTTTTAATTTTTAATTTTTAATTTTTAATTTTTAATTTTTAATTTTTAATTTTTAATTTTTAATTTTTAATTTTTAATTTTTAATTTTTAATTTTTAATTTTTAATTTTTAATTTT